>OX235267.1:19203225-19803225 GCA_944472135.2 Trichobilharzia regenti
ACCTGATCACGGCATGCATCAGACAATTTCTCAGGCACTGGTTAATGTTATCCAAGCATTATATAACGATACTAATGCTTACACTGAAATGGTGGACGTAGATGAGTCAATGGAAATGATGTTGAAATACATCGTTTTCACATTGACGCAAGGGTCAAGACCCTGAATACATCAAAACCCATCCCACTGGTGTTCCAACCGTTGCCTTATAAGTCAGTTACTCCTCAGTCTGACATTCCACACTCTGTGAAGCACCAGTCGAATGTAGCTACCCAAGTTGGCACGTTTTCTAGGCGTTATGACAAACGTCCCATTTCCATTAAGAAAACTAAAGCTCATGAGATGTCCAAGCCACAGAAACCCTACATAGTATGTGCTGGCTGCCCTGTTAGCCATCATCAGCCAGTTGATCCTAAGATTAGGGAAAAAGAAGTAAATAAATTAAATACTAGACCCGGAGCAAGAAAGCCCTTTGATATGAAAGAGACGAAAGCACCTCTAGGCTTTCTTTCTAAGAGAAAGCCAAATATGGTAGACCAAGCTCCTAGGGGTAGGCCTAATTGGTGTCAAGTGGAAAACCAATTTTATCCAACCACTAATTCTAGACAAACAGCACAGCAAGGTAGTAGGTATTATTCTGCGCAACCACTACGTAAACCCCTTGTCAGCCAACCCACTTCTAATGTTCTATCGACTGAAGGTTATAGAAAATCCCCCAAACATCGGCCACAGACCGCATTTAGCAAGCCAACAGAACCCAGTCATACATCTTATGTATCTAGCGGGGAGCATGGGCCGACTTCTATACAAAACGTGCTATGATCTGATTACTACCTGAAACAGATACCAACACTTCGTACTTACCTCAATATTGGTTGGTTATCGTATGCCGACAACCACGGGATGAAAACGAAACGAAGTCGATTTTCCCGCTCAACCTGGAGGACAATTGTACAATTCAATAAATATGCAGCCTAGTTCAGGCAATGAGTGTATTTATATATATATCAAATATTTAACTGTCGAAACATTATTAACTTGTAGACAATCTACGATTTGATATTATATCATACTTGATCGTGCCTGTAAAACTGGCATGCATTTTCATGTAAATTTATATGTTTATATGAGAATATACATTATTATTATGCTGGCAACAAGTTACCGAATACACATATCGGTTATACCTTAGGGCAGGATTTTCACCAGCGTCAGTTAACAGAAACACCTGGCATTATGCATATAGCACGCATGATATCGGATCAATTCCTTGCTGTCATAGCGAACGGCATATGGCTAGGGCAAGGCATATTTCCCGGGAGATAGGTCACACAGTGTCAAAACCAAACGCGGATACTAATATCTCTAAAATATTAATATTTGATTATCACTGCACACCATATCCAAACGAAAGACCATCCCTGACTACCACCTCAAAAACCTACCTGAAGTCTTCCTATGATCCAAAGATATTGGTAAATGAGTCTGATAACATATATATAGAGGATACTCACGGATTATTTTGTCAAGATGTTGTCCGCTCACTGAAACCACGTAGCCAGTGTTTATCTATAATCCTAGTAAATACGAGATCAGTTCTAAGCAAATACTTAACACTAAGCACATTGGCTTCTGTGTGCAGACCGTCATTGATTATGATCACCGAAGCCTGGTGCACAAAGTGAAATCTCCAATGATGGCCTAAGGATTGAGAAATACAGCCTTTTTCGAGGGGACAGACGGACAGGTCGTGGGGGTGGAACACTAATTTACTGTCAACGATCCATGCGTGCAACCCAGTTTAGTAACCCAATTCTCCCACAACTCATTGACTCGATCTGAGTCGAAATAAAAGTTGTCAGAAGTAAACCTATACTTGTGGGTTGTGTGTACCGACCCCCTTCATCCAACAGGGAATATGATCATTTGCTCAGCAATATCTGTAATGTTACAGCCAATCTTCCTTTCAGTTATAAAATTATCGGAGGTGATTTCAACATGCCAGAAGTATCATGGTCTTGACTCCGAGGACCTCGAAGGTATGATAATCTCATGAATTCCATCGTCACAGGAGGGTGGACACAACACACAAATTCACCCACTAGATCCTCAAGTATCCTAGACCTTATTTTCACGAACAACATAACACTATCTACATGTGGGACATGAATTTCCAGGTAGTGACCGTAAAATATTAGTGTGTTCTTTTGACATCTTTCCTGAAAGGAAACGCAGAGATGAAGCTGGCCAGATACATATGAGATTGTACACACATGCTGACTGGGACTTGTATCAGCACCTAATAAGATGTTCTAATTGGGACTCGTACTTTTCGAACCAGCCCTTAGATACAGTTCTAAACAACTTCTATCAGATTAATCCCAGCGTGTTAAGAAAATCAAAACAAGATTTTTCTGAACGTTTCGCCGTGTAAGCCACAGCTTCTTCAGCAGATTTATTCGGATTATAATTAATCATCAAAAAATCTTGTTTTGATTTTCTTAACACTCTGGGATTAATTTAAATAATTTATAATGAATCAATCTGACTCGGCGCTCAAATTATTCCAGGAAATTCGTAACACCTACGGTCTGGAAACCTATAACTTCTATCAGAATATTAACTCAATTCACGACGTCATTGCACCCGAGAAGATTCTTAGCTTCAGCGCTTGGTGCTGCCTGGGAACACTATTCACACAGATGAATGGAGCGGTGGTGGTCAATTGTCGAATCTTGGGTATATTCATCATGTAGTCAACCACATGGACGGTTTTTGCAATCCTTTGGATGAAACCCACACTAATTTCATCGAAAGCTTTTGGAGTCATCAAAAAAGATGGATTAGATCGGTTAATGGATCAAGAAATCCAATGATTTACAGTTATCTGGATGAGTTTATGTACAGAACTTGGTTTAACATGAGTATAAAGAACCCTATGTGGAATTGGGAGGGTTTCTTCGCAACATATAGGAGAACGTTATCCTCTGTATTTGATTTTTAAGATTGCATTACTTTCATATAAACGATTTTTACAATTATGCGCCGTTTTTTGGGCCTTCTGATCGGTCGAAGTTTTCCTTGTCAAGGTCATTTGTGCGTTAACAGGTCGTTTCAGTTTGGGCTGCTATTCTTCAGAGTTGCCAACTTTTCTGAATTAGCTTTCAATCCCTTGTAAAAGTTGTACTTACCTCAATATTGGTTGGTTATCGTATGCCTACAACCACAGGTTGAGAACAAAACGAAGTAGATTTTCCCGCGCAACCTGGAGGAAAACTGTACAATTCAATAACATTACAGCCTGGTTCAGACAATGAGTGTATTTGTATATATATATATATATATCAAATAATTAGCTGTTGAAACATTATTAACTTTTACACAATCTACGATTTCAGGTTTTAACATACCTGATCGTGCCTATAAAAATGGCATGCATCTTCATGTAAATTTACATGTTTATATGAAAATATGAATTGTTATTATTGTCATATGACTATGACAGTATCGGTGCGATCGAAAAGACGAAAGATACTGCTCAGTTTAGGGAGGATAAGCCAAATGTGTAGGAGAGGGTAATTGTTAAATTGACCCGGATGAATGAAGGTTTTCCAAGTTCCAAGTTACCATTTGAATGCTATTTCACTTGGTGTAAATTAATCTGTACCCAAGCTTGGTTGATCAGATAAATCGTGTGTTTGTTAGTCATTTACATTCCACGATAAAATGTCATGGGCGTGTCGCCGTTCAGATTTGAGGATATGGATGGTAGAAAGAGGTCAGGAAATAGACTCTATGACGATTTTCCAACCTAATGTACCAACCTGAGAAGGGTTGTAGGCGTACTGATGTAAGTCCTACAATTCTTCAAGGGTACCACATCGAAGCTAAGTCCATCGTACTTGGTGTAATGTTTTGAAAATTGGATAATATTCTATAAGCTGAAATAGTACCATCTCTCATTTATCTGTTCGTAACTATGTTTGCGTCCGACGTATTCTACTTGTATGTCGGCGTTGTGCTGTAAGTCCTACAATTCTTCAACGGTAGTTCGTCAAAGCAGAATCCACAACATTTGATGCATTGATCGTACATATATTTGTGTTAAGTAATTGAGTGGGTTACAATTAGTGTAATTGTCGGTCAATCTCGTTTGCGTCCGGACATTCTTCAACTGACAATTGTCAACCTGAGAAGGGTTGAAGGCGTACTTGTGAAAGTCCTGCAAATTCTCAGAGGAATTACATCAAGACATGATCTGACAATTTATGTGCGCAGTGTGTGTACACGTGTGATATTTCATATCAATTGGTGTTTTTTGATTCATTGTGTTTACTCGTTGTTTTCGTACTATGTTGTATTGCACAATTTTGTTAAAATTTTCGTCGAGCAGTTGGGTCGTATACGCCGTGGAGGCTAGTGCTGAGAATGAAATGCATACAGAGATAATTGTCAGCTGTAGTCCCACACGCCGGGGAGCGACAGTGTAGACGACTGAGGCTCGCATACGCCACCGCTACTAGAAATGAGACAGAATGAGTGACAAGCGATTTCAGTGATAATTGGTTGTGAATAGATAAGAGGATGTGCGTAGAGTATCATGAGGTGCTGCTATGGTCACGTTGCATTCGCAAGAGTCATTCTAGCAAGTGGCGATTGTGTTGCAAGATGTCAAGAGGATGCCTTTAACTGGAAGACCGTAGGTCGTCATTGATGTGTGAGATTGTGCTGTGAGTATGCTTGTGGTGTGTTGGCTTTTCTGTTTGTTTTCCATTTCAGCTCTGTCCGTGTGAACCAGGTTCTCGCAATGGCATCCAAGTCAACGTGTATTGGTCGTGATGGAAAAAGGGATGGATCCCTTCTATGTCGGGAAGTGTCAATGTAGTTGAAGATTGAACGATCAATTCATGGTTGTTTCCTCAAACCCAACTCCTCCATATTTTTCGTGGATCATCAATCCGTCAGTCATCCTCTCATCGTTCGCTGTTCAAGGGAAGATAAAGTACCATCAGAATTACCGCGGTGCGTTCAACGTTTTGCGTTACATTTTTTTACGTGATTCGTTACATAAAATTCATCTTGTTGTAGTGCTTGCACAAGTACTATACTACTTCCATACTTGTAACCACTAACTCCCATTTCTAATAGTTATGGTTGATCAAAGTAAAAAGCAACGAACCCAAACCCGTGTTAAACTGGTGTCTAATTTAACGTCCTTGATTGCTACATCAAGCAACACACCCCCTACAAACGGCTGTAATGAGTCACATAACTCACTTGTATGCCGTAAGCGTCGAGCTGGAACTGAGGATAAACTGTACTGACAGCTAGTATTAGTACTACTCCTAGAAATTCAGTACCCTCTGCTCATACAGAACTCCTCCCTTCACCTTATGTGCTTATCGAAAACCTCCAGCCATCAAGCTCTTTTTCAGTACTATCTCTAGAAATAGAACTTCTAAAGTTGTCTGTAGGAGAACTTAAGACTGAGTTAAGGGAAATAAAAAACAGTAAGTCAGTAAATGCTGGAAACATCGAAACCAATACCGAGATATCCAAATTATCAGATCTGATCAGCGATATCAGATCGCAGGTCTGTGAACGGACACCTCGAACTATCCTCATGAAAACTGTAAACCTTAACAAGCTTGACACAGAATCGGTAACTAAGATAGACAACCTCATTAACTTTGTTACCACAGAAGTAACAAAACGACTTGACGCAAAACTGAGTGCGGCGAAGTTAGACTTTCGACACCACTAACTACCAATCAGCGAATTATCCAATGAGATTCACGAACGATGTCGAATTATCCAATGAGGTTCACGAACGCAGTTCAATGTTTTATAGCGCTTGATTCATTTCTAATGCGTAACCTTACAAAGCTATTGTTGCAATTCGAGGAGGTTAGCGTTTTCCAGTATTTCCTGGATTTGAGTTGCGCTGGAAATAGCGAATTTGTTTGTGTGGTGGTATCATGACTTTAAAAAGCTATACCAAATCAACTGATGGTTTTGTTCATCGTTGTGCTATATGTTTGAAGCCTACTAACGCTAGAGGGAGTAAGCTGATAATTTTAATATTTCGTAGGAACTTTTTTCACTAGGTCGCTTCTCTCCCTAAGGATAGCAGATAGAAAAGCAACTACTCTCACACCTATTATTACCAGACTTGTTAAGCGGGGGTCAATTATACACACCAACGAGTGGAAAGGCTACAATTCACTGTCATCTCTGGGATATATTCATCATAGAGTCAACCATTCAAATGATTTTGTGGATCCCGTTACGAGGACACATACAAATTCTATTGAAGGATTTTGGGACAGGTTGAAAAATAGGATAAGGGCTATAAATGGATCTCAAAAGGATCTCATTTATGGTCATTTGGATGAATATATGTACAGGATATGGTGTAACTTCTCCATTGTCAGTCCCATGCTAAACTGGGAGATGTTCCTCTTACATGTTCGAGTAAGATATCCCATGTAACTTTTTTATTCTCTATTTTATGTTTTTTTCTACAAATATACATTTCCATTCATCATATATGCCTCTTTAATGTGACTGGTCCGTTCAAGGTCGTTTGCTGATTGGTTGTTAGTGGTGTCTAAAGTTTAACTTTGCCCTGAGTGCTATTGTCTACAACGTTCCGGACAATGAGGCACTAAAAAAGGTACAGCGCATCTTACTTAGTGAAGCGAAAATGCCTAACTCCAAGACTAAGTGCTATAGGCTGAAGAAGAGTCAACATGAAAAGTGTTGTCCTATTCGTTTTCAGTTCGAAACACCGGCAGAGACCAGAAAATTCATCCACTCCCAACACACCCTATCGCAAGCCAGAAACTACAAACATATAAAGGTCGGGGTGGACAAAACAGTCATAGAAAGGCGCGCATACAACTATCTCGCTAAGACTAATTGTGAAATAGGTAATAGGACATTGCAAGCAGCCATTATTCCCAACCCTGTGAAAGATACAGTAGACCCCACCGCATCACCCCTCTCAAAACACAGAAATATCCCATCAGAGTGCAACACCAGCCGAAAGGCCACTAGACTGTAACCAAATAAATAAAAAACCATACCACCCATCACCGCAGAATCTAAAATGCCACTAAATAACCCCAGAAAAAAGTCAAAACCCCCCGAAATTCGACTTTGTCCTCTCCTAGCTATAATTCCATTGGTAAAGATAAGGAAAATATGCCCCTAAATCATACCAACAAAAACAGTGGCAGCTTAAATAAGCCCACACTCCCCACGGTTAATAGTATTAGCACTCACAACGTGCTAAATCGCACCATGGCACACACTAATATCCAATGTCACAACAATGTCACCCTCAATAGTACAAGTGGTAATAGTCAGAACTCGGCTACCAACAACTCAGGGTCTTCAGAGTATGGCACACAAACAAATTTTGACCGGATATATGGTACAAGTCTGCTGGGAACTAACCCACAATGCAGTACACACGAAACCCACACAAGGACACAACTAGCATCAAACAATAGGTGGAATAATAAGCCATGGTCATCACAAGGATCCAATCATTTTTTATCCCCCGCGTCCCTGTCAGCGTTGAAAAAACAGCTGGTAGGGATGTTAACACTCCTAAACCACTAGTGCTGGCTCCCTCCTTGCATGAAAACAGGAACGGTCTAGTGCACCCGTATCCATTAGGCACACTTGACACTTGCACAAGTATAGGCCAAATAAAGAACCCTACCCACTTCTGTAACCTAACTAAAAATAAAAATTCCTTAGTCTATAGCAAATCCAGTACTCCAACTCCTAATTCTTCACCGAAAACAGCACACAACAACTCGATAGACATAGGTGAGCATGATGCTGGAACTCCTCTTAACATAGGATCGTCATGTCAAGCAGAACTACTGGGTGCTGAACCATATTCGGGGCTGACTAACGAACTTAAATACTTCAAATGCTACTTCAACTCTCATCTTTACCTAATCCTCATAAATGCTAGATCTGTTCTAAATAAATTGCCGATGCTCAGAGCACTCACAGTAATATACAAACCCCCTGTAATTGTCATCACTGAATCTTGGTGTCATTCGAACATCCTGGATGAAGAAATAAGCTTAGATAACTACACACACTTTCGGTGTGACAGGGAAGGTGGTAAGGGAGGGGGTTGTCTCATGTACTTTCTGAATGCACTTACTGTATCACAGCTAGAAAGTAGTACACTTAACATGCCTGAGACTCTATGGGTTAATGTACACTTAAATAACGTAACAGCATTAATTGGATGCACCTACAGAGCACCTGGCACCTTTAGTAATTACGAGACCCAACTTATTAATACTCTGGAGCAATTATCCGACTTACAATACGATCATAAGATCCTATGTGGGGACTTTAACTTACCTGAAATCAACTGGGATATACCCACAGGCCCAACTAAATTTGATAAGTTCTTAGGCACACTGGATATACTTGGCTGGAAACAAACTGTCACTACTCCCACAAGAGGTAATAACGTACTAGACTTAATCTTCTGCCACAATATAAGCCCCCTTTCAACGCTAGTAGGTTCTGAGTTTCCAGGGAGCGACCACAAAACAGTGATGTGTGCACTGCCAATTCCGCTGAGTAGCAATGCATCTCATACCTCCACTTCACAACAAGTAATATATAGGAACTATAGTAAGGCAAACTGGGCCTTAGTTGAATCGATGCTAAGATCCTCCAAATGGGATGAATACTTCACTACTGATGACCTATCGAGAGCCCTAACCATCTTCTACCATAACTCTAACACATGCTTAGATGCTGTCATTCCACTCCAAACACTAAAGGTTTCCCCACACAGAAAGTCATTCATAAAACCAAAGGATCGTACGAAACTGAAGAGACTCTCAACAAGTTACTTCAAACACCACGACTTTGGCACTCTAGGTCTAATACTTAACACCCTTAGCTCCATCTCACAAGCTCGAGATTTCCGTATGAGAAAGGAAGAACGCATCGCAGTAGCCAGTCCTGCTAGAGTGTATGCACTCACAGAAATCTTAAGGAAGCGAATGAATCGCAAAAATCACAGCATTTCTCTCCTCATAGACAAAGGTAGGCTATGCACTAACTCTGCAGACATATGTGAACTATTCAACAAAACGTTTGCAGGTAACTACCTTAAGCCCTCAGTCCAGCTACTCGATATACACCCTATTACTAATATGGCACAAACTCCATCTCCACTCACACCAAACCAAATTAGCACTGTTGAATTCACTTACGCTAATATTAACCAAACTATAAGAACCCTCAAAAGTTCAAAAGGTTTCGGTACCGACGGTATATCATCTTACTTCTATAAATATGGTGGCCCTGACATTCCTCTACTGCTTATTAAAATATTCACAATGTCCCTAGAAACCCAAACTTACCCTGACATATGGAAGACAACATTCATTATGCCTAAACACAAATCTGGCTCGAAAACTGAAGTCAGTAACTACCGGCCAATCAATATCACACCTATAGCATCTAGAATCATGGAGAGACTAGTCAAAGATAACTTAATCAAACATATGCTTAGCTGCAATATTATAAGTCCGAACCAACATGGATTCCTGAAATCCAGATCATGTTTAACATGTCACCTAGACTTCTTCAATTTTGTAACCAGCAGTCGTGACAGACGGCAACTAGTACTTGTCATCTACTTTGACATTTCTAAGGCATTTGACCGTGTTGACCATTTACTGCTAACAAATAAGCTGAACTCCTTAGGAATACGTGACCCATTATTAGGATGGCTTAAATCATTCCTTAACAATAGGTCCCAAATAGTTAAACTCGGGTCTGCAACCTCCAAACCTAGCCCTATCACTTCTGGTGTAGTACAAGGTAGTGTCATTGGACCCCTCCTATTTACACTATACATCAATGACATATGCGCTTGCTTCACGCACGGGAAACCATTCATCTTTGCAGATGACCTAAAAGTAGCTTATACATTCCAACGTGATGACTTAGGGAACTTCGAGAATGTAGTGCAGAAGGAATTAGATAAAATGACTGCTTGGTCGTCCCTATGGAATCTCCAATTTAATCTGAACAAATGTGGCTGGATCTGCTTCGGCGCACCCTCAATTGACCTGAAATTAACGCTCCAATCTGCTAACCTAACAAGACTCCGAAGTGTCGTTGACCTAGGCCTGAGGTACTCTAGTGACTTGACATTCTCTGAGCAAGTAGCATCACAGACTAGAAAATCGAGGATGCTCTTAGGATGCATACTCAGGAACTTTCACGACAATGAAGCCAAGCTAATTCTGTACAAAACATGTGTCAGACCACTACTAGAATACTGTCCATTTATTATAAGCAGCACTCGCACACGTGACAAGCTAAGGATGGAAAGTATCCAACGATATTTTACCTCAAAACTACTTGGCTACGATTGTAAGAAAGACTACATCTCACGGTGCATGATCCTAAAACTTGACCCACTTTGGACAAGGCGACTTATTATAAACCTAATATTCTTCTTTAAGGTCCTTCACAAAATATCATTCTCAGGTAACAGGGACATACAATTCGCACAGGAAGGTTCTTACGATCTGCGTAACCAAACTTCCACAGTGACAACTCATTCTTTTAAGTCAACACTCCGTGAAAACTTCTTCACAGTCATGTATTCTAAAATATGGAATAGCCTACCCCTAGATGTCAGAACTTGCTCTTCGGTTACAAGCTTCAAACGCTCTCTATACAGACTGTTTCACTCTACTGATTATATTAATAAACTATTTACTCCTAGAACGAATCAATCACTAATCTACTACAGCACCTAAAAGACGCACTTCAACACCCTTAGCAATCTAAAAACTATAAATAAACTAGCAGCATGGATGCATAAAGACTTAGTACGGAACATACAGGATTAGTTTACCCTTAGAAATAGGACCTGTTACTCTATTGTAACCTTCAAACGCTTGCTATATAAACTTTTATCTCAATGACTATCCCTACCAGAACCCATCACTTATTTCTAAAACGCATCAGTCATTAGAACACTAAAACGCTCAGACTCATTAATACACATTATGACACTAAATAAGACTTCGCATAAATACGTGAAAACATAACTACAATACAGATAAATTTTACTAAAGTATAATATACAATTGACATAAACATTTATATATGCATAAATATTAAATGTCCTTTTCATGTTCACATACTTTCTCTTTCTGGTATTCTGCTGCTCCTATTCATCTTCTGGTCGAGGTCGAACAACCCTGCATCTAAACTGAAATGAGGATTAATTCCAAACCGTCTATCTCATAACCACTCAAATTCCATGAACGATCCAATTCTACCATTTGAAGACGCTGGCGAACATGCTGTAAATGAGTATTCATGATCTGAAATGAAGAAGCAACTGGTTTTCAAACAGTTTTCAACATTTTACTCAACTTACGAATACAGTCCGCCATGCAGACACAAATGGAGCAAATGGAGAATTCTGGAATCGACCTCGGCACCATTTGATGCAGTAAAACAATCCAACATGACCTTATCTAGTTTTCGCCTCCACGATCAAATTTCTTTCCTGTTATGAAACTACGATAAGACTGCTGAAAAAATGGAATAAATATATCACTGATCTCAACATAATACATCAACAAACTTTAAGCCAAGGGTGCTGTTCACAACAAAGTCATATAGGAGAATTGACGTCAAGCTTTATTTTTCCCCGATAACTGTATGTCAGTCACGTGTCAACTCCATTGACACTCCCCGGCAAAAAAGGGATCCATCCCTTTTTTCCTTCATGACCAATGCAGTTTGTCTTGGATGACATTGCGAGAACCTGGGTCACACGGACAGAGCTGAAATGGAAAACAAACAGAAAAGCCAACACACCACAAGCATACCCACAGCACAATCTCACACATCGCCGACGACCTGCGCCTCCAGACAGAGACCTCCTCTTGACATCTTGCAACACAATCGCCACTTGCTAGAATGACTCTTGCAGAATGCAACGTGACCACAGCACCAACTCATGATACTCTACGCACATCCTCTTATCTGTTCACAACCAATTATCACTGAAATCGCTTGTCACTCATTCTGCCTCAGTTCTAGTAGCGGTGACGCATGCGAGCCTCAGTCGTCTACACTCTTTCTCCCCGGCGTGTCGGACCGCAGCTAACAATTATCTCCGTGTGCATTTCATTCTCAGAAATAGCCTAGCCTCCCCGGCGTATACGACCCATCTGCTGTCCTTAACATCAATCAATTCATTCATGGATGTAGAAGACTCGAAACAACTTCAGAAGTAATCACGACGAAAATTTTAACAAAATTACGCAATAACAACAAGGTACGAAAACAACAAGTAAACACAATGAATCCAAAAAATACCAATTGATATGACACACCACACGTACATACAAATAGTACAAACAACCTCGCCGATCATGTCTTGGTGGTATTCCTTTGAAGAATTGCTGGACTTACACCATTACGCCTACAACCCTTCTCAGGTTGACGATTGTAATTTGTGGAATGTCCGGACACAAACATGATTAACCAACAATTACGATAATTGGAACTCACACAACTATTTACCACAAACATATGTACAATCACTACATCAAATGTTGTGGATTCCGGCATGAAAAGCTGCCCTTGAAGAACTGTAGGACTTACAGCAGTACGCCTACATTCCTTCTCAGGTTGACGATTCAAGTGGAAGTCGTCCGGACACAATCAGAATTACCAACAGCTAGATGATAAATGATACCAATTCAGTGTATACAATGCGAACATATATACAAAATCACACACCGAGCACAGTGGACTGCTCATTGATGCGCTACCCTTTGAAGAACTGTAGGACTTACAGCAGTACGCCTACAACCCTTCTCAGGTTGACGCCCTAGGTTGGAAAATCGTCGCAGAGTTCATTTGCCAACTTCCTTCTACCGTCTTTATCCTCAAATCTGAACGGCAACACGCCCATGTCATTGTATCGAAGAATATAGATGACGAACAAACATACGACATATCTCATCAACCAAGTGTAGAAACAGAGTAATTTACACCAAAGATAATAACATTCAAATAGTAACTTGAAACTAGAAATGCCTTGGTTCATGCAAGTCAACTTAACAATTACTCTCTCGTTTACACTTGGCTTATTCTCACTAAACTGAGCAATATCTGTCTTCTTTTCAAACGCACCAATACTATCATAGTCATTGCATAAGGCACGTGAGTCCATGGACGTCCATTTCATTGTGGATAAAAACACCTACGATGACTGAGTGACACAAGGTGATGAAATTAGCAGTGGATCAAAAGCTGTTCTTTTTCGGCTTTCAGATAGTTGTCTAACTGCAAGATTACCACTGCTGTCTTTCACTCTCAGCTCAGGTTTAGCACTAGCATCTGATGATAGGTGGGCTACATGCTGATCAATCACACTGACGGTCTCACAAGTATGCACACCTTCTGGAACTGCATCTGCGTTCAATTCTAATTCACGTTGTAGTTGTACAGAACCTTTATTTAACTTAGCAGTAGTAGGCATATCCCTCATCTCATAATGATCAGCCAAAGACAACTGTGAAGTATCATGATCATTATCACGAATATTCACTTTACCGTCAACTTCATCATTTTCAAACTCTTTAATAACAGAAGTAGACAATTTTGGTTCCTCCTCACAAATCATTAAAGGTTTTATATCTTCACTCTGACTAGTTATACTTTGTAAACTTGTGGAGTCAGAACTGCACTCTGAAGCAGTAACTCTATTCTGTGACACTCTATTCAACAATGGCTTACCAGTTGCAACTACAGACTGCTTCACAACACCGTTATCATCACACAATTCGGAGTCAGGCCTGGAGTTTACATTTAGCTTATCACTGAACTTGCTCACTGGTTCACAGTTCACTTCTGTATGCACCTCTTGCAAACGTGTAAAACACAACCGTGTTTCTCTTGCAGCTTGCAAATTATCTGTTGGGGATGTACTACGAAACCTGTTACACTCACAAGGTCTATATGCATTACTAGACATCATGGAGCCTTCTCGATATCCACCTCTCTGAGGCCTACTCGTCATCAATCAGTGCGTTTTACCCTCAGACTGCTTTATTCTAGGGGTGAGACCTAATAGACTGGCAAACTTGCTCATAGATTGATTGACACTATCTTTTACTAGTTTCAGGTTATCATCAAATTTCGGCTCGATACCCTCATCCTCCATACGGGAGCTTATCTTCACCCACTTCCTTTGCAGTCGAGTAGGTAGGCGTCTTGCTATTACTTCTAGTATAAAACTCGAGTTGAGGTCATTCGTGCAATTCATCGAAATCATTCCATTCTTGTAAATTAGCAAATTATCTAAAAACTCAGTGAGTGCCTGGGAGTCATCCTGTATTTGACCCCCATTACCCTTAACAGCCCCGAATATTTTCCCTGCAATCATCGAAGGTCTTCCAAACCTTTGACGTAGTATCTCTCTTTTGGCTTCATAAACTTACAAAACTGTATAGCTCTTGAACCGTCTCCAGTGCAATACATCATCAAATACATTAACTTCAATTCATCACTTAATAGAAAACTACTCAGCATGACCTCAAACTCCTTTACGAATGGCAAATAATCAGCCGGGTTTCCATCGAAACACCGTGGTTCAAATTTAGGGAGTTTGATGTTCCTATTATCCCTGAACGGCGAAACAGTAACATCAACCATGTCATGCTTAACATCAGACACATCGTTACAAGTAACAGACAAGTCACCATGACTTACTTTAACGTTTGCATCCAAGACGCTCTGTCCCTTCTTTGACCCAGGCATTGTTGAACTTGACCCAATTCCGAGAAAGTTCCAGATATTGCTTGTTCAAAGAGAACTTGACCGGCACCAGGAAAGATGAACGGTGACTATCCAAACCTTCACCAACTGTCTGAATCCGCCAAAGTCTGATTCTACCATCAGAAACTGTCAATCATGTCTCGTAAACCGTTAATGCCCAGCTCTTGCTACGCTCGGGCCCACGCTGTTTCTTGCAGGTTTTCAGAAACGCTTAGGAATAACGGACGCAAAAACCAAAACACCGATTGGCCGCTTGGGAATTCTTTATTGTAACACCAACATATATAAATAATGGATTTACTAGTGTCTGTGAACAAATAATACAATAATAAGTCACAAGATTACTTCTGATGGTTTACTGCTGACTTCTTTCTGAACAGCGACCGATGAGACGATGACTGTCGTATTGATGCCTCCGCGAAAATTGGGGAAGTTGATTTTGAGCAAAAACCATGAATTGATCGTTCAATCTTCAACTGCTTTGACACCAATTGATATGAAATATCACACGTGTACACACACTCTGCACATAAATTGTCAGATCATGTCTTGATGTAATTCCTCTGAGAATTTGCAGGGCTTACACTTGTACGCCTTCAACGCTTCTCACGTTGACGCTTGTCAGTTGAAGAATGTCCGGACGCAAACGAGATTGACCGACAATTACAATAATTGTAACCCACTCAATTACTTAACACAAATATATGTACGATCAATGCATCAAATATTGTGGATTCTGCTTTGACGAACTACCGTTGAAGAATTGTAGGACTTACAGCAGTACGCCCACAACCCTTCTCAGGTTGGTACATTAGGTTGGAAAATCGTCATAGAGTCTATTTCCTGACCTCTTTCTACCATCCATATTCTCAAATCTGAACGGTGACACGCCCATGACATTTTATCGTGGAATGTAAATGACTAACAAACACACGACGTATCTGACCAATCAAGCGTAGGCACACAGCAATTCACACCAACGATAACAACATTCCATTAGCAACTTGAAGCTTGGAAAGGCTTTATTCGTGCAAGTCAGTTTAACATCTAACCACGCATACACAGTTGGCTTATTTTCACTAAACTGACCATTGACACTTGTCCTTTCAAACGGACCTCTACTGGCATAGTCACAGCACAATACACTTGAGTTCACAGACGTCTCTGAAATTGTGGACGAAAACGCCAACGATGACTGAGCGATACAAGTTGGTGAAATTAGCAGTGCATCAGAAACTGTTGTTGTCCGGTTTCTAGAAGGTTGTCTAACTGCAAGATTACCACTACTGCTGTATTTTAATTTAAACACAGTTTAGCACTAGCATCTGATGATGGGTGGGCTACACTCTGATCACTTACACTGACGGTCTCACGAGGATCCATACCTTCTACCACCGCATCTGCCTTTAATTCTACTTCACGTTCAGGTTGTACAGAACCTTCGTTCAACTCAGTAGAAGTAGGCGTTCCCCTCATCTCATCATGATCAACCAAAGATAAATCTGCACTGTCACGACCACTGTCACAAATATTCAGTTTACCGGCGTCTGTATGGTCGACTTCATCATTTTCAAACAGCGTAATAACAGCAGTAGATGATTTGTGCTCTTCCTCACAAATCCTTAAAGGTTTTATACCTTTACTTTGACTAGTAATACCTTGCAAACTTGTGGAGTCAGAACTGGACTCTGAAACTGTAACTGCCTTCCTCTGTGCAAACTGCGGTGTCGTCTGTGACAGTCTATTCAACAATGGCTTACTGGTTGCAACTACAGGCTTCTTCACCGCACCTTTATCGTCACACGGTTCAGAGTCAGACCTAGATTTCACATTTAGCTTACCACTAAGCTCGCTCACTGCTTCACAGTTCGCCTTTGCGTTCGCTTCTTGTAAACGTGTAAAACACAACCGTGTTTGTCTTGCAGCTTGTAACCTATCTGTTGGGGATGTCCCACGAAAGCTGTTACACTCACTAAATTTATACGGATTACTAGACAACATAGAGCTTTCTCGAAATCCGCTTCGCTGGGTCTCTTTTGTCATAAATGACTGCGTTTTGCTCTCAGGCTTCTCTATTCTAGGGGTGGGGTGCAATATACTGGCAAACTTGCTCATAGCTCGACTGGCACTATCTTTTACCAGTTTCAGAATATCATCAAACTTTGGCTCAGTATCTGCATCCTCTATACGAGAGCCTATCTTCACCCATCTGAGCTCACAGTACTGTATAGCTCTTTGAGCACTTCTAGTTCAGTACCTCCTCAAATACACCAACTTCATTTCATCATTTAATTAAAAACCACTCAAAATGATTTAAAATTGATTTACAAACTGTATATAGTCAGCTGGGTTTCCGTCGAAACAGCAAGGCTCATATTTAGGTGATTCCACAAGTTTACAAGGTATTACTAGTCAGAGTAAAGGTATAAATTTTCTAAGGTTGTATGACAAAGAACTCAAATAGATGACTTTAATTTCGATATTTTTGGCAGTGGTCCTGATAGTGCAGATTTGTCTTTGGCTGATCATGATGCTTTGAAGGGATTACCTACTACTGCTGAGTTGAAAAAAGTTTCTGTACACCTTGAACGTGAATTAGAATTAAAGGCAGATACGGTGGTAGAAGTTATAGATACTTATGAGACCTTCAGTTTAAGCGGTTTGCGTGCAGTCCAACTATCGACTGATGTCAAAACTAAACTGGAGTTAATCATACATCCTCTTTGTTTGCAATTGCGTAATAAGGTAGTTTTCTGAAGAATTTTAGTGGTTTTTCAATTTCTACCCATGCTCTAAATTCTCCACGTTTAATAAATTCTTTGAGAGCTTTACTAACCTTTTCTTTATCTGTCTTCATCACATGACCGACTAACATATTCTGTATGATTTAAACGCCAACTTGAAAGACATTTCTTATTCCAGATGTCCACGAATTAATAAAACATCTGCACAATTAGAAATAAAGTCATTCAAAAAACGAGCCGGAAACAACAGCTCCCTCCACCGACACACGTTCATACATATAACTGCCAAAGTTTTCACGACTTTGTTCCTTTAACAGCTGAGAAATTACTAAAACGTTGCACAGAAGCATGAAACAATCACAATGAATTGAATGGACTGACCTGGTGCTGAAAAATTTGCAACAAACGAAAAAAATAATTTTTTCGGTGATGCAAATCAAAATTATGTAAATTCAATACTTTTGAATTATCTGAATCCAGATAAGTTAGGAACAACTGCTGGACAAACGTAAAAGCCAGTGTGTAAATGAACAGTTCACATACGACAACTCGACATGGCCGATTCACACGGACAAAATGATCCCCAAACGCTTTATTAATCTGATGACCTTGAGCAAGCGCCATAAGTTCAGTCTGTGAACATAACTTATTTAATCAAAAATGAGTTATAACTAGGCTTTCTCCTCCTCAAAGTATTTCTCAAGAACTCGGAATTACTTCAGGCATGAACCTCTTCTCCGCTTAGGCTGGTTTGGTTGTTTTTTCTCCGACAACCTTACATAATTCGAGAAAATATATTTTGTCACTGCTAAGAGAATGGTGGAGATAGTTGTAGATTCCTATAAATGTTAATAATAATAATAATATATTCTCATTTTGTACATGAGAGACGCCAGTTTACAGGAATCATCAAAAGCTAGTGTAAACTGCGAATGGAAGATTCACACTAGTTGGCATCTCCTAGACTGAATATGCAATTTAGTATTCAATGGGCAAGTCCCTTTTTTGAAATATCGCCACAATATTCCCGTGGATATTCATGCGTTTCAATAAATATTCAGACATTAAGCAGCATGACTTCATAAGGATTGGATGACTTACATCAAAATTTTGTAACTGCTGCATCCTTTCATTCATCTCATTGCGTTGTCAATGTAGTTGAAGATTGAACGATCAATTCATGGTTGTTTCCTCAAACCCAACTCCCCCACATTTTCCGCGGAGGCATCAATACACCAGTCATCCTCTCATCGGTCGCTGTTCAGAAAGAAGTCAGGAGACAACCGTCAGAAGTAATATTGTGATTAATTATTGTAATATTTGTTCATAGACCTTAGTTTACTATACTGCTTATATGTTGGTGTTAGAATAAAGAATTCTCGAGTCGCCAATCGGTGTTCTGGTTTTTGCGTCTGTTAGTACTAAGCGTTTCTGAAAGGCTTCGAGGGACAGCGAGAGGCTCGGCGTAGCAAGAGCTGAGCATCAACAGTCTTTGAGACGTGATTGACATGCGTATATATCAGCATCAAACATTTTCTGATAAAGGTCCAGCAGATGTAGATCCGTTCAGGAATATAATATCACCGATAATACCTAAGACGGAAAACATTTTGAGTGCAAAATTTCATTCAAAAAGTATTCGTAAAGTATTCATATAGTATAACTTTTTCATTTAACCATCATAGTCAAGGATTGGGACGCTACAATTAGTTGAGGTATGGAATAAAGCCACTCTTATTAGGCGTTAGCCTTGGTAAAGTGTAACCTAAGCAGATAAAGAAAGGATATGCATTACGGATTCCTGGATTGGAGTATTGTTATTTAGGTTTGGTGTATCATAATCTTCATCTTTTGGAATGATTTTTGTGATGCATATAGGTACCATTGAACTGGGAGACAGCAAGACGTCGGAACTCGTTTGCATGCACGGAGTTTGGAGTGTTGATTGACATACTGACATTAGGAGTATAAGCTAGTGTCAAGGAACTTATCCTAAGTTCCTATCGTTACGAAGACGATCCGAACCGATAATTACTACGACTGATTATCGACTTTAGGTCCAAAACACCAGTGGTTGTAAGAAGGAAGTTGTATTATTTGGCAATTAAAACCGAGGTTAGTACATAGTTTTTATTCGTATTCTTTCGTCTTCTTCGAACTTGCATACGATTGAACCATTCGCGCCTATGAGTCGCCCGCCAATGGCGACCAAGGACAATGAACCAAGGTGCAATGTCCACTTCCATTGATAGCTAGTCTCTTAGTATTCTCGCTTGTACGTCGATAGATGAAGATATTAGTTTCGTCAGAAATACAGGCGATATGTTAACAATTATTCACGTTGCATGTGGTCATCTAGTTAGAAGTAAAACGACAATTAGATTTTTAATTGCCTCATGAAAAAGACCGATTCGCCCTAGTTAACATGGCTGTAATTGGCGGTTTCTGAAATTCTATAAATAGGCAAGGCCTTCAGTAGTATGTGCTGAGGAGGCGTCCAATAAAATCACAAAGAACATATGTACATCTAATCTAGTCACATGCATTCATCAAACAGCAAATAATTACGCAAAAGTCAAGATTGTGAAGGTCTGTAGAGAAGATCCACATAACCTTAACTAGGAATTAGATGGAGTATTATTGAAATATAAGTTGCCAGATTTAATGGGAGAGCCTTCAGACGCTGCTTGAACTACACAGACTTCCAGAGTAACATTTTAAATTTGTGAATCCTTCATGAAGTATTTTATAAAGAAAGCTGCAGTCAATATTATGGTCGCTAAACGAAATTGTAGATTTTATCCATACATAGTGGAGAAATTACTGGTGTTGGCTCACAGCCCAGCATGAGAATACCTTGTATAGACCAACTATGGGAGTGGCTATTGGGGAACTTTATAACTAGGTAAACTAGAAAGGTAAACTGGAAGGGGGTCTTGGAATCGGAATAGCCGAAGATTACAGTTAACGGAGTTCGAGGGATTTTTCGGATACCCTTATTTCTTTCCCACTGTGTTGTATTCTATGGTTACCTGTTTAAAAGTATCAGGGACATGACGCTATGTAATGAAAGGTAGATTAATTGCGATTGATTAATTAAGATTAATTCAGATGAAAGGTGATGTTCGAGCCAAGGCGTGACAATAGCGGTGAAAACAGACAGTCCACGTCGTGAACGATAGTGAGGGTAAGTTGTTACGTCTGGAAATACACTGTCAGCTACCACTGCTACAATCTACACGCTATATTATTTTACCAAGGACCAAAATATTTCGTTATTCCTTCATAGGTGCTTAGCACTTTATTTTTATGAATACGCATTCTCGCCAAAAGACAGTCCTCTTGTTCTGCTACTAAATCCACTGTGCTCTGGTGTCCCGTGTCCACTGGTCTGAATGTTTGTAATTTAGTTAATAAATGTTTTTTCTTGGACAGAACAACTTTACTGAGCATTCACCGCTCTGTGATATCCAAAACTCCTGGTTCAATTATCAGGCTGAATTCTAAGAACTAGTATCTTCTTTGTGAGTTTCCTGTGTACCTCACCCTGACATTAGTTTCCCTGGACGTTGGATTGACAGTGTCATGCAACGGTAGGATTGCAGACATTCTTGTTCTGTACAGTTCTAGAATGGAATTGGAAGCGACGCATAGAGTTTCTGGGCTGCACTTAAATGGCTAATGGAATGCACTGGTGACGCAATTATTGTTAGAATGTAACTTCACAATATTTATTGAAGATGTCAGCTTTTTGATTTAAACAGTGCATTTGGATTCATACTACTGTAGAGACAGTTATTATCAACTTTGAAGGAGGGATTCTGAGAAAACTGCGTGGATGAGAAGATCAGATGTATCTTAAGGGCCTGTAAGTGCCGGTGGAAACCTGTGGATAGTCGTTAACGATGGCACCTGCTAAGCTTTCTTTTCTTCGGGTCAGTTCTCTACCTAATGTTTAAGTACCAATAAACGAACCCAAAGTGGAAAGATTTGGCACTACGTAGCGCGCTCAGGTGAGGATTACATTTTTACAACGGGTTAGATGTCAAATTTAATAAATGAGAATACAACTTATCTGTTGACTGGTTGGAGAAGAGGGCTCACGAGTGCGCTTAATGATAGCACAATGAAGGAGCAGGGAACGAGTGAGCAGTCACGCCAGAAGCACAATGAAGGCGCAGCGCCATATTACATGAATGCTGTCTATGTCCAGCTCTTACTACGCTGGACCTCACGCTCTCCCCCGACGACGTGCTTTTTCCTGTCTAACCGGAAATATCCACTTTTGTGAATTATTCGTTTGGGAAACCTGATCTTCCCACCCGGCGAATTTTATTCAACCATTTTTTCTTCGCCGAGCCTGTGTGTGGTACTTCCCGCTGTCTCGAACTACTGCCAAAGCTTCAGGTGCTACTTCTGTAGCAACATTCTCCTTACTATTTCAAATATACAGGACTTGTTGGTCTGTTACGTGATTGCTGTGAAGCCGAATAACCCGAAAGTTACAGGTAAAGTCAAAAGCTTTTATTTATATACTTTATCTTTCTGTTCAGTGCTCTCTATTGTCTTTTGCTGTCAGTCTATTGGACAAAATAACTACACTGTCTCTTATTATTTAATCACCAGTATTAATTTAGGAGTAATATGACGACAGATTCTCACCCTAAGATAAGTAATGGGACATCATACTCCGTAGTCACCAGGGCTTCAGACAAACTAGGCAAACAGGTGAAGCTGATGGACTCTCGCATACCGGTCTTGAAGACCAGGGCGAATATTCCCTGCTCGTACAGATTGCTCATGTCTCCTAAGTCCTACAGTGAAGCTGTGCAAAGTCAATCAAGTGGATGTGGCCCCATCCCTGTTAACACGACTAGGCTAACAGAGCCAAGTGGGAAAATTGCACTAAGTGAGAACTGCATAACACCCATCTCCATGGTAGCCAATGAAACAGATAGGAAGGCCGAAAAGAAACGTTCACGACGTCGCAAGACGACAAAAGTGCTCCCCAAGAAGGTAGACTATTGCAAGGTCTGCGCTTCTGTTGTCGAACAAGCAGACTCTGCCCTCGAATGTAACCTTTGCAAGCGATGGGTACATTGTAGATGCGACAGTGGGGTACCAAAAGTATATTATGACTTTATGCGTAAGAACCCATGCCCATGGTTCTGGTACATATGCCCAAGTTACCGTCCTGATGCAGCCTCACGTAGTCCTTTGAAAACTGAAGATGGCGTAGAAGTAGCAGGGAAAAACGTGAAATGTTCTACTGCCACCAACTCGGAAAATGGCACAAATGCACGTAAACCGGAGATACCGAAATCCTCACCGATTAAACTTGCAGCTCTTGCCATAACCGCTCCGGACACAGAGGCTGAAGCACCACGGGTTTCTGTCGCTGGAAGAAGACCCCTATCGTCTGCCAGTAATAGTGGCCATGGCAATGAGACATACAATAATATCCAGTCGCACCAGACGAAACAAAACGGTCCGAAAGGGGACCACAAATGTGCGAGGACCGAGCCCAAGCCCACGGTTAGTAGATCAAATTGTGTAATCCTCTTTAATGTACCAGACTGTAGTAGTAGTCTACTGAAAGATAGGGCCCTATTTGATTAGGAACAGTGGTCCATCTTGTGTAGCACACTGGGTTTGGACATCCAAACAGTAAATCTATGCAGATTGTATAGGGGCACTGTTGCACCTGAAGGCAAACCATCCCCACTGAGGGTAACATTGAGCTCTACCGAGGATGTTGAAAAAGTGTTACTGGCTTCTCAAGTCCTTTCTTTAGGGAGGGCCTGTAACATACGCGTTAAGCCAGACAGGCCGTGGAAGGAAAGACAAATGGTCAGGGAGTCGCCAGAGCTCATTCCTTCTGCCTCCATGGTTGTGCATGGCATTCCCGAACTGGGAACTGGGAACGCCTGCGAAAAGCATTGTCATGATGTACAACAATGGAGATGGTTGGCATCCCAGATGGCCCTGGGGAGTTCAGGGGCTGTCTCTATTTATAGACTGCCTCGACCCACTCACCTTATGTCAATTAACACGCCACGTCTGTTAGCTGTCAAGTTCAGCTCCCAAGAACAGTTGACTACCGCTCTCCATAGATGGTGCGAGACCAAGGACAAGGTCAGCAAACACATTCGCTGCTGCGAGAGCCAGCCTCGCACCCAAAGGAGAGAACAAAGCGTAGTAAAAGAAAATCCTCAACCCCTAGTCACACTACAGCGGTGCAGCACGGACGATGATAGCCAGTGTCATCCGAGTGCTCCGACTGAACTAGAAGAAAAAAACGCCAACAGGCCGGTTCCTGGGGAATCGGCCAACTAGTTCGTAGGATAACTCCTCAACCGATAGCCAATATCAAGTCAACTACCCCCCAATACGGGGAAGTGGTGAGACTGACTACCAGTTGCCTGTACAGTAATGTGAGAGGGCTAAGAGGCAAAATAGCTGAACTTAGACACCTACAATCACAACTGAACTCCAAAATCATAATACTGACGGAAACCTGGCTAACCCCTACGGTGGCAGACAGCGAAGTCAGTATAAATGATATGGTCCTAGTCAGGCGAGATAGGGACCTGAAAGAAAGAGGTGGAGTCGCCATATACGTCGACAAACAGCTCAGATGTGTTCACGCGATGGACCTTCCCCTCAAAGAGCTCCCTGATTCCATATGGTGCCACTTCACCGTTGGGTACTGCAAATATCTAGTGGGCAGCATTTATCGATCACCTTCATGTGGAGCAGACCACAACCAGGCACCGCTATATACAATCTCAGCAACTCAAGACATTGGTTATGATCAAATTGTCATAGCTGGTGACTTCAATGCCCAATCTCTTAACTTTGTGTCGGGAAAAGCCCATGATAGATTTGATCGAAATCTGCTGCATACCATCAGGAAGGCTGGATTCACCGAAAATGTCAAGATGGATACTAGATGGGGCCCTGATGGGAAGTCTTCTAGACTGGATTACGTGCTCACTAGTGACCAGCTACTAGTGGAAAACGTTCAGATCACGACTCCCATAGGTAGTAGTGATCACGCGGTCATAGTATTCGACATAGTCCTCCGCGAGCGCTTACAGTGGGACAATACGCAGGCCTATCTGTGTTATAACAAAGCCAATTACACCAGAATGCGAAGGCTTCTGTCTGAAGCAAATCGGCCCAAAAAGTGGACAAAGCTAACAGTAGAAGAACACTGGAGAGTGGTAAAGGAGACCATTCACCAGGCGGTCTCAGACACTGTTCCTTTAATCACACCAAAAGCTGGTAAGAAACGTTCATGGCTGAAAAGGGGGACACAACGCCTTCTGCAGGCGAAGCGAAAAGCCTGGTTAGCGTGGCGACGATCGAAGAGTCAACCCGAACATGAAGTGTACCTTGAACTCAGGAATCGATGTAACATACGAATCCGGAGCGATAGAAGGACATTTCAGCGAAACCTCGCCAATAAGCTTCTCGTGAACCCAAAGAGCCTATACAGGTTTATGTCTGAAAGAAAACCGACCAACCAGGGAGTATGCAATCTAGTGGGTTCTGATGGGAAATCTCTTACTAGTCTTGAAATGGCAGAGACATTCAGCCTAGCCTTTCATAGGCAAATAAACAGTAACGAGGATATTACCCCCACAGAACATCAAGATTACATCGCAAAACCAACGCGCGGAAACCTTCTGGGTACATTTCAAATTACCCTGGCTATGGTACTTGCACAATTGGGAAAGTTAGCTTCGGGAAAGTCTTCAGGTTGTAATGACATCAGGCCATCCGTCCTGAAGCAGTGTTCAGAAAGTCTCTGCCAACCCCTAAGTGATATGTTCCAACACTCCCTTGATGTAGGGAAACTTCCATGTGAATGGAAACGAGCAATCCTATCCCCTATATTCAAGGGTGGTGACCGGCAGAATGCGACCAGTTACAGACCAGTTGCTCTACTTCCAGTGATTTCGAAAATATTGGAAAGTCTCATTGACGACCACATGAGAAAATACTTCGATGGGACTAACCTTCTCCACGAAGCACAGCACGGTTTCAGGAGGGGAAGATCCTGCGTGACGAATCTTCTACTAGCTTGGAACGATTGGACACTATCCTGGGACGAAAAGGCACCAGTCCATGTGATCTTTCTCGACTTTGCGAAAGCATTCGACACAGTTCACCATGGTCTGCTCCTTCACAAAATAAGCAAGCGGGTGTTTCTGGAGCACTTCTCGCATGGCTGAAAGATTACATAGGCGAGAGAGAATTCTGCACCAAAGTCAACCGCATCTGATCATCCTGGCACACCTCGGCATCAAGGGTTCCTCATTGTTCTATCCTGGGGCCATTGTCAATCACGTCTCAAAGACTGTTGATGCTCAGCTCTTGCTACGCCGAGCCTCTCGCTGTCCCTCGAAGCCTTTCAGAAACGCTTAGTACTAACAGACGCAAAAACCAGAACACCGATTGGCGACTCGAGAATTCTTTATTCTAACACTAACATATAAGCAGTATAGTAAACTAAGGTCTATGAACAAATATTACAATAATTAATCACAATATTACTTCTGACGGTTGTCTCCTGACTTCTTTCTGAACAGCGACCGATGAGAGGATGACTGGTGTATTGATGCCTCCGCGGAAAATGTGGGGGAGTTGGGTTTGAGGAAACAACCATGAATTGATCGTTCAATCTTCAACTACATTGACACTCCCCGGCAAAATGGGATCCATCCCTTTTTTCCATCACGACCAATACACGTTGACTTGGATGCCATTGCGAGAACCTGGGTCACACGAACAGAGATGAAATGGAAAACAAACAGAAAAGCCAACACACCACAAGCATACTCACAGCACAATCTCACACATCAATGGCGACCTACGGTCTTCCAGTTAAAGGCATCCTCTTGACATCTTGCAACACAATCGCCACTTGCTAGAATGACTCTTGCGAATGCAACGTGACCATAGCAGCACCTCATGATACTCTACGCACATCCTCTTATCTATTCACAACCAATTATCACTGAAATCGCTTGTCACTCATTCTGCCTTAGTTCTAGTAACGGTGACGTATGCAAGCCTCAGTCATCTACACTCTCGCTCCCCGGCGTGTGGGACTACAGCTGACAGTTTTCTCCGTGTGCATTTCATTCTCAGAAATAGCCTAGCCTCCCCGGCGTATACGACCCATCTGCTGTCCTTAACATCAATCAATTCATTCATGGATGTAGAAGGCTCGAAACAACTTCAGAAGTAATCACGATGAAAAATTTAACAAAATTATGCAATAGCAACGAGATACGAAAGCAAAAAGTAAACAGAATCAATCCAAACACCAATTGATATGACACACCGCACTTATATGCAAACAGTACACACAAACTCGCAGATCGTGTCTCGATGTAATTCCTTTGAAGAATCGCAGGACTTACACCAGTACGCCTTCAACCCTTCTCACGTTGACGACTGTAATTTGTAGAATGTACGGAGACAAACAAGATTAATCAACAATTCCTATAATTGGAACCCACACAAATATTTAACACAAACATATGTACAATCAATACATCGAATGTTGTGGATTCTGGCATGACAATCTACCCTTGAAGAACTGTAGGGCTTACAGCGGTATGCCTACATTCCTTCTCAGGTTGATGATCCAAGTGGAAGACGTCCGGACACAAACAAAATTATCAAGAGACAGATGAAAGATGATACCAATTCAGTATATACAATGCGAACATATATACAAAATCACACACCAAGCACATTGGACTGCTCACTGATGCGCTACCCTTTGAAGAATTGTGGGACTTACAGTAGTACGCCCACATCCCTTGTCAGGTTGACGCCCAAGGTTGGAAAATCGTCGTAGAATTTATTTGCTGACCTCTTTCTACCATCTATATCCTCAAATCTGAACGGCAACACGCCCATAACATTGTATCGCAGAATATAAATGACTAACAAACACACGACGTATTTGATCAACCAAGCGTAGACACAGAGTAATTTACACCAAGTAAAATAGCATTCAAATAGTAACTTGGAACTTGAAAAACCTTTATTCATGCAAGTCAATTTAACAATTACCCTCTCGTACACACTTGGCTTATCCTCACTAAATTGAGCAATATCTTTCGTCCTTTCAATTGCACTAATAATATCATAGTCATTGCACAAGATACTTGTGTTGATGGACGTCTTCTTCATTGTGGATGGCAACACCAACGACGACTGATTGATACCAGTTGATGAATTTAGCGGTGGATCAGAAGCTGTTATTGTTCAGCTTTCAGAAATTTGTCTAACTGCAAGATTACCACCACTGCTGTCCTTTAATATTAGTTCGGGCTTAGCACTAGCATCTGATGATAGGTGGGCTACACGCTGATCAATCACACTGACGGTCTGACAGATATTCATACCTTCTACAACTGCATCTGCATTTAACTTTACTTCACGTTCAAGTTGTACAGAACCTTTGTTCAACTTAGCAGTAGTAGGCATATCCCTCATCTCATCATGATCAACCAAAGACAAATCTGCACTATCATGATCATTACCACAAATATTCAATTTACCGTCAAGTTCATCATTTTCAAACTCTTTAATAACAGAAGTAGACAATTTTGGCTCCTCCTCACAAATCCTTAAAGGTTTTATATCTTCACTCTGACTAGTTATACCTTGTAAACTTGTAGGGTCAGAACTGCACTCTGAAGCAGTCACCCTATTCTGTGACACTCTATTCAACAACGGCTTACCAGTTGCAGCTACAGGCTTCTTGACCACACGGTTATCGTCACACAATTCAGAGTCAGACCTTGGTTTCACATTTAGCTTATCACTTAACTTGCTCACTGATTCACAGTTTACCTTGGCATGCACCTCTTGCAAACTTGTAAAACACAACCGTGTTTGTCGTGCGGCTTGTAACTTATCTGATGAGGATGTACCACGAAACCTGTTACACTCACTAGGTCTATATGCATTAATAGACACCATAGGGCCTTCTCGATGTCCACCTCTATGAGACCCTTTCGTCATCAATGATTGTCTTTTACCCTCAGACTGCTCTATTCTAGGGATGAGATTCAATATACTGGCAAACTTGCTTATAGATTGATTGACACATTCTTTTACTAGTTTCAGGATATCATCAAATTTTGGCTCGATACCCTCATCCTCCATACGGGAGCTTATCTTCGGCGGTACGTTCGAAATTGGTGACAGTTTTGCACGTGTTTGCTCTGAAATTTATTTACTGCTTATTGTCTTATAATTCTTGAAATTATGGTCCAAATCTCTAAAAAACGTGTTCGTAGAAACACAATTGTTTTAGATAGTGGCTCAAATTCGGTTATAACTGCATTACCGTCGTGTAATACAGTATCAACTACTAGCTCTCAAAATGGTTTGAGTGCAGATCTCACTCCTGTGATACAGGTGAAAGATGTTCTGTTAGAGAACTCTGAGTTCTGTAAACTAAACCTCCTTTTGAAAGATATGCAGAGGCAAGTAAGTGAAATTCAGAAAAAATTAGATCAGTTTGATAGTATGTCACTGCCAATCTCAAATACCACGGAGAGCCGTTCTGATATTGGCCAGGTTAAGTCTTTACTGGATGTAACTCAAAATAAGCTTTTGAATTTAGACCCAATAGCCTGTCTTTTAGAAAGGCATCCTAAAATATCTCCAGACAACCTAAATAAAGCTGAAAATCTGATTGACTGCTTGGCTACGGAGGTGATGAAGCGTATAACCTCTTCTCACCAAGCTATAGTTTACAACGTCCCAGATTCTCTGCCCCTGAAAACTGTAAGACACAAAATCCTGATTTGTTGCGGCATGGCTAGTGTTCCATGTGAATGCAAAAGACTTCGTAAAAAGTCTAACCAGGCTAATTGCCCAATCATTTTTAAATTCAGTAATTCCCTTGATGCTAGTAAGTTTACTAAATGTCAGGATCACTTAAGACTGAATAGCAGTTATAAGTCTATAACCGTAGCTCAGGATAAAACACCGTGTCAGCGCAGAATAATGCGTAGTAATAACCTGGTCACCTCCTCTAGCTTTGATTTACCAAAAAAGGATCGTGCACAGCAACAGACACCTAGTGCTGAAACTAGCATTCAGCAAACTACACAACAAACACGCTTGCCAATGGAACTAGGAACTGATTTAGATACCAGTACCCCTGTAAATAAAGCCTCATCGAAAGATGTTAAAATGACTAGAACTTCTGCAAGTTGTTCTAAGAAATTTCCCCCCAAACGTAGTAACCTCACCACGATGAACAAATTTCGCAGGGTTGAGACTAATGATGGGGAAGAATACTTTGTATTCAATAAGCCTGCTGAGAGTAAGAATGCCAACAAACCATCACTTGTTACGAAAAACTCCTCTCGAAACATAAGTATATCTGGAGGTGTTCCGCATGCTCCACCTTATAGAAAGTCAGGCTCCAAGACTCCTAAAGTCTTGCAGCCAAAGCACCTTCCTTCACAATTCCCTTTAAGTTATAAAAACAACCCGAAGGTGTGTACCGGTATGACGAATAGCAGTTGGATGGGTAGACCTTTGATGCTATGCCTTTTAACCGTCAACCTAGGCCCAACCTGTACTACCCTTATATCCAGGAACACATGGTAAATTTTCCAGGTGTCCCGAATCACTGGTACGACCCATGGCACCTAGGACCACCTCATTGCACACCAACTCCGATGTGCAGACACCCAGTCCGACCTCCTTTTCATTCATAAATTCTTGCGGTGCTGACGCACAAATAGATTTAGGTTATGGTGACATTTTAAGCCAGTTTGTAGTATCCCGTGACTTATTCACGATATTGCTAATTAATGCACGTTCCTTAATCAATAAGATATCTGAACTAAGGACATTATTATTAGTCGCCAAGCCTACTGTAGCTCTGATTACTGAGTCATGGTGCTCATCCTCTGTACTTGATGTGCATATAGGTATCGATGATTACACTGTACACCGTGCAAACAGAGATTGCAAGCGTGGTGGAGGATGTCTCATATATATACATAGCTCATTTGTAGTCAGTAAGGTGGAAGATGAAACAATGAATAATGTACCTGACTCACTCTGGGTTGTCTTACATGGAGATAAGTACAAACTTCTCATAGGCTGTGTTTATCGAGCACCAAGCTCAACAAAAGAAACTGATGCGTTATTAGCTAAATCGTTTGCACACGCATCCTCGTTTAGTGCTAATTACAAAATAATTGCAGGGGACTTCAATCTTCCAGAAGTCAATTGGCTAACTAGTTCCGGCCCCCAACGCTTCGACGAATTACTTGCCACTATAGACTGTTATGGATGGCAACAACACGTCCAGACACCTACTCGTGGTGACAACATGTTGGACCTTGTTTTTTGTCATGACACAATCCCAGTATCCACTATGTTGGTAATCGATTTTCCAGTAGTGACCATAGAATGGTACTCTGCTCTCTGCCTTTCTCACCACTAAATACAGGAAACAAACAAGACTCAGGAAGCACAATATGTCGTAGTTACAAATATACAGACTGGGGATTAGTCCAAGAACTTATTCGACTCTGTCAATGGGATGACTATTTTACCACTGACTCCCTGGAGGCCTTAGTAACCCTGTTTTACAGGAATGTTACCCTTTGTCTAGATACAGTTGCTCCAAAGAAAATAGTGAAATTAAGTAGACACCGAACTGAATATATTCCAAGGGCACACCGTAATAAGTTAAGGAAGCTGAAGAAACAGTACTATTCCACTAAGGACATATCACTATTGCTCTCAATCCACGAGTCTCTTGAATCTCTCAAGCGCCTACGCTCTCAAAAGGACCTCGACGAAGAGTTAACGGCACTTGAAAGTACCTCCAAAGTTTATAACTTAACGGCACTTCTTAAAAAACGAATGCAGTCGGCGAGGGAAATCCCATACTTACTTCACGACAAAGTAATCTACAATGAACCTGCCACTATCTGTGAACTTTCAGTGATTGGTTTGCAAACTTTAGTTTAGAAACACATATGCCTGGTGAAACCGCTCCCCTTACTATCTCTTCCCTTGAAAGCATTGTGTTCACTAATCAGTTAATAGTACAAGCAATTAAAAGCCTTAAACCTTCCACTAGTACGGGACCGGATGGCCTCGCTTCGATAATTTTCAAAAACAGTGGGTGTGATATACCCTTGTTACTTCTTAAATTCTTCTCAATATCTATGGACACTGGCACTTACCCTAGTGAGTGGAAAACTAGCTTCATAATTCCACATTACAAATCTGGTGATAGGGCAAACGTCCGCAATTACAGACCCATAAATATAACCCCAGTTATCTCACGAATCATGGAGAAAGTTGTAAAGGATCAATTGTCAGACTACCTAATTAGGGAAGATCTTGTTACAAGGTCTCAACACGGATTTCTCAAAAATAGATCCTGCGTTACTTGCCACTTCGACTTTTTCAACTGCATCACTAGTAGTCGCGAAGCACGTAAGCTAGTCGTTGTTCTCTACTTCGATATATCTAGGGCATTTGACATGGTATCTCACAGTATTCTCTTTGAGAAGCTGTACTCTTGTGGAATTCGCAACCCATTACTGAACTGGTTAAAATCATTTCTAAGCAACAGGGTACAAATAACCAAAGTTGGATCTGTATTGTCTCATCCTAGGCAGATCTCAAGTGGGGTCGTGCAAGGTAGTGTCCTAGGTCCACTTTTATTCACAGTCTACATTAACAGCATTTGCAAGTGCTTCACCTTAGGCAAACCATTCCTATATGCTGACGACCTCAAAGTCGTCTACTCCTGCTACACTCATGAATTAAGCGATATGGTTACTAAAATACATCTTGAACTAAGTAGTCTCGCAACATGGTGTGCTGAATCCTGTCTAAATTTTAACATTGACAAATGCGGCTGGATTTGTATCGGCAACAGTAACCTTGATCTAACTCTTGAAATAAATGGGCGAAAACTAGCTAAGCTCAACTCAGTCGTAGATCTCGGTATTAGATACTCTAGTAACCTAACGTTCGCTGAACAGACTGATTATGCCAGACGTAAAACGCGAAGGCTGATAGGATGCATAACACGCAATTTCTTTTGTTGTGAAACTAGGGTTTTATTATACAAAGTATGTGTCCGACCTATCTTAGAATACTGCCCGTTTATTCTTAGCGGACTAAGACAAAATGACAAGCTTAAATTAGAGGGAGTGCAACGGCAGTTTACCTCAAGAACTCTTGGTTTAGAAAGTGGTCTGGAATACCATGAGCGATGCGAAAGACTAAGATTAGAACCCCTCTGGAAAAGACGCCTTAAGCTAAACCTTATCTTTTACTATAAGCTAACTAATCTTCTCTTGCATTCCTCCGAGCCAATAACTAAACCTACCGCTGTCATCAGTTACAATCTTAGAAATCATCACAACCTAGCTGCTATAGAGCACTGTCAGACTTACGTGCGGTACAACTTCTTCTTAAATAAGTTTTCAGTCATTTGGAATAGACTACCAGCTAATGTGCGCGATGCAAACACACTTCCAGTGTTCATCTCCTCAGTCACCAGACTGCTCAAAGATGACAATGCACTTCTACATCTGACTCTTACACCTTCTTTTTCACCCTACATAGATATTTTAAGTTCTTTAAACGTGTAGTTACAACAAACTACAATTATAAATTTTAATATTATTGGAACTAGATGATAAACATTTCTACACAGGACAGTAATATTAGTTCACACATAATATAAAAGTTAGCATAACGGGACTAGTTAGTTAATGAACAAAAATAAGCACAGTTACTAAACAGAATATATATGTATATATTTATTAATCACTCCTTAAGGACTCCCGTTGCTTTCTTTTGCGTTGCTGTTGTTTGTCTTCTTTTTTCTCTCACCATTTCAGCTTCCATTTGACTTTTTGAATGAGAATGAATAATGTGGATATTTGACCATTTACAATGACAAATGATCTGCAAACATTATTGGTCCCGTATCTTTCAGTTGCCTGGTTAATAACGAATTAACTTTCTCCACGACGCAACCTGGATTACATTTGTGGAATATACTCTTATACCAATGGAAAAGTATCTATTTGTAATACAACGTCACGATTGTAGCTTATAACATAACTGATCGTATCTGTAAAATAGCTTCCTTATTACCCAATTTGGATATAAATCAAATCAAAAATAAGATTCGGATTTGTACACACCCAAGTTATATTGAGGAATTACTTCAAGCTTTATTTTTTCCCAAGTATTTTTAATCCATCCAAAACTTACTTGGGTTTTTTTGTTAATGCGAAGACAATATTCCTATATTTCATGACGTGCTCCATTGAATGACTGGTTATCATATTGTTCCCACAGACCTAAGACAAAAACGCCAGCAACCATGTAACTTAACCATAAACCAAGTTTATGAAATTTAAATAATGCTTATCCATGCCTGTATATTTGGTGTGTCCTACACAGGTAGGAAAAAATGTGTATTTTATTAAAACATTATTAATAAGTATGATTGCTAATCGCATATGTAATTTATCATATTGATGATGCCTGTAAACTGGCGTCCCTCATGTACAAAATGAGAATATACTATTATTATTATTACTATCTTTTACCAGTTTCAGAATATCATCGAACTTTGGCTCGATACCTTCATCCTCTATAGGAGAGTTTATCTTCACCCACTACCTTTGCAGTTGAGTAGGTAGGCGTCTCGCTATTACTTCTAGGATAAAACTCGAGTTGAGGTCGCTCATGCAATTCACCGAAATCAAGGTATTCTTGTAAGTCAACAGATTATCCAGAAACTCAGTGAGTGCCTTGGAGTCATCTTGTAATTGACCACCATTACCCTTAACAGCCTGGAATAATTTTCCTACAATCACCGAAGGTCTTCCAAACCTTTGATGCAGTATATTCCTAGCCTCAGAGTACCCCTCGTTTGGCCTCATAAACTTACAGCACTGTATAGCTCTTGAAGCAACTCCAGTGCAGTACCTCATCAAATACATTAACTTCATTTCATAAGAATAATAATAATGTATATTCTCATATAAACATATAAATTTACATGAAAATGCATGCCATTTTTACAGGCACGATCAAGTATGATATAATATCAAATCGTAGATTGTCTACAAGTTAATGTTTCAACAGTTAAATATTTGATATATATATACATACTGATTGTCTGAACCAGGCCGCATAGTTATTGAATTGCACAATTGTCCTCCAGGTTGGGCGGAAAAATCGACTTCGTTTCGTTTTCATCCCGTGGTTTTCGGCATACGATAACCAACCAATATTGAGGTAAGTACAACGTTTACAACGGATTGAAAGCTGTTTTAGAAATATTAAAGTGCTAAGGTGAATCAATGAAGTGTAATGAAATGGGTAAGTGCAAGTATCTCTAATAAATACATTAATGAAGGAAACTCCCTAGGCTGACAACGTTCATTTGCAATGTATAATGCTACCTGTACAGTTTCCACTATCACGATGTCCACTATTGGTTTTAATACATTTTTTCCTCATGCCGGTTTTTTTATTTTATGCCTTTTTGTGCATTTGGTGCACAACCGTACCCTACAGAGAATAGGAATAGAATAAGTCGAATCAAATTTTATAAAAAGCTATAAAACGTTAGGTTTAATGGAATATAATGGGGATCAAGCAAAGACGTTATTAGAAAATAAATGAGGTTAAGACATTGTGAAGTGATATTTAAGGATCCGACAATGGACAGCAAGTTAGTTTATAAGATGCCCCATTAATCTGTGCAGAGCCCACATGGTCGCATCTCAACAATAGGCTGAGTGAATGGTATATATTTAAAGGCAGAAGCATGATCTGTTTAGGCGTTCATTACTATCTTATTCAAGATAAAGATCTAAGCCCTCATAAAAATCGGAAATATCTCGAGCCTTCAAATCGTATATTGCTGTTCCTGCGGAATGGTGCGATTCACCTTAGTGACCCCCACCATATCTACTGATCAGCTAACATCATCATTTAATAAAAAACCACTCAACATGATCTCAAACTCCTTCACAAACTGTAAATAATCAGTTGGGTTTCCGTCGAAACACTGTGGTTCAAATTTGGGTAGTTTGATATTCTTATTATCCCCAGATGCCAAAACAGTAATATCAAACATGTCATGCTTAATATCAGACACACCGTTACAAGTAACAGACAAGTCAATATGACTTACTTTCCTGTTTGCTTCCAGGACTCTTTGTCCCTTCTTTGACCCAGGCATCACTGAACGTGACCAAAATTACAGAAAGTTCCGGATAACGCTTGTTCAAAGAAGACTTGGCCGGCACCAGGACAGACGGACAGAGACTATCCAAACGTCAGAAACTGTCACTAACCGTCAGAAACTGTCAATGACGTCTCAAAGACTGTTGATGCTCAGCTCTTGCTACGCCGAGCCTCTCGCTGTCCCTCGAAGCCTTTCAGAAACGCTTAGTACTAACAGACGCAAAAACCAGAACACCGATTGGCGACTCGAGAATTCTTTATTCTAACACCAACATATAAGCAGTATAGTAAACTAAGGTCTATGAACAAATATTACAAAAATTAATCACAATATTACTTCTGACGGTTGTCTCCTGACTTCTTTCTGAACAGCGACCGATGAGACGATGACTGGTGTATTGATGCCTCCGCGGAAAATGTGGGGGAGTTGGGTTTGAGGAAACAACCATGAATTGATCGTTCAATCTTCAACTACAGCGGCAGCCATTTATGTTTTTGATTTTTATCAACGACCTGCACTCTCAACTGAACTGCTCTGCGTTTATTTACGCTGACGACTTAAAGATTTGGAGAGCAATAAATTCATCGGAAGACTCAGATAGATTGCAGGCTGACCTGCAAACTCTGGGAGACTGGGCTCTCGCTAACGGAATGCCTTTCAACTTAAAGAAGTGCAAAGTAGTGCAACTTCATTCCGGCAGGTCATAGAGTGTAAATTACACCATTTTGGGGCCAGGACTTGAGTTGTGTTCCATCAGAGCGCGACCTAGGTCTTATTCTAACAGAAAAGCTAGACACCAGTGGAAATTACGCGAGGGACGTCGCCAAAGCCTACACAACTTTACACTTTATGCATAGGCATCTGGGAGCTCTCACTCCCGAACTGTTCTTAAGGTTATATAAGACATATGTGTAGCCATACCTGAGGTGCATAATATCAATGCTCCTCCGCTACTCAAAAGGGATGCTAACATTCTAGAAAGTGTCCAGAGACGAGCGACAAAATGGGTGATCGGCCTCCGCAACAAATCATACGGGGAGAGACTAAAGAAATTTGGTCTTTCCATACTTAGTTACCGTAGGCACAGGGGAGACCTCATCACCGTCCACCAGATCCTAAATGACCAGGCCCACCCAAATAAAAGCATCCTGCCATTAAGTGATTATAGGCTTCCACGAGGTAACCCGTTAAGGATAGCACACCAGAGACCAAAGACTCGAGTGCGATCACATTTCTTTTCACTTCGAGTTTGCCGTCTCTGGAACGCTTTACCGGCGGCCGTGACTACAACGCCATCTGTGGAGATTTTTAAGCGTAAGCTAGACAGTCATGCAGAAATGCAAGTTTTGTGTCTCAATAGCTTATCCTCATCAAACTTAAAATCATACTGTCAATGGATAAGCATACAGACTAAATCCCCACGACCTGTTCTGCCTTCTCTCACTGTACCGACTACTCTATCTTTTCCTTAGGTCACCTTTATTATTCCACTTATCTCAACCCATATTATCTACACTACAACCTATTGTTATTATTACTATTCTGCTTTTATGACTACACCTGTAGGGGACTAATATTAGAGTTCACTAACATTACAAATATAAAAATAATAATCCAAGTCAATGGAGTGTTAAATAACAATATATTACCAAAAATGCAGTGACGAGTTATATCAACAAAAGGGATTACTTGGATATAAAGTCTAAGTCCTCTGCTACAAATTATTTATATAATCCACGGGTACGCTAATTGTCTGGACTACGTCTGCTGTAGCTGATGTGTTCCGGTTGTAGAAATGTCTTCGGTTGGGAGTAGTAGACTCCTACAATAAATCCGAAGTATACAACACGGTGTGAGTTGAGCAAGTAAGCAGAAATAACCAGGGAGAAGACGAAGTCTCCAACAGCAGAGTGTATTTTCAATTGTACCTGGAAGTTATGTATATTTCAACGAGAAGCGTTTTAAACAAAAATTATGTACAATATCTCGAATTTATACAAATAACCAAAAAGTGTACAATCACATTGTTACGTACTCCACACACCGAATGACCAACGGGAGTTAGGTCAAACTCCATTCACGGCAGCAACACAGTCCTAACATACAGCATACTACAAACCACACCTTGACCAATCCCCGCACCACTCATCTTGGAGTCTACCAGAGCTAAAGCAGTCGAGTGGCGGGACTTGCTACGCAGAAGCTCATCGAAGATCTGGAAACTCTACCTCACAATCAAGAAGCGAGCTCAAAGAAATCACTGGTTTATACTAGCTCGTAATCAGGATATTGGATATTGGAATCCCTTTTTCAGTTGTTTTAAAAATTCAAGGAACAGTTTGTATACAGTGTCCATGGAACTTGGCGGTAATTAGTAGTTTTTTCACGTCGGTAATCGCTTGCTTTGTGTAGACCAGAGGAACATATTTATTTTAAGAATAGACTAGTTTGGCATACTGTCCACTTAGATACACGAAACTAGTGGGAATAGGAGAGAATAAAACATATGCATCGTCATTTCTCAGAATTTTGAACATGCGATTTCCTCATAACACACCATAGGAATTCCTATGGTGTGTTAAGAAGGGATGTAAATTTCAGGTTTCCCAGTTTGATAAATTACCTATGCCAAAAGTCACAAGTTTTGTTCACCTTTCTAGAACATATGAAAGGACTGGATGTGATATTTAGGTTTTTATCTCACCACGGATGTATGTTAAGTGGTGAACACTTCACTGATGATTCTGGTAAAGGCTCCAAGTATTGCCCATTAATATCTAAACTTGAGAGCTACCTCCGCGAGGTAGTGTAATGTGGATTCTAAGTGATGACTTACTGGGACACCTGATTCCGTTTCAGATTCAGATTTATTGGTTGAGGATAGAAGGCTTGCAGCCTATGCTAATCCCTTTCCAGTAAATTTCTGTGGTTTTCCAAACCCTTCTTGAATGAATCAGTTGAGATTGCAGACACCACTTCTTCTGGGAGTTGGTTCCGAGAGCTTATGACTCGGTGTGTGAACCAGTACTCTACAGTAATATGATTTCTTCTTGGTTTTCGAACTATCCTGCTATGTTCTCTAATGTGTTCTGATCTGGTGGGAAGGAAAAGACAGAATAGGCCAGGTCCGTAGTCATTATTTAGAATTTTAAGCATTGTAATTAAATCTCCTCTCTGCCTACTGTATGACAGGGAGAAGAGATTTAAACTATCTAGTCTTTCCTCGTATGATAAGTTAGTCATGCCGAAAACCATGCGTGTTGCCTTCCTTTGAACCCTTTCTAGAATACGTGAGTCCCCGTTAAGACAAGGACTGGCTGCCTGGATACAGTTTTCTAGTCTAGACCTCATCAGAGATGTATATAAGGAGGTGAACAAGTCTCTGGTGGTTCTAGTAAAGGCTCTACGAATTGTCCGTAAGGACATGAAACCACGTGCCGCCACGCGCGACAGTTTGCTGTAGTTTCTAAATCGTGGCTAACTATGACATCTAAGTCTAAATGAGTCTGAACTGATGGAAGTGTTATTCCCTTAGTTCATGGGAGCTGATACTTGCTTGTCCGATGCTCATGATTGTATATTTTGCCACATTGATCGGGAGCATCCATTCTATGGACCATTCTGACAATTTGTTGAGGTCCTCTTGCATCGTGGACGTATCACTCTAGTCATTCAGCTCTCTCTGAATTTAAGTCATATGCGTATAAGACCATAGGGAAGTCGGTGAGCAGTGATAACTCACTAATATACAAAATTAATAGGAGAGGTCCGAGTATCGTGCCTTGTGGCACTTCGCTACGCACTGCTATCCAAGAGGAGAGTTTCGAGTTAATCCTAACCCTCTGCCTCTTATCTACGAGGAATTCCCTGAACCAGTTTAGTAAGCTACCTTTGATACCAAAACTTTCCAACTTCATAAGTAGTCTTTTGTGAGGTACTTTATCAAAGGCTTTGCTGAAGTCGATGAAGACGACGTCAACGGGTCTTCAGTTGTCCCTTGATTTGACCCAACTTTTTTTGCGGTGAAGAGATTTGACAGGCATGAGAGGTTTCTTCCGAAGCCGTGCTGTGCTCTGGATAACATTTAGTTGTTTTCCAGATATTCCATGATGCCTTTCTTGATGATTTCTTCCAGTGTCCTCATTAAGCTGCTCGTGAGATTAATAGGCCTGTAATTTGAAGGGCTTTGTGTTGATCCTCCTTTGTGGATGGGGCTTACTATGGCGTCTTTCCAGTCGCGCGGTAACACTCCATTTAGGAAAGAGGGGGGCTTGAAGACCGTGGTCAAAGGGCCGACTATGTGAGCTGATAGCTCCTTGAGAAGCCTTGGATGAAAATTATCAGGACCTATTGATTTCCCTGCATCCACTTTTATCAGGCAGTTGAGCACGATGATTTGGTTGATGTCAACGGAATCTAACCCGTATTCCTCTGATGCAACCAGAGCTGATTTTATAGGGAGTGATCACTCCTGTGTAAAGACTTGGGAGAAGTCTGCCATTGCTTCTGCTTTTTCTTGATCTTCTATTTTGTCATTGTCAGTAGTCAGTTTTGTGACACCATTGGATGTTTTATTCCTGAAGCTCATGTACGAGAAAATTTTCTCAGGTTATGCCTTTGCATTTTGAGCCAGATGTGCTTCGAACTCCATCCTTGATTGGCGGATTTCTGCAGTAGCTTTATTCCTAGCAGCGTTATGTAATTTCCTGGTCTCAGGAGTCTCAAGTGTGGTCTGTCTGTCTGTCTGTTTTCGACATAGAACTTTGCACAAATGTGCGGAAGTTCAACTCGCCACATTCCGTGTAGCACGCGAAGCAAGAGAAGAAAGTACAAGAAAAGCATAATAGAAACAGTGAGCAGAGGTGTGAGACAAAGGAGAATAAAGAATAACAAAACAGTTTCATTGGAGATCATAAGTCACAGGGAGTGGATGCATCTGCGCCACTGAGAACGGTTTTGAGCCATGTCACCAATTGTTTCCAACCATAGATTTTTACCGTCCCGAGGACCCCAGCCTGGAAGTCTACACCTTCCTACGTGGCTAAGAGCAACTGTTGTGGATTTCATTGACTGATGCCAAGTTTTTGTTTGACCGCCGCTAGCTTTTTTCCAGCCTGACCCTATATCCGCTAACATAGCTCGTCGAGGGAGGCGATGACTTGGCATACGTAACACATGTCCTAACCATCTCAGTCGATGTGTGTGGTAAACAGGTTCCAACATTTATATATACGTCTGAATAACTTACGAATCACTCGGTTTATCCAAGGGGGGGGCAATGTTTCTGACCCTTTAGGAACGCACAAAGGGATAAAAGGTGCATTTACTCGGGCGTAAAGTTGTTTAAATTGGTTCCATCCAGCTTCTACTTGGGACTCTGGGTTGCTGCACCAGTTCACTGAGTTGGCTGCTGAGACGAGTGCATTTATGTCAACTCTCCAAACGTTTGATCGAGCTGGGGTTTTGGTCCCTGCTGCTGTTGCTATGATCTTAATAGTGAGCACAGCATGATCACTTCTTCCTAAAGGAGGGTGTTGTATAAGATCCAAAACCTCACCGTCGGAGAACACTAGGTCCAGAGTTGAGGAGGAGTGCTGTGAGTCATAGCACGTGAGCTTAATGACATGTTGGACTCGGGCTGGCGATATACTATATCCCAGCAATTTATGATCAAAGGCGTTGACTGAAGATGAAGTTGTAAAGCTCTTCCAACCAAATGTTGCGTTCGCATATGAATTGAAGAGAGTTCTTTTCCCTCTTTATGGCGCTGATGCTTGCGTGCCCAAATGTGCATGTTCACTCACTTTGCTACGTTCATGAGAAGTATTTAGTCTCTGGATTAGTTTAACACATTGTTGAGATTTGTTAACACATGGAATGCAAAAAGTGTGAAAAGTGCATTTATTTTTAGCGTACCATTGCCTACTGTTGTCCACGGGAAGAGTTTTGAGTTGGTCATTGTCTCGTACGGAGAATTCCTTCAACCAGTTTAGCAGGCCTCCCTTGATTCCAAAAAACTTACGATTCCATGAGCAGTCTTGTGTGAGGTACTCTGGTGAAAGATTTTCTTAAATCTATGAAAACAACATCGGTGTTTTTGTTGTGCCTTGACTTGATCCATGTTTCCCTTGCTGCAAGGTTTGTAAGACAGACGAGACTTCCTCAGAAGCTGTTCTGCACTGCATATCAGGGTGTCTTCCAGATATTCCATAACGGCTCTTATGATTGTTACTGCATCAAGGTGTCAACAAGACTGATAAGCTTGTAGTGTGAAGGAAAGTGTTTAGATCCTCCTTTGTGGATGGATATTATTATTGAATCTTTCCAATCATCCAGTAACGTCCTGTGCGGCGAGAATAACCAGAATATCGTAGTTATTGGGCCGACTGTGCCAGTTATAAGCTCCTTGAGAATTCTTGGAAGTTATCCGGCTCCATTAATTTACCTATGCCTAGTTTGTTTAGGGATCTGTGGTCTATGTCGACAGAAACTACTCCGTTTTCATGTGGTATAACCAGACCTGGTACTATTGGAATTGATGACTCTGGAGAAGTAGCTTGCCATAGCTTCTTCCTGATCTTCGATTGTCGGTAGTCGGTTTTGGGACTTCGTTTTATTACTAAAGTTCGTGTTTCTTGGGTTTTACCATTGTGTCTTGAAGTAGTTGCGTTTCGAACTTCGTCCATGATATAGCAACTCCTGCAATGGCTTTGTTTTTGGCTGCAGTGTACGCCTTCCTGGTTTTGAAGTCCCAAGCCTGATGAACACTTTCCAGCACTGATGTTTACACATAAGTAGTCAACGAGTCTCCTAGTTTATCCACGGAGACCAAAGTTTTTGACCGTTGGGGGCAGACCACGGAATAAAAGGTTTGGTTAATAATAATTTGCTTTATTCCAAAACAGTACTTGTGATACAGAATGGAATTCTCAGCATTTTACTACAGTATTGCATCCACTTAGTACATTAACAATAAATAAAATTCTACATAGATTAAGGGTAATCTCAGTTTTTACAACAACATATTGGCATGTCGGTAGCAATCCAAAATTGAACAGTGTTTGAAGGTGTTAGAAAAGTAGATGCTAGCATATTTACTGGCGTAAGCGGTAACAAAAGTTCGAGATATACAGAGTGTGAGAGAACGAAGAATGTTTTAATTGAGTTAGTAAGGAAGAAAGAAACAAAGCAGCACATATCAGAAAAAGAGAGAGAAAAGGAAAAGGAAGAAAAAACGTTGTACCTATATATGATATGAGTTGGAAAGACGAGATCCAGTTGTTCTACTGACTATTTAATAAGCTTTAGGCATCACGCCTAATGCTTTCCTTATCGCACAGAACACGAGCTAAATAGGGCATGGTTGAGTTTTGTACTTGCTTGTGCGAGCATATAGTTTCCTATATAGGCTTCTGGTTTTGCCTTATGAGATACAAGGGGAGAGTTGTGAATGAAGAGGGTGGTGTGAGTTAGATAAAATGGATTTAGCCCATTTTTCACATGAGTGCATGTGCCTGTCAACCAGAATATTAACAAGCTGGTTAAGTGGCACGTAGCTTACCCTGCTGATAACCTTTAACATCCCGCGTTATAAGGAATAGTCTTTCTTTAGTAGCCCTGGAAAAACTAAGGGGGAACAATAGAGAATAATAGGCAGGATGCAAGAGTCAACGAATCGTAGGAGTAAGGGTTAGGTTATTCCAGAACGTCTTAATTTCTTGATGTAGAATATTTTCTTAGAAATCATCAAGATATGAGACGACCAGGAAAGATCAGCAGACAGAATGACGCCAAGATATTTAATTTCCGACTTGGTTTCTATTTTAGTGCCATCTATGTTGCACACCTCCTGAGTGCTAACCAGTTTGTTTAGGTCAGATTTATGCCGAATGGTGAAATTGACTGTTTGGCATTTGGAGCGGTTTAAGGTAAGACCGTTTTCCTTGAACCATTGGCTGATTTCTGATAAAAAGCCATTTAGTTTGGAGCAGTCACTTTGACATTTGACAGGCAAAGATACAGTCAAGTCGTCAGCATATTTAACAAAATTAATATCATCTGAAGATGGTAAGTCATGTAGAAAGAAAGAAAAGAGAAGTGGGGAGAGCACAACACCTTTGGGGACAGCAGCTTCAATGAGCACAGCAGAGGAGGACTTACCTTTGTATGCAGTGTACTGCATTCTGTTTGAGAAGTGAGAATGCAACCAGTTTGTGATCCAGGACTCAGTTTGTGTCATGGAGAGCTTATTTAGCAATAGACATCTAGGTACAGAGTCGAAGGAGGAAGTGGAGTCGAGAAACGTGCAGCGGACGTATTTGGCACCTTTATCTAATGATGAGACAATACTGTTGTGTAAGACGGCCGCAGCGTCTAAAGTGCTCCTACCCTGTATGTATGCAAATTGTTTGGGGTCTTCGAAACTTTTAAGGGAGGGTTCAAGTTTAAGAAGTACTAGTTTTTCCATAAGCTTTAGAAACGGGGAAGTAATGGCAATTGTCTGAACTTTACGTTTTCTTGCTATTACCAAGTTTAGGGACAGGGACTGCTCTAATGTCTTTCGCACTTAATCAGTTGGCGATCAGTGTCTGTAAGTATGGTATGTGCTTTGCGCCGTCTAAGTGCAAAGTACTGTTACAAGATTGGCAGGAGCCTGTACCTGCACTCACTCTTGCGGGTGAACCGCTTGAAGTTGTTGATAAGGTTGTGTACCTGGGTAGTTGTGTGAGTGCCGGGGGAGGGGTGACGAATGAGATTTCCAACCGTATAATGAAGGCTAGGGTGGCATACATCAACTTGAGCCACCTATGGCGCCGTCGCGACGTTAGCCTGGCTGTCAAAGGTCGGGTATACAATGCTTCGGTGCGGGCTGCGCTGCTCTACGCCTGTGAAACCTGGCCTCTCCGAGCTGAGGATGTGCGGCGACTCTGCGTGTTCTATCACCGCTGTCTCCGCAGGATTGCTTGCGTTCGATGGCATCATCGCGTGAGTAATTCTGAGGTTCGGCGGCGTGTGTTTGAACAAAGTGGAGATCACCATTCATTGAATGTCGTCATCTGGAAACACCGGCTCCGGTGGTTTGGACATGTGCTCCGAATGTCACCCCAGAGGCTTCTGTACAGGTCTCTGTTCGCTAGCCCTGGGACGGGATGGAAAAGGCGGAGAGGTGGTCAGTCCATGACGTGGCGTCGTGGGATGAAGGATTTTTGTGCTAGATTATCATCGGTTGGCGTGTCACGACTCCCTGGTTGGGGTCCGAGAGATAGCTCAAATCGATGGCTCGAAACCTTATCGGATATGGCCAAGAATCGTAATCAGTGGCGAATGTGTTGCGATTTCCTTCTTTCTTCCCTTCCCGATGATAGCTAACGAACACTGTTTGAACTTGTTAAGCATAACTGTTTTCCTTCCAGATGAAGTTCTTTATCCGTTTTCTACTTATATATATATTTTTCTTTTCCTTCCTTCCTTTTTTTTTGATCTATGTTGTTTTATTATTAGTGTGTGGCGCATCTTTCTTGGTGCCATATTGTACCAAGTTTTGTATGCGTTTAAATAAATAAATAAATGTCTTTCCATGCAACAGGTACATCGTTTTTGGAAAAAGAAGCATTTAGGATGTCAGTAAGGGGAGAACATAAAGCATCAGCATATTGTTTTAGAACATAGGCAGGTACATCATCCGGCCATAAGATGCAAATCGTCAGACGAAGCAATTTGTAGTCAAACACTTCAAGTATACCTTTGTATATGTATGTATTAAAGGTTGCTGTAGTAGCTAATTAATCTTATTTTCATACTAGGGTTGATAGCCAATGGTTCCTTGGAAGGATAGAACACTTGGGAAACATTGAATGAAGTTTTGAAGTTTCCCTATGTTGTACCAAAATTTAGCCAATTAAGATGAAATTTTCACATTTGAATGATACTCCTTGAATGTACTCTCTATAAAAGAGATTCTTAAGTTGTATAATATCCTCGTAGTTTCAGCCTTTTACGTACAACCTTGTGTTAGGGGCCTTCCGTTTTATGCTATTTCATGTTAGTTTTAAGTGATATTAAGTTTCAAGATATGAAGGACTGGATGGTTGTTCTAAAAATCTTCGCTACATTGTCAATGATGCTTCTCTTGCGCCTATCTCCGTAACCCGTACTGGCTACAAGCAATTTTGACCTTACTTTCTGTGGTACATTGTACCTAAGGTGGTATCACTTTAATCTGAAATATCTGATTTCGCTCTTGCCTTGCGAACAAACAATTGTGTTTGCCTTTGTCTACTTAAATATGCGTACACATTTCCTTTTGTATTTCTTTATAGGTATCATTACAGGTAATCAATAATCACAGATTCAGTTAGAGAACCACTGGAAAACCTGGAAGTACTGGACAGCTGTTTCGTCCTAGTTTGGGACTCTTCAGAAGTGCGCACCCACCGGGACGAAACAGCTGTCCAGTACTCCCAGGTTTTCCAGTGGTTCTCTAACTGATGTCAGCTCATGATTAAATCCTCCATGCAATCAAACAAAATCCGTACAAAACCAATACTTGAAAAAAAAAATCACAGATTACTTTCATTTTTGAATGCAGTAGATAAGTATCCCCTTAATCGTAGTAGCATATATCTATGTTAATATTAGGCTTTTCCTCGACAGTCTTCCGAATTCAGTGATATCACAATTTTTGGTGACGGGTTTGAGTTGCTGACCATCCTGCGAAAGAATCAGGATTCTACCTGTGCCTTTTGAATCCTTTTATGATCATCTACTAGTTTATCGTAGAAATAGTAAAAATAAGAAATACCGAACCCGAGAGCATCGTTTAATTTGATAAACAATGAATTTTTTTAAAGTAGGTTAAATGTAGAAGTGGGCTAAATAAAAATCGACACTTATAACTATTTTACTCCCGTAATGAATTTCATATCAACGTCTTTATCAATTACAATTTTTCAATCTAATAATTTCTAGAAGGCTACTGATTTACATTTTTCTGAGGATGTCTAGCTCCCTTTAATTTTTGTTTTCAACTAGAAATAGCGTTCATAATTTTTATTTTTAAAAATTTTTTATCTTTATTTTTTTGATTACAGCTTGATTCCACACCGTGATTTTTGGTACAAGTATGGAATTTTCAGCGTGGATATCGGTAGCTCAAATTTCGCAGGCCGACCATAGATATCAGGTGTGCATCGGCGTGGGCTCGAACCCCGGACCATGTGCATGGTTAGCGAGAGTCCTAACCACTGTGCCACCGATGCACATAATTGTCGTGACTAATTCCTTGTAGATTTAGTTCTTGTTTGCACGATCAGCCGTCTTCTTAGTCTAACCCAGCCTAACTTGATGGTCACGTTGCTCCTAATCCCGACCCGAATAATGAAGGAAAAATGCTGGATTAATGCAAGAATGTAGAAGAAAGTCCCCTGTGTGTCTTCAAAGTGAACTAGAACATAGTTTAATTCTCTTCGTCAGAAGCTTAATAGCTGTTGCATGTCATTACATGTTAGCTTTAAGCTTTAGAAGAGAATTAGTATTATTGCACGTCCAGAATTTGATGTACTGATGGCTGTTAAAAATGATCGAACCCACACCAAACAATTTTTCATTCATTGTCAGTAGTCGTCTGTCACAACTGGTTGTCTTTGTGTCTTCTTGTTTGGCATTAATGATATAATTCGGGAGCCAGTAAAACTTATAAAAATCTTCGACTAGAGCCTTTTTGTTTCGTATAGCTTTGAGGTAAATTTGGTTGAACAAAGAAAGTTGCATTCCAATATTTTCCAAATTTTAATCGTTTCAGATTCACAAAGGGAAGCAGAAGATTATGATGCGTATGAAGAATTATTGGCTGAGTATGATGCTTATTATTAGTCATATTCTACTTTGATCAGGTCACAAGAACCATCATCAGATTTTGATGTTACTGTTGGACACTTAGAAGATATAATGATGAGTAAGTTAAACTTTTATTTGAGTGCGCTTTTGTAATGAATGAATAAATAACTTTCACTAATTGTTTATATTCTTTATGGTTCATGTTGCCATATCATATATCAACTAAGCTAAATGTTTAACATAGGATTTCGCACAAAAGTGCAGCATTTCAAGTTGCCGAATTTCGTAAAACACACTAAGACAGAGGGAAGAGAGGAAATTCGAAGAATTAGTGTCAGTAAAAAGTTTGAGCATTGTGGAATGGATCAAATATATTATAATTATATTACAATAGTTTACACGCAATAAGTTTTTGTTTTTTGGTAATATTTTGAGCCAAATTATTGCTCGTGATCACACCCACTTTCGAAGAAACTAAGGAATTAAAATGTACAGGAGTAGAATAATTACATGATAAAAATCCAACAGATCTACGAGATCATTGTGAGTCAAATAATCTACATGGCTCAAAGCAACGGTCAAAGACTTCATGAATTACTTTTATGTTTTGGTTTGACCGCCCCAAACTATTTTCCAGTCAAATCCCAGGTCAGCTGATGCCGCTCAACCAGGAATGTACTGGCTTGACAGGCTTGAAACTTTTCAATCATATCAGTCGATGCAGCTTCACAACCCCATCGAATGACTTAACCTCGTTACCTAACACTGCCTAACCTCAATATTACTTACCATATTCTATTACTTAGCACGAAAGATAAAAGGCACATGTCTCTGGTCAATGACGGCTAGCCTCCCACACTCAGTCACCCAAACTGATAGATAGTTAAGATAGAGTTGTTTTACTTATCATTGGTGTTTCGCACCCGTTTTCCCTAATGAGTCTAAATAGTTATCTAGTACTACCTACTACCGATACCTTCTCCGTCTGTCGCTTTTGTCTCCCACCATTGTTCTCTGTCCTTGTGAGGACCTCTAGTCACACTGCATTTTAGCAGCGTTTTCTCCTCAAACCTGGTGGAACCAGTTTTCGTGCGTCAACCAGTTCGGATGAAACAACAGAAATCCACGGGCATTTATTAACATTTGGTTGCAGGTTATCCACAGGCTTTGCTACTGTTTTCGCAGTAGACTAGACACTATGCCAGAGTTTCTCAGGATGGATATTACTCTCAATCTCAGATAGGCGTTTACTTATTTATTCATATGCTTAAAGACTGTGTCTGCGTTAAGTCGGTCGCTTCCACGAACTAGTGAGTGATCAGAATCTACTCTGCTGTTGTACAAGGGGTGGCAGTCTTTAACTGATCGTCTAAATTAATAGGTTATAGCTACGTGATTTGTTTGCGTTCATCATTGAATCGATTTTGGAAATCGCCAGGTGAGAGCTCATCTTATACTTTGTCCGTTTCGCAGTCTGTTGATGCCTAAAGAGAGACTTTGTGGAGGCGTAAATGGGTATCACAATCTTACCTTCTTACGCATGCATTCAGCTGGACAACGCACACTAGACTTTTCACTGGAATCCTACCAAGTGGCTATTGCTTGTCTTAGCGTCCAATTCTAATCCTATGCCAGCAGGTGCATGCAAACTACCGCAAGAATTTCCTGACACCCGTAAGATAAACTGTGTAGATTCATCATATTCTCTAGGTGGGGTTAAGCGAATAGCGACTCTTGCGTCTTGTATGTGTCCCCGAAACTTATATTCCATAACCCGAGATGCCGGAGTTCTGGGTAGTTAGGCAAGTTGTTCTACTTGGAATAAATGTCCAGATGCTAAATGCTCCACTGTAAAGTTGGGACTGTACTTATCTTACATTCATAGTGGGCCATTTAGTAGCATTCCATATATATTCTCTTCTTTCTGTGCGGTGTTTTGAATTTTGGCAATTTGACTAGATATGCTTTGTGCAGGATCTGCGTCCTTTCATCTATAACACTGACATATATTAGCATATTATGATGGGAAGGGTTTATGCTTTTCAAATAAATGTAAACTCAGTCGTTTCTAAATTTTTTCTTTAGGTGATGAATTCCAGAGAGTACAAGATAAATTTATAAATGAATATTATAACGAATTTGAGGATACTGGAGAGAATAAACTATGCTATACAGAAATTCACAATAAATACGTAAGTGAAGTATATTCGTCTCTTCTTTTGGTTTATATAATCTTTATATGCCAAAATAACAACATTAACTTTTAGATAAGTACAGTTGAAAGAATGTTAGAAAAACAGTTATGTGAAAGAATGCCTAATTTTTCAATGCGTACATTTATGGATAGTCTTGCGTAAGTGTTTAACTTTTTGTATTTGTGGTAGGTAACAGAAGAGTCTTTATGACTTTTATGACTGTGAAGTCATTAGTGAATAAATGTTTGCTAACTTAATTCGATTGAATTCGTAACCTACAGTGTCCTGTTGCAAAAGTAGAAAATATACCTTAAGGTCAATCACTGATATGAGATTTAAGTAGCTATACAGTTAACTGACTTTAATGAATTTTCTTCATCATTGATAAAACTTAACTGGAATTCCACTGGAAGCTAAAGAGCACTGAACATTTGTTTCGTTCTACTTAGAGTTTAGTTGATGGGATGCAGCCAAGATCGGACTCAGCAGTGTAAGATCTTGCAGAAAGTATATTGATGTTTAGTCACTGGATTAAAATTTGCTATGTGATGAAAATTACTTAGAAGCTAATCAATCATTCAGAATTTAATGAATCATATAGCATATTAATGTCCTCACTAGTGTTAAATATCAGAACGGATCTCCTTAGGTTCTGGTGAAAAGTTGCAATCTATACAGTCAACTAAGTTTGACGTGTATCGATTGCAGTAGACGCGTTTCACAGGGAAATGGAAGAAGTTAGAAAAATTGACGATTGAACTAGAACTCAGTTATGGAATTACAGCATGCGTTTTACAAAGCTTTACAGTGAGAGTGACAATTTCCGAACCAAAGCGATACAGTTACGCAGTACTCATTAGTTTCCAAGGGTTCTTTGCCACATTCTATCAACTACGATAAATGTTTTGAAACTATGCTTAATAGACCAACTAATACGTTAAATAGTTCCACTACCGTTTTTCAATTGAAGTAGCACAATTAAAGCCCATTAAAATTTCCAGAACAATGGATACTGCACAAAGAATACTCCTTTTGATAACATCATCAAGTTCTACAGTTATATATACATTATAGTGAATGAATTAGTGTTGTGAACAACAATAATGTTTAAATAACATCGAATTAATAATGTCAATAGATTACCGTTCAGTAGCATCAACATAAAGATAAACTGAATGGCAGGAAAATTAGCGAAGATAATATTACAAATTTATGAATTTATAGTCTGTACTGAAGGCCAGGACAGTAGTAGTGGCTGGACTTACTTCTTTTACACACAAAGCACTGGTTGTTTCACGTGAAATGTAATAGCCTCTGATGTTTGGAGCATGTGGTGCTTGGGTGTTTTTGTCAATTTATTTGACACTCGGTAGATGATAGAGAAGGATTCTTCAACGCTGGCCGGTTTGAACCAGATGGTCTAATATAGAACTATTGATGGTTTTCACTTCACCTTTACTTAGCCATACTGGGAGATGTTCTCGAGCACGAGGAATCAAGTTCCTAGAGCAACGATCGACATGACTCGCTCCTCAAGTGCAGTTGAATTGGTAGATACAATTTGAAGCGGCCAGTCTAGGTACTTCATCTTTCAGTCGAGGAATCACCATCGGTCGTATAGAGAATAAGACATGAAGTTCGTCAGCATTAAAAGTTCTTTGAACTGATTTTCTTAATTTTTTCGTAATTATTTCATTTGGTATATCGCCCTTGAATTGCAGTCGTATATAAAGAGGCTTTTTTACGGATTGTGAGTAGTCCTTTTCCGCTTTCTTTGTCATGTGTTTCTTGACAAATTTGTCGGGATAGTTATTTTCAATACAAGTATCGTATACAATGCTTAATTCATCTTCAATTACTTCTTCTAAGCATATAGCTCTGACTCTGTGGCTGAGAGTCTTTACCAGATTTCTTCTGTACTTGAGAAGAACGAAGCTGTGAAAATGTGTATATTGTCCTATCTATGTACTTTTTCTATGCAAATTTCTTTTTATGCTACCATCTGGTTTTCTTGTAAGTAGGACATCCAGGAAAGCAATTCTGTCTAGGGATTCCTCTTCACATGTGAATTTCATAGCCGAATGTACTTCATTGAATTCAGTAATTATTGTACTCTTATCAGAACCATTATCACAAAGAATAAAGGTATCATCTATATATCGGCAATAAAATGAGAGCTTACTGATAAGGTTGTTCAGAGGTCCATTTTCTAGTTTACTTAGAAAGAAATCAGCCAAAATGGAATCCAATGGTGAGCCCATCGCCACTCCGTCCACTTGTCTGTAAAGTATGCCGTCAAATTTGAAATTCACATTCATAGTACACCTCAATAACAATTCGTTTAGGATTTCAGTACGGATGCCAATGTTTATCGACTGGTTATCCACTTGTTCAAATATGTAGTTAACTGTTCCTAATAGGGGTACATTTGTGAATAAAGATGTTATGTCCAGAGATATTATGGTTTTGTCCTTGATATTAATATCTTTGATTTTGTCTACAAATTTAAATACATCCTTGACGCTATATTACTATCTTCTCATACAAAGGTTTGAGAATATTTGCTAACCATCTAGCTGGAGCATGATAGGGCGAATTTTGCATATCAAGTATTGGTATTAACGGTACCCTTGTTTAATGTACTTTAGGAGAGCTGTAAACATCCATCTCACTTAAGGGATAGTCTGGTCTCTCTGAGATACTCCTTCTCGGGACACTGATTGTGATGGCTGTTACTGGCAACTATTCAAGTCGCTTATTCTGACTGATGCGAAAGACTACAGGCACTTTATATCTAGTAGGTGGACCGTCGAAGTCTGTGTATTACCCTTTTCACTATCGGGGGGTCTATGATTCATTGGTGGAACGCTCTTCAGCTACACACATGGTTTGAGTTCGATTCCTGACCGACGCCTTCCTAATCCTTGCTTAAGTGGTCACAAGCCCCGTAAACACGGTAAAGAAAAACATCACAGCTACTGAGACTACAAAGCTGAAGCTTGAAGCGCAAAGTTCCAATCAGAACGTGAAGGATTAATATGCATATATATATATATATATGTTTATAATCATATCTGAAAATTAAATTAATATTGTAAAACTATTACAGAATTCTAAGGAGTTTTTATTGAAGAATCATGACAGCACTTTGCTTAGAAACCGAATAGTTGAAAACAGATCTTATAGTTGATTCACTGAAAACTCTTTCGAGCTAAGTCTTCGCAGTCACTGTCTTTGTGTAATTATTGTAAAGTGGGAGATATAGCCCACCAATTAATTTATTTATTCTAAATCCAACACAATTAATGCAGTCAGATATAATGTAGTGATGGCGATTTGGTAAGATTATTAGTGCAAACCATTACATTGCAACCGAACAAATTCGTAGTGAATGTTTTAGCAACTCTTATTATGTAATCAATGTTCTAGACTCAAATGGTAGTCTTTCTCGTAACACTTATCACTTCTAAATGATATTTGTCTTGATATGATTATGAACAATAGTTTGTGCTCGAAACGTCATCAGTTAATATAACTGTACAACACTGTGTGCTTTATCGAAATAAAATCTTATCCATAATAGACTTATACTCTACCACAGTGCCCAAGTTCTATACACTTATATCGATATTTGTCTTGAGGTAAGAATAAGAGAATGTAACTTGAAATAAAAGTTTATTCGCATACTTAAGTTCTACCCCCAATATACAAGTACCTGACTATTTTTCTTTTCTTTTTTCTGTATAGACCAAACAGTGACTGTTTAGATGGAGAAGTATTTGAAATGTTATATACATTCTCAGATTTCCTTGCATTCAAGGAAATGATGCTCGATTACAAAAAAGTAAAAATTGACAAAATATTTCTCTAAATTTTCAAGTATTGGTTTTTGTAGGGATTTTGTTTGATTGCATGGAGGAATTTAATCATGAGCTGACATCAGTTAGATAACCACTGGAAAACCTGGGAGTACTGGACAGCCGTTTCGTCCTAGTTTGGGACTCCTCAGCAGTACGCACCCACCGGGATTCGAACCCAGGACCTTCTGGTTACAAGGCGAGCTCGTAGACCATTGAGCCACTGGGACCCGATCCAATGGTCCTTGAATTCTAACTTCTGCCAGTTCACGACATAGCGCGACCACTTCGCAATGTCTTCTTCGATGAGTTACTGCCTCATCTATTTGCTTTTTAGTACCTTTGTGAACTGTTGGCAGTTGGTTTCTTCAACACTTCTATGTGTTTGGTAAGTTCAGACTAATTTCTTTCTCCGAATTCTTTGAAGGAGTATCAGATTGACAACATTTGCGCTAATTTTCGAAGCATATTTCATATTTAAAACATAATTTATTTTGTTTAATAAAGTGTTCAATCACTTATTATGACTGGAATTCTGAACATTCATGTTGTCATTTCTTTTGTCAGCTTGTAGTGCTTCTGGCAAATTGGCTCAAATGAGTTTTGTACGACATGTCTATGTGACACTGTGTATGACCAACTTACATGTGTATTTTTTTGAGTTAACAGCAAAATATATGACAATTTACATCTCAAACTTTTAATCTTTGTCACCAGAAATCGCTCCAATTTTTTAATCTTTTTAAATAATAGAATTATTAGTATTATTATGACTGAATGTATTATTTGTATGCACAATCTTCCCTTCCCATTTACAAGTGATTTTGGTTGGTGCATATTTAAAAATTATTTCTAAAGTTATGTATGTACATGTAAGTTTAATCGGATTAAATCTAATTGAAACAATATTGTGCGCTTAAATGTCTTGTTCTAAATTTTACGATTGGAACTATTACTTATTGTGAAATTTTAAGTGAAAAATATTTATGCAGTGAATCTTCCAATTTTATTTGTCCAGAACGCGATTTACAGAAGAAAAAATTATTTTATCGATTCATAGTTGGATAAATATGACTCTCTCACGAATACCTACGGTCTGGAAATATCAGATTATACAGTCTTGTGATCGTGTACTGAAGTTAATGCTTTTGGTTTACTCAGGTAAATCTGTGCACAATGGATGCTTTGGATGTAATATATGTTAGTGTACTTTGGATGTCTAATAACACCTCGACAATACAGAAAGGATGAATTACAGCATATGTTTGCACCTGAAGTTTAACATGCTTCTGTGGAGCACATTACATTGTACGTTGCAGGTGTGTTCTCTAGAAATGCGCAGATGAACACTATCCGATTTGGTTGGTGGAAGAAGAGCATGTGATGAAGAAACCATCCATTTGTGAACATAATAGACCATTTATCGTCAAAAGTTAAGAGATTCAAATTCATTCACCCTTAAAATTTGCGTTTCATCCACTTGTGTTTAGCCGATGCTTTAGATAAAATATGGACAAAACCTAAATTATGTATTCAAACACCTTCAGTTAAAACCTCTTTCTCCACCATCATCTCAGTAATATCACTTTTATTTCATTGTATTTTATCGCAAGAACTCATCAAAGTTCATCAGCCACTTCATTATTACCATCATCGAACTCTTAATGTATTTTCAAAATCTAGATCACAACTAACTTGGTTAATAGACTTTCAAAACTATGTTATTCACCTACTTCAATTCCACCACGTTCAACATCTTTATCGTTAGAATGTGCTTACACTGGTTACCTGCCGGAGTTCCTTGTTGTGTACAATCACCGATAGGCAGACAGATTATTTCACCAATGAAGGTAGGTGATAATGGAGGCATGAAGTGGCTTGTCGGAAATGCTTTCCAGGACATTTTATGTTTCTGAACCATGCAGAAGCACTGATGTGACATATACTTAATATTTATCCAGATGACTGGTAGTCACATAACATTCTCTCAAATAAAACATAATGTCAAATTCTCATGCATATGAGTGCTAAAATGAGTAGACATTCCATCGTGAATATCTCGATGATCTCAGGAATAAGAAATTGAGTAACCATTTGAAGGATGAAAAAACACATAGTTGGGTGTATAGTCTGTTTTCGGCAAATCCATTTACTCTAGCTTGGCAACAGCATTTACGTACAATCTTCTTCATCAAAGAGATTACTAGCAAAAGTGATGAGTTACCATTATTCATAGCCATTGAATAAAAGGCGTTGAATGAGAGTATAAGTGTTATGTATTAAAATGAATAAAATAAGGAATCGTTTATGTTACAAATGGTGAAGTAAAAAACGCAAACTGCAAAACAATAAACACGTGGCGACATCAATGGCTGACCATGCTTAAAGTGAAAAAGCTCCCTTTCAACTAAGTCCTCTACATGTTTTACAAGTAATGGGTTATTCTACATGCATATATAAGCGAAATAAGACTTATACGCAATGTTTATATTACAAGAATGTTATATAAACAATTCAATGTGACCATTTCCGTGTGTTTTCATTCATGGATAGTGAACGCCACGAGATATTCAGATGTATACGGAAATAGTGAAATAATGCATAATTGTTGACTTTAAGACGGTTCACGAATAATAACATCTTCGGGATTTCCACAGGTGAAAATGAAATTATACTAACTGCAAACCATGAGAGGTGGACAACTTACATGTGAATAAAATACCGTATAACAATGGTGGTTACATGCATCAAATGTGAAAACCATACTCACTCATGCTCAAATATATCCATCTCACTCTGTAAACTTTGATCCGAAATTCTTACACATAAATATTTACTTAGAATCTTGAATCAGCAATAAAACTCTTCATACTAAGCACTGTAGAATTTTGAAAACATTATGAAAGCAAGATACACATTTGAGAAGTGGTAAATAATGATGTCGACTAAATTCGTGTTTATTCTCATGTTTGTGTTATTAGTAGTGGATACTCATTGGATCACTTTGTGATGATTAATCGATGATATTAATTTGTGTTGTAGATAATTTAACATTAGATTTCGAAGGGATTTGTTATATATGAGAATGTTGGACAAAGTCGAGCGAAATAAGTCCCACAAACCATGCAAGCCAAACGTTTTCATGTCCTCCATTTGCTCAGTGCACCTCATGCTTTCGCTAGCTACGAAACACCAATTATATAAATTTGGGATTGTGAAGCACTTGGATGGCACGTTTACCTCAATGAAACTGAAAAACGGTGTATTATTTTCTTCGTTTATTTGCAATCACTTCGTCATTGACACCTGAATAACTGCATGCCATACCAATATTCTGTGTGAAATATTTCTGTTCCACATTCTATATGTGCTTATCATGCACTTGATGGAATCATGTATGAGTCTAATTCCCATATGGAATATTATCAGATTAAATAAACTAAACCAGCTTCGCAAGTGGTAAATGCGAGGATGAGGACCAAACGATTGTAAAACTTCTCACTACTGATAGGAATTTGACAGATAGTCATGTAGCCGAATAAAGGAAAATAGAAGAAATGCTTGATAACGGAAATGGTAAAGTTCATGAAATTCAATTATGACTCATTATTGTGGTGATTCGTTTGTGAATGCTCTGGGGCTAGTTAACAACCACACCACTATCCCCATTTCACACGTAGTTTCATGAAACTGTCAGCGCATAATCCCGTAGATTGAATTCTCCTAACTGTGTTTAATAAACTTCGCTCACGTATCTATCATGCGGAGATACTTCGTCAACAGAAACTGTGATCTTTGTCTATACAAATACACCATTCAAATATTATCCTCTGAACTCCCTCATTTATTTGCTGCAAACCAATCAGACGTTTTGTCCGAACACTGGAGTGGATATCAACAAGACATTAGACTTTGTAACAACTAGAAATTAGGCAGAAGGTCAGAATAGAATGTCGATAGTCATATGCATGTATATGTATATGATCAACAGGAGGATCCTATGGATAGTCTCAAATAACAAATCCTGCATATTTATTTGTTTTCATCTTGCTAAGTTCGCTTCTTTCTATTTATATAATGAATTGTAGAAATTGACAGTTACATCGCTTATCCTCTTGATTTAAAATTCAGTCATTACAAGTTAATTTTGCATCTTATTTTGCCTGATACTAGTAAAACTTTGTCATGCAATAACACGAATTTGTATTTCCATCACTTTTCAAAAGCTGAATCTGGCCTAAATGACAACCGTGGAAAATTGCCATCAGGACTGTGGACAGAAACGTATTAGAAACTCATCAAGGATATATGTTCAGCGATTTCATCCGCGAAATCTGTACATTAGCATTTATATGCATTAAAAATGTGTGTGTATGAATAAGATAAATACATACCATATATAAGTGCATATATTCATGTACACAGATACCACTGTGAAGTATTTGAAGATGAAATCTGATATGTACCCACATGATGTGTATTTTGTTTTAGACAGTCTATTATATTTTGCTATGTGTATATGGATCGATATTCCATTATAACTGACATTATGCTTTTGTCTGTCCACTAACTAAATAAACATGTATGACCTTGTTATCACATGACATTACAACCAATCATGCTAAGACTGGCTTTTTATTGGTTCATGTGTATTAGCCATTTTCATATATACTTTTGTACTGTATTCTGGTTCACACATATTTCGTACATTGCGTACCATTATTATTATTATTTCACTCACACACTAGTGTGACATTTATTGTCCCTGTCTGGAAAGTACCAGTATCATCGTTAACCCGGTGGTCTTCTGATTTCCCTCTTCCCGCGTCAGGACTATTAACTATTCGAAGAGTACATAACATAATTGGCGACGGGGAAAACTCTATTAACCACTCAGCAGCAGTACATAACAAAATCACCGAAGAGATGTCTTTGCAGAGCTATTTCCTCCTTCACCCCTAATAAACCACAGTAGAATACCTGCAAGTATAATATTACTTTGCGATAACTTGAGTGGACAACCTCCGACTCTACTGCGAAACTCCAAACATATATACGGGATCAAGTTGTTCTTTGGAAAAAATAAACTGTCTTGATTATAGAAGAATTAGTGGAGCATATAAAAGATGTAATTTTTGTCTTGTAAATTTGATAGTTTTGTTATTCATACCGTACAGACCACCGAATACTTCGATTTCTCCCTGATTACAATCATTCAGTGGCATTCGGTATTCAGTCGAGTTGAACGTGTTATTACACTCTCATTCCACCCACACCAGACATAAATCATGCCAACGAACTCAAATCCCGGGATCCTCATCAGCATCTACAACAGAATATCTGCCCACTGTGTGTATACAGAAGAATACACTACAACGTATGCATCATACAAAACAGTCTTTGCCACAACTGAGGCTTGTTGAAGTCGTCGTCTTAAATACCGAAGACACTGTCCCGGTGCATATATAACAAATCCCTTCGAAATCTAATGTTAAATTATCTACAACACAAATTAATATCATCGATTAATCATCACAAAGTGATCCAATGAGTATCCACTACTAATAACACAAACATGAGAATAAACACGAATTTAGTCGACATCATTATTTACCACTTCTCAAATGTGTATCTTGCTTTCATAATGTTTTCAAAATTCTACAGTGCTTAGTATGAAGAGTTTTATTGCTGATTCAAGATTCTAAGTAAATATTTATGTGTAAGAATTTCGGATCAAAGTTTACAGAGTGAGATGGATATATTTGAGCATGAGTGAGTATGGTTTTCACATTTGATGCATGTAACCACCATTGTTATACGGTATTTTATTCACATGTAAGTTGTCCACCTCTCATGGTTTGCAGTTAGTATAATTTCATTGTCACCTGTGGAAATCCCGAAGATGTTATTATTCGTGAACCGTCTTAAAGTCAACAATTATGCATTATTTCACTATTTCCGTATACATCTGAATATCTCGTGGCGTTCACTATCCATGAATGAAAACACACGGAAATGGTCACATTGAATTGTTTATATAACATTCTTGTAATATAAACATTGCGTATAAGTCTTATTTCGCTTATATATGCATGTAGAATAACCCATTACTTGTAAAACATGTAGAGGACTTAGTTGAAAGGGAGCTTTTTCACTTTAAGCATGGTCAGCCATTGATGTCGCCACGTGTTTATTGTTTTGCAGTTTGCGTTTTTTACTTCACCATTTGTAACATAAACGATTCCTTATTTTATTCATTTTAATACATAACACTTATACTCTCATTCAACGCCTTTTATTCAATGGCTATGAATAATGGTAACTCATCACTTTTGCTAGTAATCTCTTTGATGAAGAAGATTGTACGTAAATGCTGTTGCCAAGCTAGAGTAAATGGATTTGCCGAAAACAGACTATACACCCAACTATGTGTTTTTTCATCCTTCAAATGGTTACTCAATTTCTTATTCCTGAGATCATCGAGATATTCACGATGGAATGTCTACTCATTTTAGCACTCATATGCATGAGAATTTGACATTATGTTTTATTTGAGAGAATGTTATGTGACTACCAGTCATCTGGATAAATATTAAGTATATGTCACATCAGTGCTTCTGCATGGTTCAGAAACATAAAATGTCCTGGAAAGCATTTCCGACAAGCCACTTCATGCCTCCATTATCACCTACCTTCATTGGTGAAATAATCTGTCTGCCTATCGGTGATTGTACACAACAAGGAACTCCGGCAGGTAACCAGTGTAAGCACATTCTAACGATAAAGATGTTGAACGTGGTGGAATTGAAGTAGGTGAATAACATAGTTTTGAAAGTCTATTAACCAAGTTAGTTGTGATCTAGATTTTGAAAATACATTAAGAGTTCGATGATGGTAATAATGAAGTGGCTGATGAACTTTGATGAGTTCTTGCGATAAAATACAATGAAATAAAAGTGATATTACTGAGATGATGGTGGAGAAAGAGGTTTTAACTGAAGGTGTTTGAATACATAATTTAGGTTTTGTCCATATTTTATCTAAAGCATCGGCTAAACACAAGTGGATGAAACGCAAATTTTAAGGGTGAATGAATTTGAATCTCTTAACTTTTGACGATAAATGGTCTATTATGTTCACAAATGGATGGTTTCTTCATCACATGCTCTTCTTCCACCAACCAAATCGGATAGTGTTCATCTGCGCATTTCTAGAGAACACACCTGCAACGTACAATGTAATGTGCTCCACAGAAGCATGTTAAACTTCAGGTGCAAACATATGCTGTAATTCATCCTTTCTGTATTGTCGAGGTGTTATTAGACATCCAAAGTACACTAACATATATTACATCCAAAGCATCCATTGTGCACAGATTTACCTGAGTAAACCAAAAGCATTAACTTCAGTACACGATCACAAGACTGTATAATCTGATATTTCCAGACCGTAGGTATTCGTGAGAGAGTCATATTTATCCAACTATGAATCGATAAAATAATTTTTTCTTCTGTAAATCGCGTTCTGGACAAATAAAATTGGAAGATTCACTGCATAAATATTTTTCACTTAAAATTTCACAATAAGTAATAGTTCCAATCGTAAAATTTAGAACAAGACATTTAAGCGCACAATATTGTTTCAATTAGATTTAATCCGATTAAACTTACATGTACATACATAACTTTAGAAATAATTTTTAAATATGCACCAACCAAAATCACTTGTAAATGGGAAGGGAAGATTGTGCATACAAATAATACATTCAGTCATAATAATACTAATAATTCTATTATTTAAAAAGATTAAAAAATTGGAGCGATTTCTGGTGACAAAGATTAAAAGTTTGAGATGTAAATTGTCATATATTTTGCTGTTAACTCAAAAAAATACACATGTAAGTTGGTCATACACAGTGTCACATAGACATGTCGTACAAAACTCATTTGAGCCAATTTGCCAGAAGCACTACAAGCTGACAAAAGAAATGACAACATGAATGTTCAGAATTCCAGTCATAATAAGTGATTGAACACTTTATTAAACAAAATAAATTATGTTTTAAATATGAAATATGCTTCGAAAATTAGCGCAAATGTTGTCAATCTGATACTCCTTCAAAGAATTCGGAGAAAGAAATTAGTCTGAACTTACCAAACACATAGAAGTGTTGAAGAAACCAACTGCCAACAGTTCACAAAGGTACTAAAAAACAAATATTAAATCTAATAAATATTTGAGGGAACTGAAACGACGAATTCTACGAGTCGTCATGTATAATTCTTCTCGCTGTTATTGGACAGTGAAATTCAATAGTGAAAGGAAAATATAAGCTGCACTGATTGTTTATTCAGAGCATAAGTTAGACTGTTTGAGCGTGAATGAAAATGGCTTTAGCCTAGTTTCCTAAAAGTAGAGTGAACTAGTTAGAAGTAGTGAGATGTTGCTTTATATATGAAATTCGACGTATTTTGATTGCGTATAATACATAATTATGTGACGTCCATGTTTTAACAGCAATACTGAGGAAGCGATTTAAAATAAGATTCCTGTATACCATATGACTTACGTAATGTGGAGATTTGACAGAATTGCAAATCATTTACCAACCTCAGGACAAAATGTTCTATCATATATTTGTTTCATAAAGAATATATGAGTGATTGGTTGTCAATAGAGAGAGATGAACAATAAGTTCAACAAAGATATCTTTCCAGCTATTTCATTCTCGAAAGCTACACAATCGCATTTAGTTTTCGGTTCGACTCCTTAGTTCTCCTTTTTTGTTTTTTTTATTCCTCTCAAATTTGTTCATTTCAGTGATGAAAACTACTATGTCAATTCGTTTTGGTTCTCATCTCGTGTTCATCTGTACTCATTATAAATCTGTTTTACACATAACGCAACTTTTTCTTAATCCTGTGTAGTTTTGTTTCTAAGCCTCTTATAATTTATATTCACACTTTTAGACTTTCATATCAAGTTGGAAACTATTATCAGATTAAATCTCCATTATTGCGTAGCATTAAACAGTAATTGTATTAGTGTAAATTTATGTAAATAAATGCAATTTTACAGCTTTTTGGTATGAAATCATCGGAAAGGTATCTTTGCTGAAGTCATAGTTCTTGTCTCCTTGATGTCCTTATGAGCATTTTCCGCTATTTGATTGATTGTCGACTGATTCCAAGCTCGCTCTTTGCCATTTCATTCGCATTCTAGAAAATCTGAATGACGCTTCACATATTTGTCACAAACAGAATAATGTTTTCGAATTTTACACTTCTGGTCTTTTACCCCATGCACCTAATTCGCAGTAGAATTTTCAGATGTAGCAGATTGATGTTGATTCATTCCTTATACTTGTTTTCCCGTTTATATCAATAGATAAAACTTCATTCATCAGTCTTTACCTCCACTATTCTGTATACAACTATAAGTCGATCTTGCGACGAATTTTAGATGTCAAATCCTGGTATTTAAGTCAAAATGGCATCCAATAGAGCATGTTGCAGACTTCAAGATTTCGACGATTCACAAATTTAGCTAATATATGTGTAAAACTTGGGCGCTGTGTTAGTAAGTAACTCCATATTAGTTTGTTTACTAGATATATCACACAGTGAAACAGTATTATTTACTGGATGACGTTTCGAACAAAATTTATTGTTCATAATCATTTCAATTTTTGTCACACGACTTCGAGATTTTATTTTTATAGTTTTCTCTGTCTTCTCCTATTTGTCGTATGGGCGGTAGAGCTTTCCATATATCTGGGACAGGTGTTGAATCATTCCTATTACATGTATTTGCAGTTGATTCGATAAACAAAGCTTCTGTTATCAATCTCTCCCTATACCCTGTGACATTAAATTTTAAAACTGTCATCCTATCTCATCCTATTGTATGGTAGTGTGTAACTGCATGTAGTGCTATAGCTGGACTCCTCTCTAGATTTCTTATCTTATTCGGGTCAACCGGTCTAGATTTAGCTAGGTTTTTATGTTCGGTTAGTCTGACTGCCCCTGTTCTACTAGTTTGACCTATGTATTTGACCTCACAATCATTGCAAGGTATTAGATAAACTAAATTTTGTTTTAATGCCAAACCCACAAACTCAATTAGAAACAAGCTTTGTCGGTCAAAGGATCCTGTAGAGCCGTTGAAACAAAACAAAATTTAGTTTATCTAATACCTTGCAATGATTGTGAGGTCAAATACATAGGTCAAACTAGTAGAACAGGGGCAGTCAGACTAACCGAACATAAAAACCTAGCTAAATCTAGACCGGTTGACCCGAATAAGATAAGAAATCTAGAGAGGAGTCCAGCTATAGCACTACATGCAGTTACACACTACCATACAATAGGATGAGATAGGATGACAGTTTTAAAATTTAATGTCACAGGGTATAGGGAGAGATTGATAACAGAAGCTTTGTTTATCGAATCAACTGCAAATACATGTAATAGGAATGATTCAACACCTGTCCCAGATATATGGAAAGCTCTACCGCTCATACGACAAATAGGAGAAGACAGAGAAAACTATAAAAATAAAATCTCGAAGTCGTGTGACAAAAATTGAAATGATTATGAACAATAAATTTTGTTCGAAACGTCATCCAGTAAATAATACTGTTTCACTGTGTGATATATCTAGTGAACAAACTAATATGGAATCACAAATTTAGCTCCCTTTAACAAAAATCGTTTATTGATCTGTCTTTTAAATGAAAGATCACAGCTAAAATCAATGTGTTTATTAAACTTTAACACTTTTATAATACGGGCTCTCACATTTATTTATTTATTAAAACATAAAATGTGGAACAAGAATTGTTTACTGTGAGGTGTGTTTGTATTTCCTTCATCCACCACAATATGAAGATTGAAGTTTGAAATTCTACTAGAATTGTGAAATTATTCCTGTATTTCAGGTGATTACCAAAATAAGCATTGGTAGACAACAATACATTTGACATTTCAATCCACTCACTTGCATACAGTCTACAAAAATTAAAATTGTAGCAATAACAGGACAAATTATCGACAAGACTGATAATGCAATCGCTACGTGTACTTTCAATCTTTTTGTCATGAAAAGGAAAATAACTGTTAATACATCTTCCAAAATAGTGAAGTCGATTAAAATAGCACACTTTAATCCAGTGTCTTTACAGACTACCAAGCAAACACCTGCCGACCATAGTAAAAGCTGTTGGAAAATTAGTTAAACAAATATATACAAATGGAATAAATAGAACGGTCCACATACAGTTTGTATATCATTTAAATTCTAGTGGGAGTAAAATCAGAACTGACGACACTCTGTTTAGTCTTCGTTACTTCAGTTGAATACTACTGACATGACCCTTCAAAACGAAACCGTCTGGAAAACCATTAAGTGTTATCACACTACTTTTGGAGCAAATTGTGTGACTGTGTGGCTCTATTTTTTGGGTGTTATGCATCGAAATTCAAAAGAATCACTGCTACCTCAATGATTTTTACGAGATTTGCTTTTTAGTTGTAGCCATGTAGCTGCTGGCCAGATTCAAACCAGCATTACCATGTACTGATGTGGTAGATGCGATCAAAGGACTTTTAGTACTGGTGGCTAACCACTTGCAGATGTGGTGTGTAGTTAGAAAAAGTGTCTCACTTTAAATTATGCTCACCGAATTCGACTAGACAAGAGTTTAGTGCATTAGGTGATTCTGAAATAATTCATTGTTTCAAATCTACATTTATTAAGTAACAGAACCGTATTCTGATAATAATAGCCACATGGACCATGGATGAGTTTGGATAAAAGTGGTTCATTTCAACTTGCTTCATTATCTGAGTGAATTACTTTTACAATTTTGTAATAAACTGCACAATAAACACGAACTTTTTATTGGTAAAGAACTCCAACAGATCCTTTTGAGTCTCTGAACAACTTACCAATAATGCGAGGAAGATGCGCTCAATTTTCCAGTTCCTCCTGTATTTTAAGAACAGTAATAAAGTGAGGATCGAAATAGTTGCTCTGAAATACAAATATGAAACTGTACAGTGAATTTTAATGGTAGAAACATATTAGTAAATGGATAAATCTGCATTGGTTTATCAGATAACGCTATATTTTACCACGAGGGGAAACAGGATTATTGCCAGCATGACGGTTGGATTGTTTAAGTCCTGATTGACCTCGTTTCTTAATCACATCTTGTTCTTCTAAAATTAATATTTTTGCATTGCTTTCTGCCCTTTAATTTTTATATTGATTCTTTTGGTCAATTATCACCCGGTTGACAGGATGCTGACTCAATAGTGGTGGCATATTTATCACCTCCGGACTGGTAATTTTGTGTATTGTATTAAAATATATTTTTATAAATGCGGATCTAAATGAAAATTGAGTATTTCTTCACCCAATTCATTTGTCTTCTGACTTAGAATCATTTCTATCATTGTATATTGGACAGTTATTATGGCTAGGAGTCACATTATTCCATGCTTTATATGAACTGGCTGTTTTACTTCTAGTTGAACTTCTGTGGTGATTGACAATTTCTATCTCTGTATTGTTTAAAATACTTACTGTTGACTGTTGATATGTTTCATATATGAATTGCATTCTAATTCCGCTAAATACAAATTCCTGATTGCTGCCCTCTCTGGGTTTTGTTTAGATTCCTATAATTCCGTCATCCCGGTATATTAATATTTCAAGTACAATAAATTACTACAACTTCTTTTAATCACTGGTTAACACTAATAGCTTTATAATCAAGTTGCATAACTGGTTTATTTGACTCAGGTATCGAAGAATGTGGGACTCACATGCAAATAATAGCTATAACGAACCACCAATCCATCGGAAAATCTTCGTTGATCTGCAGAATAAAAAATTCACTATAGGTGTTTAGCGAAACAGTACTTCTTATGTTTTCCTTAAAAACACCTAATCACATGTATTAACATATAACGTCAAATTCGGACAGTTAAATTCATTGGGAGATTATGTTTCTTTTTCAGTTAAGGGATTAACGGAGTAAAGAGTGCTTGCTTTTTGAGAATGTCACAGTGTGACTGATTAAATTATTTTGAGATTAAAATCATCAGATTTCGTCTTATATTTCAAATATTCGACAGGTGAAACGTGAACTGAAAACACAAAATCCTGTTTAAAACAGTTACTCCCTTTTATGAATTTAGAAAAGCAGTAAGAAGACGTAATTTGTCTGAATCGCGTAATATATTTGTGCGATAGGAAAGGGAATATATATTCCTATTGCAAGTCCATGTGTGATCAGATTGCTCGAAATGTGTTCCGCAAATACATTACACGATTCAGACAAATTACGTCTTATTTGCTATATCTAAATAAACTCTGTAGCGATATCAATGGCTGACCATGCTTAAAGTGAAAAAGCTCCCTTTCAACTAAATCCTCTACATGTTTTACAAGTAATGGGTTATTCTACATGCATATATAAGCGAAATAAGACTTATACGCAATGTTTATATTACAAGAATGTTATATAAACAATTCAATGTGACCATTTCCGTGTGTTTTCATTCATGGATAGTGAACGCCACGAGATATTCAGATGTATACGGAAATAGTGAAATAATGCATAATTGTTGACTTTAAGACGGTTCACGAATAATAACATCTTCGGGATTTCCACAGGTGACAATGAAATTATACTAACTGCAAACCATGAGAGGTGGACAACTTACATGTGAATAAAATACCGTATAACAATGGTGGTTACATGCATCAAATGTGAAAACCATACTCACTCATGCTCAAATATATCCATCTCACTCTGTAAACTTTGATCCGAAATTCTTACACATAAATATTTACTTAGAATCTTGAATCAGCAATAAAACTCTTCATACTAAGCACTGTAGAATTTTGAAAACATTATGAAAGCAAGATACACATTTGAGAAGTGGTAAATAATGATGTCGACTAAATTCGTGTTTATTCTCATGTTTGTGTTATTAGTAGTGGATACTCATTGGATCACTTTGTGATGATTAATCGATGATATTAATTTGTGTTGTAGATAATTTAACATTAGATTTCGAAGGGATTTGTTATATATGCACCGGGACAGTGTCTTCGGTATTTAAGACGACGACTTCAACAAGCCTCAGTTGTGGCAAAGACTGTTTTGTATGATGCATACGTTGTAGTGTATTCTTCTGTATACACACAGTGGGCAGATATTCTGTTGTAGATGCTGATGAGGATCCCGGGATTTGAGTTCGTTGGCATGATTTATGTCTGGTGTGGGTAGAATGAGAGTGTAATAACACGTTCAACTCGACTGAATACCGAATGCCACTGAATGATTGTAATCAGGGAGAAATCGAAGTATTCGGTGGTCTGTACGGTATGAATAACAAAACTATCAAATTTACAAGACAAAAATTACATCTTTTATATGCTCCACTAATTCTTCTATAATCAAGACAGTTTATTTTTTCCAAAGAACAACTTGATCCCGTATATATGTTTGGAGTTTCGCAGTAGAGTCGGAGGTTGTCCACTCAAGTTATCGCAAAGTAATATTATACTTGCAGGTATTCTACTGTGGTTTATTAGGGGTGAAGGAGGAAATAGCTCTGCAAAGACATCTCTTCGGTGATTTTGTTATGTACTGCTGCTGAGTGGTTAATAGAGTTTTCCCCGTCGCCAATTATGTTATGTACTCTTCGAATAGTTAATAGTCCTGACGCGGGAAGAGGGAAATCAGAAGACCACCGGGTTAACGATGATACTGGTACTTTCCAGACAGGGACAATAAATGTCACACTAGTGTGTGAGTGAAATAATAATAATAATGGTACGCAATGTACGAAATATGTGTGAACCAGAATACAGTACAAAAGTATATATGAAAATGGCTAATACACATGAACCAATAAAAAGCCAGTCTTAGCATGATTGGTTGTAATGTCATGTGATAACAAGGTCATACATGTTTATTTAGTTAGTGGACAGACAAAAGCATAATGTCAGTTATAATGGAATATCGATCCATATACACATAGCAAAATATAATAGACTGTCTAAAACAAAATACACATCATGTGGGTACATATCAGATTTCATCTTCAAATACTTCACAGTGGTATCTGTGTACATGAATATATGCACTTATATATGGTATGTATTTATCTTATTCATACACACACTTTTTTTAATGCATATAAATGCTAATGTACAGATTTCGCGGATGAAATCGCTGAACATATATCCTTGATGAGTTTCTAATACGTTTCTGTCCACAGTCCTGATGGCAATTTTCCACGGTTGTCATTTAGGCCAGATTCAGCTTTTGAAAAGTGATGGAAATACAAATTCGTGTTATTGCATGACAAAGTTTTACTAGTATCAGGCAAAATAAGATGCAAAATTAACTTGTAATGACTGAATTTTAAATCAAGAGGATAAGCGATGTAACTGTCAATCTCTACAATTTATTATATAAATAGAAAGAAGCGAACTTAGCAAGATGAAAACAAATAAATATGCAGGATTTGTTATTTGAGACTATCCATAGGATCCTCCTGTTGATCATATACATATACATGCATATGACTATCGACATTCTATTCTGACCTTCTGCCTAATTTCTAGTTGTTACAAAGTCTAATGTCTTGTTGATATCCACTCCAGTGTTCGGACAAAACGTCTGATTGGTTTGCAGCAAATAAATGAGGGAGTTCAGAGGATAATATTTGAATGGTGTATTTGTATAGACAAAGATCACAGTTTCTGTTGACGAAGTATCTCCGCATGATAGATACGTGAGCGAAGTTTATTAAACACAGTTAGGAGAATTCAATCTACGGGATTATGCGCTGACAGTTTCATGAAACTACGTGTGAAATGGGGATAGTGGTGTGGTTGTTAACTAGCCCAGAGCATTCACAAACGAATCACCACAATAATGAGTCATAATTGAATTTCATGAACTTTACCATTTCCGTTATCAAGCATTTCTTCTATTTTCCTTTATTCGGCTACATGACTATCTGTCAAATTCCTATCAGTAGTGAGAAGTTTTACAATCGTTTGGTCCTCATCCTCGCATTTACCACTTGCGAAGCTGGTTTAGTTTATTTAATCTGATAATATTCCATATGGGAATTAGACTCATACATGATTCCATCAAGTGCATGATAAGCACATATAGAATGTGGAACAGAAATATTTCACACAGAATATTGGTATGGCATGCAGTTATCCAGGTGTCAATGACGAAGTGATTGCAAATAAACGAAGAAAATAATACACCGTTTTTCAGTTTCATTGAGGTAAACGTGCCATCCAAGTGCTTCACAATCCCAAATTTATATAATTGGTGTTTCGTAGCTAGCGAAAGCATGAGGTGCACTGAGCAAATGGAGGACATGAAAACGTTTGGCTTGCATGGTTTGTGGGACTTATTTCGCTCGACTTTGTCCAACATTCTCCGGTTCGTCAGAGCTGCGCCGTGAGTCCAGTGTGGTGCCACATGACTTCCGTCTAATATGTGTACAGTCCGTTCTTGCTTATGTGAACCACTCAATTTTACCACATATTTGGACTGCCTACTTACACACCGTGTTATCTACTCACTGTATTCTTTTATCAGCGTAAATATATGATGACACTAGAAAGTAATGGAATTCATAGGACATGAATTAAAGAATATTTGGATAAATTAATCTGAATGTAGATTCCACCGTTTCTTGTGATACACACATCTGGAATGTGTCCCATGTAAAGTTAATTCGACACTGAGTTCTGTCTGTGAGGATAATAACAATGACTACATTAGACGAAGTTACATCACCTACGTGTACTACTGATTTTCGTAAAATCAAGGCCATTTCTGTGCCTCAATGATTACTTTCGCTTTTTGTCACAAACCACCTTCTGTTAAGGCCATGACTGAAGACCAGAATTTTATCTCTGGAGATGTCGTGGGCTTACAGTGTGATAGAGTCTCAAAATAAGACGAAACAGCTGTACAACTCCCCCTGGTTTTCATTGACACCTCTAACTAATTTTGTTTCATAACAAATATATAACAGCTGAAATTAATCCAGATTCCTCTTTAATATTGTAATATGAATAACTACCTCAAATGCATGTACATTCTTCAAGTTCTACGTTCAATTCAGAGGTCGCCCACTCAAGTTATCACAAAGTATTACATTCAATTTATTAGTTTTGATTTTTGCCTTCACAAAGATTCGAAAATAAAAATGTGTTACTTTAGAGCTTCATTAGGATTAGGGAAAATAAGGCGCATACAAAATTGTTATAGCTGAGTGCCATACATTTAATCTCGACAATTTATTGTGTCAGAAAAATGTAGCATACTGATAAAACTCCCAAACTAGGACGAAAGGCTTTACAGGACTCCCAGGTTTCCCAGAGGTTCAGCTCATGGTGAAATACTCCAGCCAATCAAACAAAATCCCTACAAAACCAACACTTTAGAATAAGCGACAAGTTTTCAGTATTTATTATCTGAGACAATGCCTAGGATCATACTACTGATAACAGGCAGACAATTTTATGCACATTTTCAGATATTTATATAACTTCTGTCGTACTGTCCAACCATTGACTAATTTTCTAATTGTTACCAAGTCTCGCTGATATACTACAGCAGTGTTCCAACTAACGGTGATCGTTTGCTGATATTGAGAAAATAGTGTCTGATTTTTGCGTTTATGAAAAGAAAGATGAGCTTTTTTGGTAGCGAAGTATCTCGGCATGAAGGACTCTTATACCATATCTATGAAATACACCAAAGATAATCTGTTACATCACGGCATACACTGACACTTTCATGAAAATACATGTGAAATGAAGACTCTGTTTCCACATGAGTTAGTTTACAAAACTCATTGCCTTCACAAACAAATCATTGTAATTATAGAACAGTGCTGCTTACCATTGTCGTTGAAGCCTTATATTCCAGCTTAACCTAAGGGAATAATAAATTACAGCACTGCTGACTATCACCGATGATATTCTTTTCTGCCTTGAAGTAAATCATGAGCTGGTTGTGGGATAGTAAGGTTGCATGAGTGGTAGTCTGCAAATGCAAGACGTCAAGTGATTATAGGGAAATCAGAGGTGGTGAAGACAACCAACCAATAACAAACACCAAAAATTATAAACGGAAGAAATATAAAAGAGGTCACTTCATCCACTCATCTAGGTAGAATCGTTTCAACTACAGGCATTGGTATGTATGAGGATATCAAAACTAGCCAGGAGAGGAAAGGAAAGACAGACCCTAATCACTTTTAAATCAGTGTAGAAATCTCCTTCACCCAGGATAAATAACAAAATTCGGACTCTAATCAACAATGTTAAGTCAGTTCTTTTATGCGTCGGGAAGTTGATGTGTCACGAACAGGATCTCTAGCCGGCTATTCCAGACATTTATTAACAACTGCTTTTGATGGCCCCATATTGAAGATCAAATGGCCAGAAAGAATTAGCAATAAGAAATTCTCGGAAAAAGCCAAAAAGAACCTATTGCTCGACAAACATGCTGGAGAAAACGGAGATGGACTGGACGCACGCTGAGAATACGGTTGAACCACGTCACTCACCAGGCCTTCTCTTGAGTTGAACCCGAACTGGAAATGACGCGTTGTGCTTGGTTACTTCGTTGACACGGTGGAGATCGTGTGAGGAGGCGATAAAGACTTATGGGCAATCGTGAGGCTAGATCAAGAGGACTGGGGAGGATAGGACAAAATATCCAAGCCCTATATTTCATCATGAAGGGAATAATGACAATAAACGCTTAATAGCAGAGTATACCATGTTGCGATTTCATTTGCAATAAGGGGTACTGCATCTAAATGTTGACAGAGAAATTTGGGAAGCATCCCAGTACTTCCGACCAAAAACAGACCATTTGTAGAAAGTGTTGAAAGCTTCTCCGTAATCATGAATCTAGTGAAGAGGACTGTAGAGAACTGGAAAGAATCATTATTATTTATTATTTTAATGCAGAAAAAACTTGGTACAGAATAGCACCAAGAAAGATGCGCTACGCAACAATAATAAAACAACATAGATCAAAAGTAAAAAATATAAGTAGAGAACAGATAAAGAACATCTTTAAGGAAAACGGTCATACTTAACAAGTTCGAACAGTATTCGTCAACTATCATCGGGAAGGGAAGAAAAAGGAAATCGCTACACGTTCTTCATTGATTACAATTCTTGGCCATATCCGATAAGGTTTCGAGCCATCGATTCAAGCTATCTGCAGACCCCAACCAGGGAGTCGCAACGCACCAACCGATGCTAATCTAGCTTAAACATCCTTCAACTCAACAGGCCACGTCATGGGCCGACCACCCCTCCGCCTTTTCCATCCGCTCCCACGGCTAGTGAACAGAGACCTGTACGGAAGTCTCTGGGATGATATTCGCAGCACATGTCCAAGCCACTGGAGCCAGTATTTCTATATGACGACACTCAATGAGTGGCGATCTCCACTGAGTTCAAACACTCGCTGCCGAACCTCAAAATTACTCACGCGATGATGCCATCGAACTCAAGCAATCCAGCGGTGATCGAACACATAGAGTCGCCAAACATCCTCAGCTTGGAGAGGCCGGGTTTCACAGGCGTAGAGCAAGAGAGCCCGCAACGAAGCATTGTGTACCCAACCTTTGATAGCTAGGCTAACGTCGCGACGGTGCCAGAGGTGGCTCAAGTTGATGTATGCCACCCTAGACTTCATTATACGGTAGGAAATCTCATCCGTCACCCCTCTGCCAGTACTCACACAACTACCCAGATACACAAACTTATCAACAACTTCAAGCGGTTCACCCGCAAGAGTGAGTGCAGGTACATGCTCCTGTCAATCTTGTAACAGTACTTTGCACTTAGACAGCGCAAAGTACATACCATACTTACAGACACTGATCGCCAACTGATTAAGTGCGATTTGGGCAGCCTGCATGCTATCGCACAGTAAGACGATATCGTCTGCATACTCAAGGCCGAAAAGTCTATCTCCAGGTAGCAGATCTACACCACCTTCACACACATCCTTCAGGGATGACTCCAGGGTGTCATCGATGGCAAAGTTAAAGAGAAATGGGGAGATTGGGCAACCCCGTTTAACCCTAATGTTGGTTGGGAACAGTGATGATAGTTGGTTGTATGCCCTCACTCTACCTGAGGTGTTTCTGTATAGGGCTTTCAAGATGCTAACAAACTTCCAGGTACACCTCTCTCTAACAGACAGTTCCAGAGCACAGTTCCGTCCAATGAATCGAAGGCAGCCCTAATATCAAGAAACACAACGATCGTTGGCCTGCAAAACGTGTGGCAGTGTTCCAACAACTCAAGAAGGGTGAACACATGATCAATGTATCCACGACCTGAAAGAAACCCAGCCTGCTCCTCGCGAATCAATCCCTTACGTATTTCGCAAAGCCCGCGAAGCAAAAGAGCAGCCAATGTTTTAGACTCAGCTGGTAGCAGTCTGATGCCCCTATGATTGTCACACGAATTACGTCGGCCGTTTTTAAAGATGAGGACGATAATGTCTTCGCTCCACCTTCAATCTCCCAAACCTTCCTGAATAATCTAGTTAAAACCATAACGAGAGTCTCGCCACCATCTTTAAAAAGAGCCGGGATAGATTGTCTAGGCCGGGTGTCTTATGGCGTTTTAACACTCGGAGTGCTTTACGGGCCTCCGCTTCGGTGGGTGGGTCGGTACTAACCGACCAAGGAGCACTGGGGCTAATGACAGCAGATAATGAGCTGGTGGCCAACTAAACTGTTTCTCGAAGTGCTCTGCCTAGCGTTCCAGGCATCTTTTCAAGCCGGTAATTGGCATGCCATCTGCCTCACAGACCGTCTCGCTGACATCTTGTTTCTTGCTACCGGTGGCTCGGATGAGTCGGAACAGCTTCCGACTGTTGCCAGATGCAGCAGCTGACTCCATCTCACGTGCACGTTCTGACCACCAGGCTTCGAGGTCCTTACGTAAACACTATCTTATTTTGAGGGTAAGCGCCTATCGTTTATTACTGTATTCGCCTGCCAGCCGGAATGGACCGGCGTTCAGCTAGGAGTTGCAAGGAACTCGCAGAAACCCAGTGGTTTTTAGCGGAGCATTCTTTCAAGCCGCAAGCGGCTACACTCGCCCTTTGCATGTCACCTTGCAGATGAAGCCGATATTCATCTATACTACTTGGGAGGGTTGCGGGCAAGCATTGATTGTGACCCATTCTGATGTTTCAAAGAAGTAGCAGGTGCTACTAGTTTGCTTACATCAACGTTTAGAGGATACCTTTTATGAACCCCACCAAATCGCAAGAACTTGGCACACAATAAAGCATGGTCGGAGTCCAGGCATGTGCTCCAGAATGAGCGGCAGTCCTGTATGCATTCTCGCCGCCGGAAACTGACATCAATATGATCAGTCTGTGTCCAAGCTTGATTCCCAGAGGGAGGACGCCAGGTAGCGCTACGGTGACGGATGTGCTGGAAGTTGGTGCTGGCTAGAAATAGGTTGTGAACTGCGCAAAGCTGCAGAAAACGGTTCCCATTATCTGACCTGCGACCATGTTAGCCCCACTAATCACTCAGAAGATTGTCAATGTCCAGGTCTTACTACGCTGGAGCTTACGCTATCCCTTGAAGACATTCAGTAACGAGTTGTATCCATGTAGTTGAAGATTGAACGATCAATTCATGATTGTTTCCTCAAACCCAACTCTATATTTTTGCGAGTGTCATCAATAACGCAGTCATCGTCTCATCGTTTGCTTTTCAGTGGAAGATGGAAAACTATCAGAAGTATTATCGTGATTTATTGTTATAACACTTATTTTTAATCCTTGTGTATAATAACCTTATTGTTGGTTACGTATTGGCGTAGGAATAATGGATACTTGAGTCACCTATCTGTGTTCTAGTTTTTCGCATTGGTTAATACAAAGTGTTTTTGAAAGTTTTCGAAGGGAGAGCGTGAGGTCCAGCGTAGCAACAGTGTAGTAATTTATTGTAATTGTAGTATTAGTTTTTCGAGATGACCGAATTACAAGAATCCAAACAAAACACAGAGAGGGGAGCAATCAGGAATTTGTATTTAGCGGAATTCGAATGCAATTCATATATGAAACATATTAACAGTCAACAGTAAGTATTTAAACAATACAGAGATAGAAATTGTCAATCACCACATCCGCCACACCTCGAATATCTCCTTGCGTATTTATAACGATGTCTCGGTTTGCTTGCAAGTAGCTGCGACCTAACTGATTCTGTGATATTATTTTCATCAGTATTATCTGGACCTATTTCTGAATTATCTACAAAATCAGGATTAGTAGCGGAATCATTAAAATAATAATTGGAACGACCTACTTCATTTATTGTCACTTTGTCCAGGTGTCCGTTATGAACTGAGTGATCTTTGATGTCTAATATCTTCACCACTCGATTTCCCATTTTTTGTAGTATAATTCCAACAGAAGGTCTATAGTCTTTCCCTTTGTAATAATGTACATTAGAAGTCGTGGACATCAGATGCTTTTTGAGAATTCGAGATTTGAAAAGTTTTGCAGGACTTGCATGCTCTGCATTCAACAAACTCAGTCTATGCATATGCAGCAATTCCTCCATTTTAATCAGTTGCTCTCTCATCTCATTCAGTTCTTCTCGTGTTTTCGACAGTTCGCATTGTAACTCAGCTACCTCATTTTTGAAAACAGTTGACGCTTGAGTTGCTGAACTTGTAGTGGAGGTTTTCATTGGATGAGATTGAGTATTTTGAAAAGTTGAAAGACACATTGACTCCATTTTACTAGACAGATTGGGAGAATTATAAGAATTATGAGTAACATAAGTATTCGAACTTCTGCAAACAGTCTTGATGTGTCCAACTTTACCACATTTGTGACACTTAGCACCCCGAAAACGGCAAGTGCTTCGTAGATGTAACTTTCCACAGGAAAAACACGGTTTAATGTTTTTGATCTCTGGCTGCATTCTATTACCTGTGGACGACAATTTGGATTGCTTTCCATGACCACTTGTATTTTCGACTTTAGAAAGCATAACATCAGATACTGACGTAGTGGGATCAGAGTATTCATTATTGACATCTTCATATATAATACATAAATCTTTAGCAGTTTGAAAGGTACAAGAAGGAATCTGAATTAACTCTTTCTCTAACTTAGGAATACTGATTCCAGCAATTAGACGATCACGTAGTGCGTCGGTGGCACAGTGGTTAGGACTCTCGCCGACCATGCACATGGTCCAGGGTTCGAGCCCACGCCGGCGCACACCTGATATCTATGGTCGGCCTCCAAAATTTAGGCTACCGATATCCACGCTGAAAATTCCACACTTGTACCACAAATACAGTGTGGAATCAAGCTGTAAATCAAAAAAAAAATAGTTGAGTATGCAGCTGATCTCCAAAGTTACACTTTGAAGCTTGAATTTGGGAAATATTGGGAGCACGAACCAGTTTATGGAACTGAGCCCTCTCTCTGGTCTCAAATGTAGTTACATGGAAGTGATTCATCAGAAGTTCACGAATCTTGACATATGACAGAGAAATAGGTTGATCTGGAAACGACAGAGTCTTTACTAGGCTATACGCATCTAGCCCAATAGCAGTGATGAAACGTGCGGGTATTTTGTCATCCCGAACATTCTTTGAAATACACCACGCATCGAAGCATTCCAAATAATCAGCAATCTCCCGCGGAGACCCATTAATAGGAAATTTTCCCAGGTTATTTAGTTCCATCGCGACGCGAATTTGTAGTAATTATTTGTAGTCGTAATATTAGTATTTCGAGATGACCGAATTACAAGAATCCAAACAAAACACAGAGAGGGCAGCAATCAGGAATTTGTATTTAGCGGAATTCGAATGCAATTCATATATGAAACATATTAACAGTCAACAGTAAGTATTTAAACAATACACAGATAGAAATTGTCAATCACCACAAAGAGCTTGACATTTACAGTTTATGAGACCTAGCTGACAAAAAGTAAAATTAAAAATTAAAAAACAAAAGAAAAAAATGAAAATTATTTTACAGGTAACGATTAATGAAGAGGTCCAAATAAGAGTTTGTTGCTTTATTCCATTCATTGTGCGAGGGCTGAGATTCTGCCTGAGCGCCAAGACCGAAGCAGGTGGTTTTCTTAAGGGACCACCCTCCCGAGCCTTTGACTTGGAGTCTAATCCGCATGGCAGCGGAGCAGAGTCAGGAGCTGCATTCCCATGGTTGCCGGTGACCAATACTGATTCATAGGGCATTTGATCCGATTGCATTCTGGAGCCCATGTACCCAATGGTAACTGCTCTTGGTCTAACCGCTATCCAAACAGCCTTCCTGACATGGCAGGACCCGCAGGAACATGAGTCCCAGTCAGTTTAGCTTGTTGGGTCACTGCGGTATTCAACCCCGACCACCACGGCAAGATGGCAGTTGCCGGTCGGGACAGGACAGAATGGAGCTGTGCTGTTCCACTCGGAACCCAAGGGAATAATAATACATACAATGTTAATTGATAACAGAGGTCAATGGTTATTGTTACTTAGCAACAAAATTAATCAAAGTGTATGAGTAATAAATGTGGTGTCCTATAATTCAGTAACTCCCATCCGAATCTTTTCTCCAAACCCTCAATTCTATAAAAGACCTGGGAGTTACCTACTAGAAAAACAACATTCAGTCGGTACGCAAAAGCGCTTGTTTCTAAATGCCGGAGACTCACAGGCTTGTTACACCGAAAATGTATACAACTGAGACAAAAGTCTTTTTATACAAAGTCATAGTTCATCCAGTACTTGAATACTGCATAATTGTCTTCGGTTTCATGCATGGGGCATGATAGAGTTCGTATTGAAAATATTCAGCGAAGTTTTACATGACGCCTATTGCACAAATATGAAGGACTGACTTACGCGGATACGCGCAAAATATATGAACTTCAGCCACTTTGGTTAAGGTGCCTGAAACTCAACCTTACATTCCTCTTTCACCTTTTACACGGCTACATCAAAAGCAGTAATCCAATAGATCTCAACAATACATCCAGTCAGAAGGCTCAAAAAACGGCAAATAATTGTATTAATGCAATGTTAAAAAATAGTTACGAAGGATAACGTTCCCGTACGTGTTCATTTTAAAACTGACACCCCCTTCTATTATAACTGGGAAATATTTTTATCTCAGATCAGAGAAAAATACCGTCTAATGTTTCTTCATATTTTTTTATGTAGATATGCGTAATCTTTCATGCAAAATCCCCTCATTTTTCTGGTTCGTCGCCTCAGAATCACTCGTGCGTTCGGATCCTTTGGGACGCTGTTGTAGAACTTTGCCCCGAATATTATACTATACTATAATAATATATCTTAGTTCTCAAAATCAAAGTTCGAAAAACGCGGGTGAACAGAAAGGTGTATGGCCGCGTAGAACATGCGTGTCAAACGAAAAGTAATGTTTGATAATTCAACAGCAAATGTTCAACAAGCACATCCAAAATTAGTTTTTGTAAACGTATAAAATGCGTGCATAAATTAGTTTTATGAACGTAGAGTTAGAGTTAATATATGAGCGTGACAACTGTTTCACGCAGTAACAACAGGAAGAAAACTAGGACTCAGTGACTGCCAACTTCCGCATGTTTAGTAAAAATGTCCTAAGAATAGAACCAGATGCAGCAGTTTAGTTTAATAAAGCAGATCTAACAAATTGGAAATAACATTGTGGTGTAATACATTGGTAGCAACTACTATATAATGACAAGACAAGAGCCAGGCAGAAGACTGTTTATTGACAAAATCAATAGGTATTTATAGATTTTTATATGCAGTATTATTAGCATTATTGTCAGCGGAGAAGTAACCCCTTCTGATTGGTTGTTTCCTTCCTGAAGGTTATTCCGTTATCTGTTTTGGACCGTTTCTCAGGAAATCAAGTCATATGTCGGCGAATCATATTTCCACACTCTAACTCCGCTGTGATTAGCTGGTAATTTTCCCAAGGTTAAGCTTTGTTATTGTTTTCCTCATGACCTTGCTCGGGACGTGAACACTGTGATAAATTGGCGTCTATAATTTTGGCTTGCAGACAGCTCCCACCAAACTACTGGTGAATTTACAAGAAAATTGCTTTGGGTTGCTGAAAGCGTTCAATACGGGGTTTAAGAGCAGGTTACAGGAGATTTTGGCTGGACTTATTCATCACATTCTGTTGAAGTTCCGCTTGGAGATTTTTTTTGCCAATAATTTTTAATAAAATTGTGTTATATGTTATCTGGACTGATGGAAATTCCCATTTTTTGGCTAGTTATGTTGATGTCCGCGTTATGTGATCTCCCTGCGACACACTTTTAGCATATTGGTTGCAATGATTAGTGTTTCAGGTGGACTGTATCAAAATATCGGTGTAATGAGGAAGATAGAATAGCAAGAGGGTAATGACATTTACACATATCGTTTACTCCATGTAGAAGCTGCACCTTTCTGCATAGTATCATCCAATGTCTCAGGATATTAACTCAGCCTATTTTCGTGTGAAGAACAGTGTTTTTTGACAAAATAATTCTCTCAGTACTTGGAAATCACCTGTAAATGCTATCAGAATCGTCTTTGGGAATCTAAGTTATCATTTAGATGTGCTTTTCACTCTATCTGTGGTTGGACAGGAATTATAGTGAGTTGAAAGGATATCTCTAAGTGGATTTCATATATATTTGCACTGATTGGTGCAGTGTGCTATGGGTTATGTGAATTAAATGTACAAAAATATCTCAACTTTGATAATATTGTGCCATTGTCTACTTAGCTGACTGATAGGATAACAAACGTAGGTGGTTGTCACGATTGTTGCAAGTACAGTGCGATGGAGAAGGCAATTACTCGTTTAAATTTCCTTGCTGTTCCAATTAATGCACTAATTCATTACATGGTATGATTATACGCATGAGTTGTGGTGATTATGAGAACTGAATCTATTCAGTTTTATTGTCTTTATTATGTTTCTATTGTCTGTATTACAATTTCCGCTGACAGTGTATACTTAATGCTGCAATATTTTTCATCACCAATAGTTGAGATGAATTTCTCCTGAAATTTCCATTTGCACAAAGCAGTACAGATGTGGTATCACGATTGAATTTCCTAGGTTGCATTACATGACATTATTATCCTCATCAATACAACAGGTATTTTACAATAGTTTAAGTGTTTCTCTATATTGTTAACACTGTGCATAGCTGTTTAGGGTTGAGGCGTGTTCAGCTTATATTTGATGGCTATAGTCTAAATGTGAGAATGTGATTTCTGTAGGATTCACAAAACCTTGTGGACTAGACATTACTGAGATTGTGGATTAATTTCTAAGTTACACATTCGCAATGCTTCATTTCATGTAAAAGTATTTAGTGTGAAGTTGATCTGCAAGTAAGCTTGATGAGAGAATGACGCCTCAATAGTATGGATGTTTCGGTGATTGTCTTGAAATTTGCGTCTAATCCTCAAATACATGAAAACATATGAGGTCTATTTATATATACGGTGTCAACATAAGAACCATCTGTGGACTGCAGATGCTTTTATCTATATGAGATATTACTTAATATTGACAAGATCATTGTATTCATAGTGTATGCTAATATGTAGAATTATCTCTTGTACCTTCATGTTGTGCTAGTTCTTACATGTACTTTATTTTTTCAGGTATACGGAGGTTGTCGAATATGAAATCAGCGGAAACACTCACCAGATCATCGTATTTTATCCGCTTTGCAACACATCGAATGGATGTTAACACTGACTTTATTACGGGCAGTCCTAGTTCGTGTATTTGGATCTAGTACATTAAGCAATAATAAGCATAAGTAACACTTACCCTTAAGGGTTTAGTTTCTTTTAGTTCCCCAAAATACGCAAGCACAACAGATTCAAACGTTTCATGCGGCTCAACCTTGTTTGACTTAGATTCTCTCACAATATATGTCTTTCTAAATGATAGCAGACACACTGATTGTATATTCACATTCTCAAAAAGCTTCAGAGCCTCTTCAACTTCAACCGAGGTTCTTAATTCTCCAGGATTATGTTCTTTAAAAACCTTGCTAATATCAACTCTGATCGTGCTCCCCTCACCAGATTTGCTGGTAGATTGTTGCATGCTGTAAACATGAACGTGAAAGACATTAGTTTTCCAGATTTCTACATGTTAAATAACCAAATGAGCCAGCAACAAAACCCGCAACCAACAAATGGACTGGAAACAACTGCTTCTACCAGCCAAACATCTCCATGTGCATAATTTCCAAAACTTCTACACAGTATCAATTCATTAACAGCTGAAAAACAACTAAAACACTGAAAGCCACATGAATAGAAGGTATGAAATAATTACAATAAGATGAATGCACTGACCTGGTAGTGAAAACTTTCGAAACCAAAGAAATGATTCATTTTAACAGCGACGGAAACAAAAAATGAGGTGAAACGCAACATTTTTGAACAATACGCAATAAGATAAGTCGTGAATAACTGCAGGATAAACGGAGCGACAAACGTGTAGACAAACAGCTACGGAACTGCAATCCAACATGGACGACTTACATGGACGAAAATTACCTTTGAGCGTCTCACTCCACCAGTGACCTTGTAAGTTACGGATAATTTCAGTCGAGATTTTTTCTCTTTTTGGAAAATGAGGACTTGGCAGTGATCAGTTTTAAAATTTACTTCTGATCAAGGATACAATGATTCTGGTACATTTACAACCATTTGTCACTGTGAAATAATGCACTAAATAATTTGAAAGGGGCTGACATTATAGATGCAGGTAATTCAACAAGATTATCAGATTACAACATTCTCCATCCATTACTGGACACTGATCTTCACTGTTTAACCGTTTAGCTGAAGTTTCACCATTAAACGTCTACGCCCTTCAACAAGCTGTTATATTCAATTCTGTCGTTTGTCCATGAACTTTAGCCCGCTAAGCAGTGTTCATCACAGTACATTTCTGATCCTGGAATATGTCTCATTTTGGATAATTAATTCGGTGCGTCGGTGGCACAGTGGTTAGGACTCTCGCCGACCATGCACATGGTCCAGGGTTCGAGCCCACGCCAACGCACACCTTGATATCTATGGTCGGCCTGCGAAATTTGGGCTACCGATATCCATGCTGAAAATTCCATACTTGTACCAAAAATCACGGTGTGGAATCAAGCTGTAATCAAAATAAAAATAAATAAATTGTCTTCAGGTTAGGCGGAACAAGTACTCAGGTTGTTATGGGAAGGGAACTTGCGTTTGCAGAAAACGTTCATTGCGTAAACACTGACATCCTTGCGTATCCTAAAATACGAAGTATGTGCACAAATGTGATGCAAAATATCCGGTACAGCTTCAAGACCTAGAATGATTGATCGATTTAAAGATGTGATACCTGTTAAAAAATCTTTTCATCGGGGCCTGGGAAATAACTATTCACGTGACTGGACACCTCAAGTAGGCCTACATTAACTTGATGCTTAAAAAAGAGTGATTTAAGGCATGCAGATCAGAGCGAGGTTCGAGGGAAACGTGTTTGTTCCTAGGAAGTTGGTTGAATTGCTTCCAGATATTAGAAGCATTTGTGTATGATACATTTTTATCACTAAACGTTGTATTTAGTCTTTATTGAAGGTTTCATTCTTTGAACACCAGCATTATTGTGTAACTTACATAAATTCCTGTTTGACTTTTGGACATGTTTTGTTTGTGGAGAAGAGATCCTGTCAATACTTTAAACCACTAATTTCCCAGCAAAACGTGAAATAGCAAGTGATATTAGAGTCTGCATCATCCAAAATTTTATTAATGGATACACTTCGGTCTTTACACTCCAACATTTTTCTAAATGAATAAATATTGTCGTGTGAATAATGTGTCTCTTTAACCTTCCATCTAAAGTTGAAAATGACCTTCCTGCTTAGTTCACCATAAACTTTTAGTTGAACAGCAATCAAAATTTAACAGGGGAACTCTCTTGGATCAGTACATATTGCAATTAATCATGACGAGTAAACAACATTAAAAGTTTCTCATAGCTGATGCATTTTAGAAATAGGTGGTGCAGTCTGGTCGGGATGGTCATTGGGATGAGACAGTTTATATAGCGAGCGTTTGAAGGTTATAACAGTAAGAGGTTCTTATTTCTAGGGGTAAACTGTTCCAGATCCTAGAACACATGACTGTGAAGGAGTTTGCACGGAGTGCTGTTTTGTAGCTTTTCTTAGATACTGTGCACGTCTGGTTACGCAGGTTGTAGGAGCTTTCCGGTGAGAACTGTATCTCCTTACTGTCTGAGAATGATATTTTATGCAAGACTTTAAAGAAGAATGTTATATTAATGCTGAGCCGTCTCAACCAGAGTGGGTCAATACCTAGAGTTATACACCTTGATGTGTAGTCCTTTCCGCAGTCAACTCCTAGCAGTTTGAACGTGAAGTACTGTTGGACATGTCACTTAACATGCCTGAGACGCTATGGGTCAACGTTTACTTAAATAACGCAATAGCATTAATTGGATGCATTTACAGAGCACCTGGCACCTTTAGTAATTACGAAACCCAACTCATTAATACTCTGGAGCGATTATCCACCTTACAATACGATCATAAGATGCTATGTGGAGACTTTAACTTACCTGAAATCAACTGGGATATACTCACAGGCCCAACTAAGTTTGATAATTTCTTAGGCCCACTGGATATGCTTGACTGGAAAAACTGTTACCACCCCTACAAGAGGTAATAACGTGCTAGACTTAATCTTCTGCCACAATATAAGTCTCCTGTCAAACTAGTGGGTTCTGAGTTTTCACGGAGCGACTACAAAACAGTCCTGTGCGCATCGCCACTTCCACCAAGTAGCAATGCAGCCCCTAACCCTATTTTACAACAAATAACATGCAGGAACTACAGTAAGGCAGACTGGACCTTAGTGAAATCAATGTTAAGATCCTCAGAATGGGGATAGTACTTCTATAGTGATAACCTCTCGAAAGCTCTGGACATCTTTTATTATAACTCAAACACACGCTTGGACGCTGTGATTCCACAGCAAACAATAAAGGTCTCAAAATTTTGGAAGCAATTTATTCAACCAAAAGATCGCTCAAGACTGAAGAGACTGTCAACAAGTTGCTTCAGACGACATGACTTTAGTATGCTAGGGTTAACACTTAGTAATCTGAGTCATCTCGCAAGCTCATAACTTGCGTATGAGAAATGAAGAATTCACCGCACTAGATAACACCACCAAAGCAGGTGCTCTCACAGAAATACTAAGGAAACGAATCAGTCGCCAAAGCCATAAAATTTCTCTCGTTATAAACAAGGGTAAACTATACAGCAAACATGCAGACATGTGTGAACCGCTTAGCGAGACGTCAGCAGCAGTCAATATTGTCACTGGAAAAATTTGAACATGCATTTACCCCTTGATATCAATGAAAGTCAACACCTCTGCACTTTGCTTTCCCTTCTGGTCAAAATACCTCGAATCAGTTCAATGAAATTGAGCTACCTTCATGCTCATAGTACAGCCAGCCCTGAAATTTATATAACATCAATATTTCGATACGTACGGGCAAACGTAAGAGATAAGCTATAGTGACAGGAATTGCAGCGACACCCCGCAACCAATTATAATTGCCATGCAAGTCACCAAATAGTCAAAAAAATTCAAAAATTATTTCAAACATGGTTACACACTGGATGGTTGTCTTTTCGTTGTTGTAGAAATGACTCCCAAGATGGTCTTTGAGGGGTTATCATGATTTGGCAACCTCAGTGTTTGAAATACGGTCTGAATTAACCATAAGAATCCCCGAAAGTGAGCAGCAAGCAATTTCCAGTACATGCAAGAGATCTGTAGGGGACTAATATTAGAGTTCACTAACATTCCAAGTATAAAAGTAATAATCCAAGTCAGTGGAGTGTTAAATCACAATATATTACCAAAAATACAGTGACGAGTTATAGCAACAAAAAGGATTACTTGAAGATAACGTCTAAGTTCTCGGCTACGAATTAATTATATAATCCACGGGCACGTTAATTGTTTGGACTGCGTCTGCTGTAGCTGCTGTGTTCCGGTTGTAGAAATGTCTTCGGTTGAGAGAAGTAGACTCCTACAATAAATCCGAAGTATACAACACGGTGTGAGTGGAGCAAGTAAGCAGAAGTGACCAGGGAGAAGACGAAGTCTCCAACAGCAGAGTGTATTTTTCAATTGTACACGGAAGTTATGTATATTTCAACAAGAAGCGTTTTAAACAAAAGTTATGTACAATATCTCGAATTTATACAAGTAACCAAAAAGTGTACAATCACATTGTTACGTACTCAACAGATCCCCTATCTTTAATTACTTTGGTCTCCCCAAATAATTAGGCGAGTAAATCTGCTTTCATTAAAGTTTTGTACTCAAGTAAAGCACTGACCTTTAATTTGGTTCATAAATTTTAGAAGTAGGCAACTTATAAGGTCAAAAGCACCACAAAATTTAATCTTCAACTTTATTACTCCACAAACGGCAGTCACACAAAGAAGTAAAGCAGAACACGACCTCAGTAAGAGCATGTATTTCGTGGAATGCAAGAAATCAGACTACCTGGGCTAATCCCATAGATGCAATCAGTCTGTTTGTCATTATTGATATCAAGTCCTGATAGAAGCTGTGCGTCTTGCTTCGTGAATGGACTCCTGTGTGCTTCGCTGAAAGGATAAAAAGAGAACACTGTCAAATACTCTATGTAAAACAGTTTTCATTTCGCTACGCTTCTTCACAGCCCCGTAAGATTGTAAAGTGTCATGTCTGCAAGTATGACAATAATAAATAGTTCTTCTCTTGATTAAAACAAAAGTCATTTTGGCAAACCTATGCAGCTTGTTATTTGAGGAAGACAGATGCTCTGACTATCCAAACTTCAAGCACCAAAATGTCTCCAAACTCCCGGAAAACCCCAGTACCAATGCAGTTGAAGATTGAACGATCAATTCATGGTTGTTTCCTGTTACTTGTAACGATGTGTCTGATGTTAAGCATGACATGGTTGATGTTACTGTTTCGCCGTCTAGGGATAAAAGGAACATCAAACTCCCTAAATTTGAACCACGGTGTTTCGATGGAAACCCGGCTGATTATTTACAATTTGTAAAGGAGTTTGAGATCATGCTGAGTAGTTTATTATTAAGTGACGAATTGAAATTGATGTATTTGATGAGGTATTGCACTGGAGATGCTGCAAGAGCTATACAGTTCTGTAGGCTCATGTCCCCTAATGAGGGATACGCTGAGGCTATGAGCATATTACGTCAAAGGTTTGAAAGACCTTTAATGATTGTTAGGAACGTATTCGAAGCCATCAAAGGTAACGACAGTCAACTTCAAGATGACTCCAAGGCACTTACTGGGTTTTTAGATAATCTTATGACTTATAAGAATACCTCGATTTCTGTGAATTGCGTGAGTGACCTCAACTCGAGCTCAGTCCTAGAGGTAATTGTGAGACGCCTACCTACTCGGCTGCAAAGGAAGTGGGTAAAAATAAGCTCTCGTATAGAGGATGAGGGTATCGAGCCAAGGTTTGATGATATTCTGAGACTGGTGAAGGACAGTGTCAACCAGGCGATGGGCAAATTCGCCAGCATTTTGCATTCTAAGGTAGAACCTAAGGAACCAGTGAATATAAGGAAGGCATTTGTGGTGAAGTCTCAAGACACAACGAGAAAGGATGAGTGTATTGTTTGCCATAACATGCATCAGTTGAGTGATTGTAATCGCTTTATGGCTATGTCACCCGTAGAAAGGTTTAAAATGGCAAAGCAGAAGCGGCTGTGCTTCAGTTGTTTAAAGACTGGGCATACAAAGTTGAATTGTTAGGCGACAAACAAAGAAAGTATTTTATTATTTTATTTTTTTATTCTTGATTTACAGCTTGATTCCACACTGTATTTTTGGTACAATTATGGAATTTTCAGCATGGATATCGGTAGCCCAAATTTTTGCAGGCCGACCATAGATTTCAGGTGTGCGCCGGCGTGGGCTCGAACCCCGGACCATGTGCATGGTCGGCGAGAGTCCTAACCACTGGGCCACCGACGGATATGCACCCACTTCTGAGGACAGCAAACGAACCTGGGAATTCGGTTAATTGTAACAGTATCTCTAGACCCCTTGACACCCCACAATTTTCCTTGGGGGTATTACCAGTTAAGGTGAAAGGACCGAAATCTTCAGTAGAGACTTATGCATTGTTGGATAATGGTTCAGACGTTACATTGATAGATGCTGAACTGGCTGGTTGCTTGGGTATTAAAGGCCCAAAGCAACCCTTGGTTGTAAATACTTTCAATTCTGCGAAAACAGTAGTATGTGAACGAGTGTCATTTCAGTTAGAATCCTTGGCTACTGGGGAAACCGTGGAAGTGGATACTGCTTACACTACCTCCAGTATGAAACTTGGCGAAGCTATAGTACCTAGTCGTGAAACGGTTGTCGGTAAGCCATACCTGTGTGACATACCTCTTCCAACACTGCAAGATGGAAGAGTGAGAGTACTCATTGGATGTAGTGTGCCAGAAGCTCACAAGGTATTAGAAGAGAGATTTGGAGGTAGAGATGATCTGTTCGCGACGAAAACACCACTGGGATGGACAGTGAGAGGACCTATACCCATAGTCCACATATCATCATTAGTTGCAAACGATGGGGACAAACTAGAAACTATGATTAAAAATATGTATGACAAGGAGTTTTGTGACTGCGGTGTCCCAGAGAGGGGTCGTTCTGTAGAAGACTTAAAAGCAGTTAAAATAGCCGAGGACTCTCGTAAATACGAAAACGGGCGTTTCAGCGTTGGCCTACCATGGAGATTCAAAGATAGACAGTTGGTTTGTAATAGGAAAGTTGCTCTTAAGAGACTAATGGGTTTACAGAAGAAATTTCTGTCAGATGCAGAACTCTGGTCCAAATATAAGGAAGTCGTCGATAAACATATAATGAAGGGTTACGTTGAAAGACTAGTTGATCAGAGTGAGCCAGGGAAGTGGTATTTGCCCCATCATCCCGTCTTTAACCCGAGGAAGCCAGGTAAACTCCGTGTGGTGTTTGATTGTTCTGCGAAACATGAAGGAGTCTCTTTAAATGATAATCTGTATAGTGGCCCAGATTGCGTGAGCTCATTAGTGGGACTGCTATTGAGATTCAGAAAGTTTACAGTTGCTGTCGCGGCGGATATTGAGGAAATGTTCCTACAGGTGAAGGTGCCAGAGAGTGACAGAGATCACTTGAGGTTTTTGTGGTTTGATGACGGTCCTTGTGGTAAGGTGTCAGAATATAGGATGACAGTGCATCCATTTGGTGCCACGTCCTCCCCGTTTTGTGCTAATTTTGCTCTACGAAAGGCAGTGTCCACATTTGGTTCTAATGATTTGCTGGACGTCATAGATTGTTGCTTCTACGTGGATGATTGTTTAGCCTCCTTCGATGATGATAAGTCTGCAGTTAGATTTGCAACAAGCATTACTGAAGTGTTAGCTAAGGCCGGCTTTCGTCTAACTAAGTGGGTCTCGAACAGCCTAGACGTTTTGAAGCATATAGATCCAGAAGACAGAGCACCTACTGTACGAGATTTGCCTGTTGATACTCTACCAGTTGAACGCACATTAGGTATGCGATGGGATGTGAACTCTGATACCTTTGGATTTAGTGTTGGTGATATTGATAAGCCAGTTACTCGGAGAGGTGTGCTCTCTGTGTTGTCGTCCGTGTTTGACCCACTTGGATTAGTAGCACCTTATCTACTTCCGGCTAGGAGGTTATTTCAAGAGACATGCAGGAAAGGGTTACAGTGGGATGAACCATTAAGTGAGAGGCAGAGAGAAGAGTGGAAGGGGTGGGTTAACAGTTTAAGAATGCTGAATCTACATTCCGTCTCACGTCCACTTAAGCCGTCGAGAAATCATGATATAATTGACTTCCATGTTTTTTCTGATGCCTCTGAGGTTGGATTTGGTGCAGCCGTATACATCAGAACCACCTTAAGGAATGATATAGATGTTAGCCTGGTGATGGGTAAATCTAGAGTTGCACCTCTAAAGACGGTTTCGATTCCGAGATTAGAACTTAATGCAGCCTTACTAGCTGCGCAGTTATTCACAACGGTGTGTAAAGAGTTGGATTACCCCAAGCATCCCGTAACGTTTTGGACTGATTCGATGTCTGTGATATATTATATACGCAACGAGTCAGCAAGATATGCATGTTTTGTAGCTAACAGAGTATCTCAAATTCGTGAACTAACAACTGTTGAGCAGTGGAGGTACGTACCGTCTGGAAAAAATCCAGCTGATCTAGCCTCGCGAGGAGTTATTGATATGAATGTGGTTAAAAATAAGTGGTGGAAAGGTCCAGAGTTCTTGCTAAGGGCTGATAGTATGTGGCCTCGTAGAGAAGATGAACCACTGATAAACGAGTGTGCCTTGGAGTTGAAGACAAGTGTCAAATTAACATCTACTCAAGAAAGGAGGGAGGGTGGCGTTAGCTGATCAGTAGATATGGTGGGGGTCACTAAGATGAATCGCACCATTCCGCAGGAACAGCAATATACAATTTGAAGGCTCGAGATATTTCCGATTTTTCTGAGGGCTTAGATCTTTATCTTGAAAAAGATAATAATGAACGCCTAAACAGATCATGCTTCTGCCTTTAAATATATACCATTCACTCAGTCTATTGTTGAGATGCGACCATGTGGGCTCTGCATAGATTTATGAAGCATCTTATAAACTAACTTGCTGTCCATTGTCGGATCTTTGAACACCACTTCACAATGTCTTATCTCATTCATTTTCTAATAACGTCTTTACCCGATCCTCATTATATTCCATTAAACCTAACATTTTATAGCTCTTTATGAATTTGATTCGACTTATTCTATTCCTATTCTCTGTAGGGTACGGTTGTGCACCAAATGCACAAAAAGGCATAAAATAAAAAAACCGGCATGAGGAAAATATGTATTAAAACCAATAGTGGACATCGTGATAGTGGAAACTGTACAGGTAGCATTATACATTGCAAATGAACGTTGTCAGCCTAGGGAGTTTCCTTCATTAATGTATTTATTAGTGATATTTGCACTTACCCATTTCATTACACTTTATTGATTCACCTTAGCACTTTAATTTTTCTAAAACAGCTTTCAATCCGTTGTAAACGTTGTACTTACCTCAATATTGGTTGGTTATGGTATGCCGACGACCACGGGATGAAAACGAAACGAAGTCGATTTTCCCGCTCAACCTGGAGGACAATTGTACAATTCAATAAATGTACAGCCTAGTTCAGACAATGAGTGTATTTATACATATATCAAATATTTAACTGTCGAAACATTAATAACTCGTAGACAATCTACGATTTGATATTATATCATACTTGATCGTGCCTGTAAAAATGGCATGCATTTTCATGTAAATTTATATGTTTATATGAGAATATACATTATTATTATTAAAGACATTCAGGTTTACATCCGCTTTTTAAATATTCTTCTTGGTACAAACTACTGAAAGCTGTTGCGTGGTTGGCACGATGTGTTACGTATTTAAAGGTCATGCATCTTGCAGGATACGAAAATATGAATGTGGGACCTTTGAGAGTCGAAGATATCAGGAATGCAGAGTTAGCGATTTTGAGGGCTGCTCAGTGGGAAGCGTGGGGTGAGGTTGCCAAGGAGGATAGTCCTGATTTCGCAGATTTCAAGGTGCGGTTAGATAGATTATCTCCGATAGTTTCCGAAGGGATCGCTGAAGTTGGTGGACGTCTACAAATGTTAGAATCGTCATATGAGACCCGTCATCCGGCTTTATTACCTTGCTACCATCCAGTCACTGATCTCATTATAAGACACTACCATGTTCTTGAAGGTCATTTGGGTACTTCGCAAGTACTATCAAGTATTCGATGTAAGTTCTGGATAGTGAAAGGAGGTACCGCTGTCCGTAAATTAATTGATAAGTGCATGGAATGTAAACTCCGAAATGCTCGTCCAGTACAGCAGATGATGGCACCACTCCCAGCGTGGCAAGCTTCTGAAGGGAATTATCCATTCGAGTACGTTGGGGTGGATTTGTTCGGACCTTTTGTGGTAAAGAGAGGCACAACCCTATGTAAAAGATATGGCTGTTTATTCACCTGTTTGAAAATGAGAGCTGTGCATATTGAGATGGTTCATACGCTAACTACTGATTCATTCGTACTAGCATTACATAGATTTATAAATCGCCGGGGTGCACCGAAGATGATGTTCAGCGACAGAGGGACTAATTTTGTTGGCTGTCACGCCTAGCTTAAAGAGTACTTCGAAGGTCCCCAAACGAGAGTTTATGAAGAGTTACTGAAAAGGAACATCGAGTGGCACCTCAACCCACCACATGCCAGCCATAGAGGTGGGCTACGGGAAAGACTTATAGGAATTATCAAGCGCATTTTAAGCTCCATAATTAAAAGCCAGAGTTTGAATGACGAAACGCTGGAGACATTTTTTGTGAAGCTGAACGAATATTAAATGACCGGCCGCTGTTACCAGTGAGGGACGATGCCAAGGATTTCGATGTGTTAACCCCAAATAAATTATTGCTACTGAGAGGCAACCCTGGCATAGAGGACTCAAGCGGGAAAGGAATACCTACGATTAAAAGATGGAAACAAGCCAGGCACATGAAAGATATACTCTGGAAAAGATGGTTAAAGGAGTATCTTCTAACACTGCAGACCAGGGACAAGTGGAAAAGGTTATGCCGAAACTTGAAGGTTGGTGACATAGTATTAGTAGCAGATAAATGTGCCACAGGTAGATGCTTTTTAGGAGTGGTGATAAGGCTACACTATAGTGGTGATGGATTGGTGAGGACGGATGAGGTGAGAACAAGTTGTGGAATGTTGTTGCGAGATATTGGAAAACTGTGTTTACTGGAAGGTGCTAAGAGTCGAGAGTCGGAGGAGGAGAAGAAGATTTTCCAAACTAAGGCGTTAACCTGAGAATGCTTGTGGGCGTACTGCTGTAAGTCCTACAATTCTTCAAAGGGTAGCGCATCAGTGAGCAGTCCAATGTGCTTGGTGTGTGATTTTGTATATATGTTCATATTGTAGATCCTGAATTGATTTCATCTGTCATCTAGCTGTTGGTAATTCTGTTTGTGCCCGAAGGACTTCCACTTGGATCATCAACCTGAGAAGGAATGTAGGCGTACTGCTGTAAGTCCTACAGTTCTTCAAAGGTAGTTTGTCATGCCAGAATCCACAACATTTGATGTATTGATTGTACATATGTTGGTGTTAAATATTTGTGTGGGTTCCAATTATAGGAATTGTTGATTAATCTTGTTTGTCTCCGGACATTCCACAACTTACAGTCGTCAACGTGAGAAGGGTTGAAGGCGTACTGGTGTAAGTCCTGCAATTCTTCAAAGGAATACCATCGAGACACGATCCGCGAGTTTGTGTGTACGGTTTGTATGTACGTGTGGTGTGTAATATCAGTATCAGATAAGACGACGTGCGTGGAGAATCGTGAGGTGCTGCTATGGTCACGTTGCATTCTGCAAGAGTCATTCAAGAAAGTGGCGATTGTGTTGCAAGATGTCAAGAGGATGCCTTTAACTGGAAGACCGTAGGTCGTCATTGATGTGTGAGATTGTGCTGTGAGTATGCTTGTGGTGTGTTGGCTTTTCTGTTTGTTTTCCATTTCAGCTCTGTCCATGTGACCCAGGTTCTCGCAATGTCATCCAAGTCAACGTGTATTGGTCGTGATGGAAAAAAGGGATGGATCCCTCCTATGTCGGGAAGTGTCAATGTAGTTGAAGATTGAACGATCAATTCATGGTTGTTTGCTCAAACCAACTTCCCCAATTTTCGCGGAGGCATCAATACGACAGTCATCGTCTCATCGGTCGCTGTTCAGAAAGAAGTCAGTAGAAAACCGCCAGAAATAATATGGTAATATTTGTTCACAGACTTTAGTGATAACATTTTTTATATGTTGGTGTTACAATGAAGAATTCTCGAGTGGCCAATCGGTGTTTTGGTTTTGCGACCGTTGTTACTGAGCGTTTCTGAGAAACTTCGAGGAACAGCGTGAGCCCGAGCGTAGCAAGAGCTGGGCATTAACGGTTTACGTGTCGTGGCTGACAGTCAGTTACATATGGGCGTAAGAATAAAGGTTTCTTGAGTCGCCAATCTGTGTTCTGGTGTTCGCGCTTGTTATTGGTAATTGTTTCTGAAAGCGTACAGGGTCAGCGTGAGGCCCATCGTGGTAAGTGCTGGACATTGACAGTTTTTGAGAGTTGGCTGACAGTTTATGTTAGTTTCCATTCGTTTTTTTCTGGTGGCTGCAAGTCTTCTTTAGACGAGCATTTTCTGGAACTTTTCTGGAATATTTGGTCGAGTTCAATGATGCCTGGGTCAAAGAAGGGATAGATCATCTTGGAAGCAGGCAGGAAAATAAGTAGTGCCGATTTGCTTGTTATTTGTAATGATATGTATGATGCTCAGCATGATGAGTGTGTTGTTCATATCTTCGACGTCTAGGCATAATAGGAATTTTATTCTGCCTAAATATGAGTCTCGGTGTTTCGACGGAAACCCAGCTGAATATCAATAGTTGTAAAGTAGTTTGAAATCATGTTGAGTAGTTTTTTTAATAAATGATGATTTGAAGTTGATGAATTTGATGAGGTACTGAACTCGAGTTTCTTCAAGAGCTATACAGTTTTGTAAGTTATTGACCCCTAACGAAGATTAATCTGACGTCATGAGTATACTGCATCAAAGATTCGTAAGAACTTCGATGATTGCAAGGAACGTATTCGAGGCTGTTAGAGGTAACGGTAGTCAGTTACAAGATGACTACATGACATTCTCTGAGTTTTTGGATAATCTGATGACTTACAAGAATACGTTGATTTCGATGAACTGCATGAGCGATGTGAAATCAAGTTCCTTCCTAGAGGTAAAAGCGAGACGCACACCTACTCGACTGCAAAGGAAGTCGATGAAGATAAGCTCTCGTATAGAGGATGCAGGTACTGAGCCAAAGTTTGATGATATTCTGAAACTGGTAAAAGATAGTGCCAGTCGAGCTATGAGCAAGTTTGCCAGTATATTGCACCCCACCCCTAGAATAGAGAAGCCTGAGAGCAAAACGCAGTCATTTATGACAAAAGGGACCCAGCGAATCGGATTTCGAGAAAGCTCTATGGTGTCTAGTAATCCGTATAAATTTAGTGAGTGTAACAGCTTTCGTGGGACATCCCCAACAGATAGGTTACAAGCTGCAAGACAAACACGGTTGTGTTTTACACGTTTACAAGAAGCGAACGCAAAGGCGAACTGTGAAGCAGTGAGCGAGCTTAGTGGTAAGCTAAATGTGAAATCCAGGTCTGACTCCGAACCGTGTGACGATAAAGGTGCGGTGAAGAAGCCTGTAGTTGCAACTGGTAAGCCATTGTTGAATAGACTGTCACAGACGACACCGCAGTTTGCACAGAGGAAGGCAGTTACAGTTTCAGAGTCCAGTTCTGACTCCACAAGTTTGCAAGGTATTACTATTCAGAGTGAAGGTATGAAATCTTTAGAGATTTGTGAGGAAGAGCACAAATCATCTACTGCTGTTATTACGCTGTTTGAAAATGATGAAGTCGACCATATAGACGCCGGTAAACTGAATATTTGTGACAGTGGTCGTGACAGTGCAGATTTATTTTTTGTTGATCATGATGAGATGAGGGGAACGCCTACTTCTACTGAGTTGAACGAAGGTTCTGTACAACCTGAGCGTGAAGTAGAATTAAAGGCAGATGCGGTGGTAGAAGGTATGGATCCCCGTGAGACCGTCAGTGTAAGTGATCAGAGTGTAGACCATCTATCAACGGATGTTAATCCTAAACTGGGCTAATAACCAAATACAGCAGTAGTGGTAATCTTGCAGCTAGACCGAACAACAACAGCTTCTGATGCACCGCTAAGTTCGTCAACTTGTGTCACTCAAGGTGATTATATGATTATGAGCAATAAATTGTGCTCGAAACTCCATCAGTAAACATTACTCTATAACACTGTGAGACTTTATCAAAACAAAATTTACCCGTAATTGTGTCACCCAGTTGTCACTGGTATTGTCATCCACAATGAAAGGGATGTCCATGAACTCAGTTGTCTTAGTTTTTTTAACTGTTGCGCTACATGTGTTCAGTTTCTGCGTGAATCATCTTTCCTTAATATTTTGGAAATTGGCCGCTTTCCCCGCATTATCCAGATATCCATGGTCAACAGGGATTCTATTGTGTCAACTGGAACAACATATAGCATTCACTCGTGAGATCTACAACAGGAGTCTTCGGATACCCTCTCTAACCACGTGAAACTCAGGATTTTATCAAGAGCAAGCACTGCAGAGGAAAGTCCGACTTTTTATTTTGCAATGTATACCTGTTTATCGTTGTTGTTTTGATACCTCGATAATTCAACTATCTTATTTTTATACCCTCAAGACTTTTTTTCCGGAAATTGTGAAATTTCTTGTTTCTGTAACGGTTAAGTCTATCAAACGTGTAAGTGCCGTTAAGAGACTGAGATCTAATACTATTCAACCATCTGAAGGCCTCAGCCCCCTTGACTATTCTACGCTTTTTACACCAGCCACACCCAAAGCCATGGTATCTGATATCATAAAGGAACTGACAGGGAATAATTTACTGACACTTCAGAAGTCAATAGCAGAACTACAGAGCAGGTTTGACAGCATTATGCCTCTCACGCGACTGTTTGACCCATCACAAAACATTTGTCTTGAATCAGTAATCAAATCCGAGCGCGTAATTGACTATTTGGCTGAAGAAGCTGTTAGGTGAATTATGTCTTCACAAACGTCTTGGCCTATAACATTCCCGATTGTCAAACTTAAGACTTCATGTCTAAAGGCTTGTAATATGTCGCTGACAGAATGTCAAGTTTTGTGTCTTCGTAAGAAATCTGCAAGCCGCCCTTGTCCGGTGCTTTTCAAGTTTAGGTCTGCCGAAGAAGCCAGGAATTTTCTGAAATCTGGTAAGACAATAGGCTCTTCAACACCATACACTAACATTCGGGTTGCACCTGATTTAACACCATGCCGAAGACGATGCCGCTCAGGAACAATGAATGCTGATAACTCTAATAGGACAACTGCGGATGATGTTCCATGCTTTATTCCGTCTAGTGAAACACCTGATCACGGCATGCATCAGACAATTTCTCAGGCACTGGTTAATGTTATCCAAGCATTATATAACGATACTGATGCTTACACTGAAATGGTGGACGTAGATGAGTCAATGGAAGCACCAGTCGAATGTAGCTACCCAAGTTGGCACGTTTTCTAGGCGTTATGACAAACGTCCCATTTCCATTAAGAAAACCAAAGCTCATGAGATGTCCAAGCCACAGAAACCCTACATAGTATGTGCTGGCTGCCCTGTTAGCCATCATCAGCCAGTTGATCCTAAGATTAGGGAAAAAGAAGTAAATAAATTAAATACTAGACCCGGAGCAAGAAAGCCCTTTGATATGAAAGAGACGAAAGCACCTCTAGGCCTTCTTTCTAAGAGAAAGCCAAATATGGTAGACCAAGCTCCTAGGGGTAGGCCTAATTGGTGTCAAGCGGAAAACCAATTTTATCCAACCACTAATTCTAGACAAACAGCACAGCAAGGTAGTAGGTATTATTCTGCGCAACCACTACGTAAACCCCTTGTCAGCCAACCCACTCCTAATGTTCTATCGACTGAAAGTTATAGAAAATCCCCCAAACATCGGCCACAGACCACATTTAGCAAGCCAACAGAACCCAGTCATACATCTTATGTATCTAGCGGGGAGCATGTGCCGACTTCTATACAAAACTTGCTATGGTCTGATGACTACCTGAAACAGATACCAACACTTCGTACTTACCTCAATATTGGTTGGTTATAGTATGCCGACAACCACGGGATGAAAACGAAACGAAGTCGATTTTCCCGCTCAACCTGGAGGACAATTGTACAATTCAATAAATATACAGCCTAGTTCAGACAATGAGTGTATTTATATATATATCAAATATTTAACTGTCGAAACATTATTAACTTGTAGACAATCTACGATTTGATATTATATCATACTTGATCGTGCCTGTAAAAATGGCATGCATTTTCATGTAAATTTATATGTTTATATGAGAATATATATTATTATTATGCTGGCAACAAATTACCGAATACACATATCGGTTATACCTTAGGGCAGGATTTTCACCAGCGTCAGTTAACAGAAACACCTGGCATTATGCATATAGCACGCATGATATCGGATCAATTCCTTGCTGTCATAGCGAACGGCATATGGCTAGGGCAAGGCATATTTCCCGGGAGATAGGTCACACAGTGTCGAAACCAAACGCGGATACTAATATCTCTAAAATATTAATATTTGATTATCACTGCACACCATATCCAAACGAAAGACCATCCCTGACTACCACCTCAAAAACCTACCTGAAGTCTTCCTATTATCCAAAGATATTGGTAAATGAGTCTGATAACATATATATAGAGGATACTCACGGATTATTTTGTCAAGATGTTGTCCACTCACTGAAACCACGTAGCCAGTGTTTATCTATAATCCTAGTAAATACGAGATCAGTTCTAAGCAAACACTTGGCACTAAGTACATTGGCTTCTATATGCAGACCGTCATTGATTATGATCACCGAAGCCTGGTGCACAAAGTGAAATCTCCAATGATGGCCTAAGGATTGAGAAATACAACCTTTTTCGAGGGGACAGACGGACAGGTCATGGGGTTGGAACACTAATTTACTGTCAACGATCCATGCGTGCAACCCAGTTTAGTAACCCAATTCTGCCACAACTCAATGACTCGATCTGAGTCGAAATAAAAGTTGTCAGAAGTAAACCTATACTTGTGGGTTGTGTGTACCGATCCCCTTCATCCAACAGGGAATATGATAATTTGCTCAGCAATATTTTTAATGTTACAGCCAATCTTCCTTTCAGTTATAAAATTATCGGAGGTGATTTCAACATGCCAGAAGTATCATGGTCTTGACTCCGAGGACCTCGAAGGTATGATAATCTCATGAATTCCATCGTCACAGGAGGGTGGACACAACACACAAATTCACCCACTAGATCCTCAAGCATCCTAGACCTTATTTTTACGAACAACATAACACTATCTACATGTGGGACATGAATTTCCAGGTAGTGACCGTGAAATATTAGTGTGTTCTTTTGACATCTTTCCTGAAAGGAAACGCAGAGATGAAGCTGGCCAGATACATATGAGGTTGTACACACATGCTGACTGGGACTTGTATCAGCACCTAATAAGATGTTCCAATTGGGACTCGTACTTTTCGAACCAGCCCTTAGATACAATTCTAAACAACTTCTATCAGATTAATCCCAGCGTGTTAAGAAAATCAAAACAAGATTTTTCTGAACGTTTCGCCGTGTAAGCCACAGCTTCTTCAGCAGATTTATTCGGATTATAATTAATCATCAAAAAATCTTGTTTTCATTTTCTTAACACGCTGGGATTAATTCAAATAATTTATAATGAATCAATCTGACTCGGCGCTCAAATTATTCCAGGAAATTCGTAACACCTACGGTCTGGAAACCTATAACTTCTATCAGAATATTAACTCAATTCACGACGTCATTGCACCCGAGAAGATTCTTAGCTTCAGATTCCCCCAGAGTGGTTATATTCCGACATCGTTTAGAAGAAGTCTACGAAAGCACTCAATAAAATACTACAGATATCATGACTTGTTGTCATCAATCGCCATTACGTCCCTTCTCAATAGAACTGAAGAGTTGAGAAATTTAGGCCTCAGAAACAAAGAAATGCAGGCCATTCACACACCGCACAACTCAGGAGGAGTAGCCAAACTTTTCAAAAGCAGGTTGGCGAACACCAAAACACCCTATCCGAAAATAATATACTTAGATGGTATTGCTTACGAAAATAATGAGGCGATATATGAACTGTTTAGCAAGCACTTCGCCAGATTATACACCTTAGAGAACGATGAGGTCGTAGATTTCCCACGTAAAACAGGCGAATGTTTAAGTTGCATAATTTTCACCACACATGAGATCGATAAAGCCGTCGCAAATCTTAAGCTTAGTAACACTATTGGTCCAGACGGTATATCTTCCGTTCTGCTGAAAAACGGTGGTAATGACATGAGTTTGCTCTTACTCAAGTTATACTCAATTTCATTGAGTAATGGGGCATACCCTACCTGCTGGAAGAAGTCTTATATTGTACCTATTCATAAATACGGGCCTATAGCTGATACCAACAACTACCGCCCCATCAACATCACGTCTGTAGTTTCACGCGTAATGGAAAAGATAGTAAAGACTCAAATAATTCAGCACTAGCTGTCAAATGACCTACTATCCCCATCCCAATACGGTTTCTTAAGTAGAAGGTCATGCATAACTTGCCACTTAGATTATTTTGACTATATTACACAAAGCATTGATAATGGGTGTTCGGTAACGACATTGTTTCTCGACGTTAGCAAGGCCTTCGATAAAGCCCCACATTTCAGACTCCTAACGAAACTCCAATCCTACGGAATAACCGACCTTCGAACGGAAAAATGACCTTGAGCAAGGAATCAGTTGACTGTGTCATTTCCAGAGGTAATCATGGATGCTCTACACCTTTTGCGTTGCGAACTCGCTCCGGATCCTGTTTTCGATTACTGTTTGGATAACAGACTGATTGCAAGGTCGAAAATTTGCCAATGCGAAGGAGTTATGTATATACAAAAATACAAAGATTGCATTGATGGGTTTGTATAGAGATGTATTCGGTGCCGAAGCGGGAAACCGCTTTGAGAAGGTTTGTCGTTCTTTTTTAGTTTACGGATTCCTTAGGTACTTTTCTCTCAAATTCTAAAGTAACTTTAACGAAAATTTTAGTGATTTGTAATTTTGGGTCTTTAAAAGACCAGTCACGGCAACAGCTTTTGAAATAGAAAATTCAGAAGTGTCAGCAGTACAATGATACAACTGCTGCAGAGACGTTTCGTTCTAACACTGTAACTCAAGTTCTTGGAGGAGTTGGTGTAATCGTCCATGTTGATGAGACTTTACTAATAAAAAGAAAATATAACAGCGGGAGATTACGAGCAAACCAGCAGTGGATATTAGGTATTTATGACACCAACCTCCGCAAAGGGTATATTGAGGCGATTCTTAATCGCAGTGCAGGTGTATTATTGCCTATTATTCAGCGCTTGGTGCTTCCTGGGAACACTATTCACACAGATGAATGGAGCGGCGATGGTCAATTGTCGAATCTTGGGTATATTCATCATGTAGTCAACCACACGGACGGTTTTCGCAATCCTTTGGATGAAACCCACACTAATTTCATCGAAAGCTTTCGGAGTCATCTAAAAAGATGGATTAGATCGGTTAATGGATCAAGAAATCCAATGATTTACAGTTATCTGGATGAGTTTATGTACAGAACTTGGTTTAACATGAGTATAAAGAGCCCTATGTGGAATTGGGAGGGTTTCTTCGCAACATATAGGAGAACGTTATCCTCTGTATTTGATTTTTAAGATTGCATTACTTTCATATAAACGATTTTTACAATTATGCGCCGTTTTTTGGGCCTTCTGATCGGTCGAAGTTTTCCTTGTCAAGGTCATTTGTGCGTTAACAGGTCGTTTCAGTTTGGGCTGCTATTCTTCAGAGTTGCCAGCTTTTCTGAATTAGCTTTCAATCCCTTGTAAAAGTTGTACTTGCCTCAATATTGGTTGGTTATAGTATGCCTACAACCACAGGTTGAAAACAAAACGAAGTAGATTTTCCCGCTCAACCTGGAGGAAAACTGTACAATTCAATAACATTACAGCCTGGTTCAGACAATGAGTGTATTTGTATATATATATCAAATAATTAGCTGTTGAAACATTATTAACTTTTAGACAATCTACGATTTCAGGTTTTAACATACCTGATCGTGCCTATAAAAATGGCATGCATCTTCATGTAAATTTACATGTTTATATGAAAATATGAATTGTTATTATTGTCATATGACTATGACAGTATCGGTGCGATCGAAAAGACGAAAGATACTGCTCAGTTTAGTGAGGATAAGCCAAATGTAAAGGAGAGGGTAATTTTAAATTGACCCGGATGAATGAAGGTTTTCCAAGTTCCAAGTTACCATTTGAATGCTATTTTACTTGGTGTAAATTAATCTGTACCCAAGCTTGGTTGATCAGATAAATCGTGTGTTTGTTAGTCATTTACATTCCACGATAAAATGTCATGGGCGTGTCACCGTTCGGAATTGAGGATATGAATGGTAGAAAGAGGTCAGGAAATAGACTCTATGACGATTTTCCAACCTAATGTACCAACCTGAGAAGGGTTGTAGGCGTACTGATGTAAGTCCTACAATTCTTCAAGGGTACCACATCGAAGCTAAGTCCATCGTACTTGGTGTAATGTTTTGAAAATTGGATAATGTTCTATAAGCTGAAATAGTATCATCTCTCATTTATCTGTTCGTAACTATGTTTGCGTCCGACGTATTCCACTTTATGTCGGCGTTGTGCTGTAAGTCCTACAATTCTTCAAGGGTAGTTCGTCAAGGCAGAATCCACAACATTTGATGTATTGATCGTACATATATTTGTGTTAAGTAATTGAGTGGGTTACAATTAGTGTAATTGTCGGTCAATCTCGTTTGCGTCCGGACATTCTTCAACTGACAATTGTCAACCTGAGAAGGGTTGAAGGCGTACTAGTGTAAGTCCTGCAACTTCTCAGAGGAATTACATCAAGACATGATCTGATAATTCATGTGCACAGTGTGTATACACGTGTGATATTTCATATCAATTGGTGTTTTTCGATTCATTGTGTTTACTCGTTGTTTTCGTACTATGTTGTATTGCACAATTTTGTTAAAATTTTCGTCGAGCAGTTGGGTAGTATACGCCGGGGAGGCTAGGCTATTTCTGAGAATGAAATGCATACAGAGATAATTGTCAGCTGTGTCCCACACGCCGAGGAGCGAGAGTGTAGACGACTGAGGCTCGCATACGTCATCGTTACTAGAACTGAGGCAGAATGAGTGACAAGCGATTGCAGTGATAATTGGTTGTGAATAGATAAGAGGATGTGCGCAGAGTATCATGAGTTGGTGCCATGGTCACGTTGCATTCTGCAAGAGTCATTCTAGCAAGTGGCGATTGTGTTGCAAGATGTCAAGAGGAGTCTCTGTCTGGAGGCGCAGGTCGTCAGCGATGTGTGAGATTGTGCTGTGGGTATGCTTGTGGTGTGTTGGCTTTTCTGTTTGTTTTCCATTTCAGCTCTGTCCGTGTGACCAGGCTCTCGCAATGTCATCCAAGTCAACGTGTATTGGTCGTGAAGGAAAAAGGGATGGATCCCTTTTTTGCCGGGAAGTGTCAATGGAGTTGAAGATTGAACGATCAATTCATGGTTGTTTCCTCAAACCCAACTCCTACATATTTTTCGTGGATCATCAATCCGTCAGTCATCCTCTCATCGTTTGCTGTTCAAGGGAAGATAAAGCAACATCAGAATTACCGCGGTGCGTTCAACGTTTGCGTTACATTTTTTACGTGATTCGTTGCAAAAAATTCATCTTGTTGTAGTGCTTGCACAAGTACTATACTACTTCCATACTTGTAACCACTAACTCCCATTTCTAATAGTTATGGTTGATCAAAGTAAAAAGCAACGAACCCAAACCCGTGTTAAACTGGTGTCTAATTTAACGTCCTTGATTGCTACATCAAGCAACACACCCTCTACAAACGGCTATAGTGAGTCACATAACTCACTTGTATGCCGTAAGCGTCGAGCTGAAACTGAGGATAAACTGTACTGACAGCTAGTATTAGTACTACTCCTGAAAATTCAGTACCCTCTGCTCATACAGAACTCCTCCCTTCACCTTATGTGCTTATCGAAAAACTCCAGCCATCAAGCTCTTTTTCAGTACTATCTCTAGAAATAGAACTTCTAAAGTTGTCTGTAGGAGAACTTAAGACTGAGTTAAGGGAAATAAAAAACAGTAAGTCAGTAAATGCTGGAAACATCGAAACCAATACCGAGATATCCAAATTATCAGATCTGATTAGCGATATCAGATCGCAGGTCTGTGAACGGACACCTCGAACTATCCTCATGAAAACTGTAAACCTTAACGAGCTTGTCACAGAATCGGTAACTAAGATAGACAACCTCATTAACTTTGTTACCACAGAAGTAACAAAACGACTTGACGCAAAACTGAGTGCGGCGAAGTTAGACTTTCGACACCACTAACTACCAATCAGCGAATTATCCAGTGAGATTCACGAACGATGTCGAATTATCCAATGAGGTTCACGAACGCAGTTCAATGTTTTATAGCGCTTGATTCATTTCTAATGCGTGACCTTACAAAGCTATTGTTGCAATTCGAGGAGGTTAGCGTTTTCCAGTATTTCCTGGATTTGAGTTGCGCCGGAAATAGCGAATTTGTTTGTGTGGTGGTATCATGACTTTAAAAAGCTATACCAAATCAACTGATGGTTTTGTTCATCGTTGTGCTATATGTTTGAAGCCTACTAACGCTAGAGAGAGTAAGCTGATAATTTTAATATTTCGTAGGAACTTTTTTCGCTAGGTCGCTTCTCTCCCTAAGGATAGCAGATAGAAAAGCAACTACTCTTATACCTATTATTACCAGACTTGTTAAGCGGGGGTCAATTATACACACCGACGAGTGGAAAGGCTACAATTCACTGTCATCTCTGGGATATATTCATCATAGAGTCAACCATTCAAGTGATTTTGTGGATCCCGTTACGAGGACACATACAAATTCTATTGAAGGATTTTGGGACAGGTTGAAAAATAGGATAAGGGCTATAAATGGATCTCAAAAGGATCTCATTTATGGTCATTTGGATGAATATATGTACAGGATATGGTGTAACTTCTCCATTGTCAGTCCCATGCTAAACTGGGAGATGTTCCTCTTACGTGTTCGAGTAAGATATCCCATGTAACTTTTTTATTCTCTATTTTATGTTTTTTTCTACAAATATACATTTCCATTCATCATATATGCCTCTTTAATGTGACTGGTCCGTTCAAGGTCGTTTGCTGATTGGTTGTTAGTGGTGTCTAAAGTTTAACTTTGCCCTGAGTGCTATTGTCTACAACGTTCCGGACAATGAGGCACTAAAAAAGGTACAGCGCATCTTACTTAGTGAAGCGAAAATGCCTAACTCCAAGACTAAGTGCTATAGGCTGAAGAAGAGTCAACATGAAAAGTGTTGTCCTATTCGTTTTCAGTTCGAAACACCGGCAGAGACCAGAAAATTCATCCACTCCCAACACACCCTATCGCAAGCCAGAAACTACAAACATATAAAGGTCGGGGTGGACAAAACAGTCATAGAAAGGCGCGCATACAACTATCTCGCTAAGACTAATTGTGAAATAGGTAATAGGACATTGCAAGCAGCCATTATTCCCAACCCTGTGAAAGATACAGTAGACCCCACCGCATCACCCCTCTCAAAACACACAGAAATATCCCATCAGAGTGCAACACCAGCCGAAAGGCCACTAGACTGTAACCAAATAAATAATAAAACCATACCACCCATCACCGCAGAATCTAAAATGCCACTAAATAACCCCAGAAAAAAGTTAAAACCCCCCGAAATTCGACTTTGTCCTCTCCTAGCTATAATTCCATTGGTAAAGATAAGGAAAATATGCCCCTAAATCATACCAACAAAAACAGTGGCAGCTTAAATAAGCCCACACTCCCCACGGTTAATAGTATTAGCACTCACAACGTGCTAAATCGCACCATGGCACACACTAATATCCAATGTCACAACAATGTCACCCTAAATAGTACAAGTGGTAATAGTCAGAACTCGGCTACCAACAACTCAGGGTCTTCAGAGTATGGCACACAAACAAATTTTGACCGGATATATGGTACAAGTCTGCTGGGAACTAACCCACAATGCAGTACACACGAAACCCACACAAGGACACAACTAGCATCAAACAATAGGTGGAATAATAAGCCATGGTCATCACAAGGATCCAATCATTTTTTATCCCCCGCGTCCCTGTCAGCGTTGAAAAAACAGCTGGTAGGGATGTTAACACTCCTAAACCACTAGTGCTGGCTCCCTCCTTGCATGAAAACAGGAACGGTCTAGTGCACCCGTATCCATTAGGCACACTTGACACTTGCACAAGTATAGGCCAAATAAAGAACCCTACCCACTTCTGTAACCTAACTAAAAATAAAAGTTCCTTAGTCTATAGCAAATCCAGTACTCCAACTCCTAATTCTTCACCGAAAACAGCACACAACAACTCGATAGACATAGGTGAGCATGATGCTGGAACTCCTCTTAACATAGGATCGTCATGTCCAGCAGAACTACTGGGTGCTGAACCATATTCGGGGCTGACTAACGAACTTAAATACTTCAAATGCTACTTCAACTCTCATCTTTACCTAATCCTCATAAATGCTAGATCTGTTCTAAATAAATTGCCGATGCTCAGAGCACTCACAGTAATATACAAACCCCCTGTAATTGTCATCACTGAATCTTGGTGTCATTCGAACATCCTGGATGAAGAAATAAGCTTAGATAACTACACACACTTTCGGTGTGACAGGGAAGGTGGTAAGGGAGGGGGTTGTCTCATGTACTTTCTGAATGCACTTACTGTATCACAGCTAGAAAGTAGTACACTTAACATGCCTGAGACTCTATGGGTTAATGTACACTTAAATAACGTAACAGCATTAATTGGATGCACCTACAGAGCACCTGGCACCTTTAGTAATTACGAGACCCAACTTATTAATACTCTGGAGCAATTATCCGACTTACAATACGATCATAAGATCCTATGTGGGGACTTTAACTTACCTGAAATCAACTGGGATATACCCACAGGCCCAACTAAATTTGATAAGTTCTTAGACACACTGGATATACTTGGCTGGAAACAAACTGTCACTACTCCCACAAGAGGTAACAACGTACTAGACTTAATCTTCTGCCACAATATAAGCCCCCTTTCAACGCTAGTAGGTTCTGAGTTTCCAGGGAGCGACCACAAAACAGTAATGTGTGCACTGCCAATTCCGCTGAGTAGCAATGCATCTCATACCTCCACTTCACAACAAGTAATATATAGGAACTATAGTAAGGCAAACTGGGCCTTAGTTGAATCGATGCTAAGATCCTCCAAATGGGATGAATACTTCACTACTGATGACCTATCGAGAGCCCTAACCATCTTCTACCATAACTCTAACACATGCTTAGATGCTGTCATTCCACTCCAAACACTAAAGGTTTCCCCACACAGAAAGTCATTCATAAAACCAAAGGATCGTAAGAAACTGAAGAAACTCTCAACAAGTTACTTCAAACACCACGACTTTGGCACTCTAGGTCTAATACTTAAAACCCTTAGCTCCATCACACAAGCTCAAGATTTCCGTATGAGAAAGGAAGAACGCATCGCAGTAGCCAGTCCTGCTAGAGTGTATGCACTCACAGAAATCTTAAGGAAGCGAATGAATCGCAAAAATCACAGCATTTCTCTCCTCATAGACAAAGGTAGGCTATGCACTAACTCTGCAGACATATGTGAACTATTCAACAAAACGTTTGCAGGTAACTACCTTAAGCCCTCAGTCCAGCTACTCGATATACACCCTATTACTAATATGGCACAAACTCCATCTCCACTCACACCAAACCAAATTAGCACTGTTCAATTCACTTACGCTAATATTAACCAAACTATAAGAACCCTCAAAAGTTCAAAAGGTTTCGGTACCGACGGTATATCATCTTACTTCTATAAATATGGTGGCCCTGACATTCCTCTACTGCTGCTTAAAATATTCACAATGTCCCTAGAAACCCAAACTTACCCTGACATATGGAAGACAACATTCATTATGCCTAAACACAAATCTGGCTCGAAAACTGAAGTCAGTAACTACCGGCCAATCAATATCACACCTATAGCATCTAGAATCATGGAGAGACTAGTCAAAGATAACTTAATCAAACATATGCTTAGCTGCAATATCATAAGTCCGAACCAACATGGATTCCTGAAATCCAGATCATGTTTAACATGTCACCTAGACTTCTTCAATTTTGTAACCAGCAGTCGTGACAGACGGCAACTAGTACTTGTCATCTACTTTGACATTTCTAAGGCATTTGACCGTGTTGACCATTTACTGCTAACAAATAAACTGAACTCCTTAGGAATACGTGACCCATTATTAGGATGGCTTAAATCATTCCTTAACAATAGGTCCCAAATAGTTAAACTCGGGTCTGCAACCTCCAAACCTAGCCCTATCACTTCTGGTGTAGTACAAGGTAGTGTCATTGGACCCCTCCTATTTACACTATACATCAATGACATATGCGCTTGCTTCACGCACGGGAAACCATTCATCTTTGCAGATGACCTAAAAGTAGCTTATACATTCCAACGTGATGACTTAGGGAACTTCGAGAATGTAGTGCAGAAGGAATTAGATAAAATGACTGCTTGGTCGTCCCTATGGAATCTCCAATTTAATCTGAACAAATGTGGCTGGATCTGCTTCGGTGCACCCTCAATTGACCTGAAATTAACGCTCCAATCTGCTAACCTAACAAGACTCCGAAGTGTCGTTGACCTAGGCCTGAGGTACTCTAGTGACTTGACATTCTCTGAGCAAGTAGCATCACAGACTAGAAAATCGAGGATGCTCTTAGGATGCATACTCAGGAACTTTCACGACAATGAAGCCAAGCTAATTCTGTACAAAACATGTGTCAGACCACTACTAGAATACTGTCCATTTATTATAAGCAGCACTCGCACACGTGACAAGCTAAGGATGGAAAGTATCCAACGATATTTTACCTCAAAACTACTTGGCTACGATTGTAAGAAAGACTACATCTCACGGTGCATGATCCTAAAACTCGACCCACTTTGGACAAGGCGACTTATTATAAACCTAATATTCTTCTTTAAGGTCCTTCACAAAATATCATTCTCAGGTAACAGGGACATACAATTCGCACAGGAAGGTTCTTACGATCTGCGTAACCAAACTTCCACAGTGACAACTCATTCTTTTAAGTCAACACTCCGTGAAAACTTCTTCACAGTCATGTATTCTAAAATATGGAATAGCCTACCCCTAGATATCAGAACTTGCTCTTCGGTTACAAGCTTCAAACGCTCTCTATACAGACTGTTTCACTCTACTGATTATATTAATAAACTATTTACTCCTAGAACGAATCAAGCACTAATCTACTACAGCACCTAAAAGACGCACTTCAACACCCTTAGCAATCTAAAAACTATAAATAAACTAGCAGCATGGATGCATAAAGACATAGTACGGAACATACAGGATTAGTTTACCCTTAGAAATAGGACCTGTCACTCTATTGTAACCTTCAAACGCTTGCTATATAAACTTTTTTCTCAATGACTATCCCTACCAGAACCCATCACTTATTTCTAAAACGCATCAGTCATTAGAACACTAAAACGCTCAGACTCATTAATACACATTATGACACTAAATAAGACTTCGCATAAATACGTGAAAACACAATACAATATAGAAAAATGTTTACTTAAGTATAATATACAATTGACATAAACATTTATATATGCATAAATATTAATGTCCTTTTCATGTTCACATACTTTCTCTTTCTGGTATTTTGCTGCTCCTATTCATCTTCTGGTCGAGGTCGAACAACCCTGCATCTAAACTGAAATGAGGATTAATTCCAAACCGTCTATCTCATAACCACTCAAATTCCATGAACGATCCAATTCTACCATTTGAAGACGCTGGCGAACATGCTGTAAATGAGTATTCATGATCTGAAATGAAGAAGCAACTGGTTTTCAAACAGTTTTCAACATTTTACTCAACTTACGAATACAGTCCGCCATGCAGACACAAATGGAGCAAATGGAGAATTCTGGAATCGACCTCGGCACCATTTGATGCAGTAAAACAACCCAACATGACCTTATCTAGTTTTCGTATCCACGATCAAATTTCTTTCCTGTTATGAAACTACGATAAGACTGCTGAAAAAATGGAATAAATATATCACTGATCTCAACATAATACATCAATAATCTTTAAGCCAAGGGTGCTGTTCACAACAAAGTTATATAGGAGAATTGACTTCAAGCTTTATTTTTCCCAGATATCTGTATGTCAGTCACGTGTCGTAAACCGTTAATGCCCAGCTCTTGCTACGCTCGGGCCCACGCTGTTCCTTGAAGTTTTTCAGAAACGCTTAGTAATAACGGACGCAAAAACCAAAACACCGATCTGCTGCTTGTTATTTCTTTATTGTTACACCAACATATAAAAGGAATAAACGAACTAAGCAAACTAAGGTCTGAAAACAAATATTACAATAATAAATCACAATATTACTTCTGACGATGTTTCACTCTTCTTTTTGAACAGCGACCGATGAGACGATGACTGTCGTATTGATGCCTCCGCGAAAATTGGGGAAGTTGATTTTGAGCAAACAACCAAGAATTGATCGTTCAATCTTCAACTACATTGACACTCCCCGGCAAAAAAGGGATCCAACCCTTTTTTCCTTCACGACCAATACACGTTGACTTGGATGACATTGCGAGAGCCTGGGTCACACGGACAGAGCTGAAATGGAAAACAAACAGAAAAGCCAACACACCACAAGCATACCCACGGCACAATCTCACACATCGCTGACGACCTGCGCCTCCAGACAGAGACCTCCTCTTGACATCTTGCAACACAATCGCCACTTGCTAGAATGACTCTTGCAGAATGCAACGTGAACATAGCAGCACCTCATGATACTCTACGCACATCCTCTTATCTATTCACAACCAATTATCACTGCAATCGCTTGTCACTCATTCTGCCTCAGTTCTAGTAGCGGTGACGCATGCGAGCCTCAGTCGTTTACACTCTTTCTCCCCGGCGTGTCGGACCGCAGCTAACAATTATCTCCGTGTGCATTTCATTCTCAGAAACAGCCTAGCCTCCCCGGCGTATAAGACCCATCTGCTGTCCTTAACATCAATCAATTCATTCATGGATGTAGAAGACTCGAAACAACTTCAGAAGTAATCACGACGAAAATTTTAACAAAATTATGCAATAACAACAAGATACGAAAACAACAAGTAAAAAAATGAATCCAAAAAATACCAACTGATATGACACACCCACGTATATACAAATAGTACAAACAACCTCGCCGAACATGTCTTGTTGGAATTCCTTTGAAGAATCGCAGGACTTACACCAGTACGCCTTCAACCCTTCTCACGTTGACGATTGTAATTTGTGGAATGTCCGGACACAAACGAGATTAACCAACAATTACGATAATTGGAACTCACACAATTATTTAACACAAACATATGTACAATCACTACATCAAAAAAGTGGATTCTGACACGACAATCTACCCTTGAAGAACTGTAGGACTCACAGCAGAACGCCTACATTCCTTCTCAGGTTGATGATCCGAGTGGAAGTCGTCCGGACACAAACAGAATTACCAACAGCTAGATGACAGATGATATCAATTCAGTATATACGATATGAACATATGTACAAAATCACACACCAAGCACATTGGACTGCTCATTGATGCGCTACCCTTTGAAGAATTGTAGGACTTACAGCAGTACGCCTACAACCCTTCTCAGGTTGACGCCCTAGGTTGGAAAATCGTTGCAGAGTTCATTTGCTGATTTCCTTCTATCGCCTTTATCCTCAAATCTGAACGGTAACACGCCCATGTCATTGTATCGTAGAATATAGATGACGAACAAACACACGACATATCTCATCAACCAAGTGTAAAAACAGAGTAATTTACACCAAAGATAATAGCATTCAAATAGTAACTTGAAACTAGAAATGCCTTTATTCGTGCAAGTCAATTTAACAATTACCCTCTCGTACACACTTGGCTTATCCTCACTAAACTGACCATTGATATTCGTCCTTTCAAACGAATTGATACTAGCATAATCATTGCACAAGATACTTGAGTTGATGGGCGTCTGTTTCATTGTGGATGACAGCACCAACGACGACTGATTGATATCAGTTGATGAAGTTAGCGGTGGATCAAAAGCTGTTCTTTTTCGGCTTTCAGATAGTTGTCTAACTGCAAGATTACCACCACTGCTGTCTTTCACTACTAGTTCGGGTTTAGCACTATCATCTGATTATAGGTGGGCTACACGCTGATCAATTACACTGACTGTCTCAAAAGTATGCACACCTTCTGGAACTGCATCTGCGTTCAATTCTACTTCACGTTTTAGTTGTACAGAACATTTATTTAACTTAGCAGTAGTAGGCATTCCCTCCATTTCATCATGATCAACCAAAGACAAATCTGCACTGTCATGATCATTACCAAAAATATTCACTTTACCGTCAACTTTATCAATTTCAAACTCTTTAATAACAGAAGTAGACAATTTTGGTTCCTCCTCACAAATCATTAAAGGTTTTATATCTTCACTCTGACTAGTAATACCTTGTTAACTTGTGGAGTCAGAACTCCACTCTGAAGCAGTAACTCTATTCTGTGACACTCTATTCAACAATGGCTTACCAGTTGCAACTACAGACTTCTTCACAACACCGTTATCGTCACACAATTCGCAGTCAGACCTGGAGTTTACATTTAGCTTATCACTGAACTTGCTCGCTCGGTTCCACGCTGTTCCTTTGAGTTTCAGAAACGCTTAGTAATAACAGACGCAAAAACCGAAACACCGATTGGCCACTTGAGATTTGTTTATTGTTACACCAACATATGAAAATAATGGGTTTACTAGTGTCTGTGAACAAATATTACAATAATAAATCACAAGATTACTTCTGATGGTTTACTGCTGACTTCTTTCTGAACAGCGACCGATGAGACGATGACTGTCGTATTGATGACCTCGCGAAAATTGGGGAAGTTGATTTTGAGCAAACAACCACGAATTGATCGTTCAATCTTCAACTGCTTTGACACCAATTGATATGAAATATCACACGTGTATACACACTGTGCACATGAATTATCAGATCATGTCTTGATGTAATTCCTCTGAGAAGTTGCAGGACTTACACTAGTACGCCTTCAACCCTTCTCAGGTTGACAATTGTCAGTTGAAGAATGTCCGGACGCAAACGAGATTGACCGACAATTACACTAATTGTAACCCACTCAATTACTTAACACAAATATATGTACGATCAATACATCAAATGTTGTGGATTCTGCCTTGACGAACTACCCTTGAAGAATTGTAGGACTTACAGCAGTACGCCCACAACCCCTCTCAGGTTGGTACATTAGGTTGGAAAATCGTCATAGAGTCTATTTCCTGACCTCTTTCTACCATCCATATCCTCGAATCTGAACGGTGACACGCCCATGACATTTTATCGTGGAATGTAAATGACTAACAAACACACGATTTATCTGACCAACCAAGCGTAGGCACACAGCAATTCACACCAACGATAACAACATTCCATTAGCAACTTGAAGCTTGGAAAGCCTTTATTCGTGCAAGTCAGTTTAACATCTAACCACGCATACACAGTTGGCTTATCCTCACTAAACTGACCATTGACACTTGTCTTTTCAAACGGACCTGTACTGGCATAGTCACAGCACAATACACTTGAGTTCACAGACGTCTCTGAAATTGTGGACGAAAACGCCAACGATGACTGAGCGATACAAGTTGGTGAAATTAGCAGTGCATCAGAAACTGTTGTTGTCCGGTTTTTAGAAGGTTGTCTAACTTCAAGATTACCACTACTGCTGTATTTTAATTTAAGCGCAGTTTAGCACTAGCATCTGATGATGGGTGGGCTACACTCTGATCACTTACACTGACGGTCTCACGAGGATCCATACCTTCTACCACCGCATCTGCCTTTAATTCTACTTCACGCTCAGGTTGTACAGAACCTTCGTTCAACTCAGTAGAAGTAGGCGTTCCCCTCATCTCATCATGATCAACAAAAAATAAATCTGCACTGTCACGACCACTGTCACAAATATTCAGTTTACCGGCGTCTATATGGTCGACTTCATCATTTTCAAACAGCGTAATAACAGCAGTAGATGATTTGTGCTCTTCCTCACAAATCTCTAAAGATTTCATACCTTCACTCTGAATAGTAATACCTTGCAAACTTGTGGAGTCAGAACTGGACTCTGAAACTGTAACTGCCTTCCTCTGTGCAAACTGCGGTGTCGTCTGTGACAGTCTATTCAACAATGGCTTACCAGTTGCAACTACAGGCTTCTTCACCGCACCTTTATCGTCACACGGTTCGGAGTCAGACCTGGATTTCACATTTAGCTTACCACTAAGCTCGCTCACTGCTTCACAGTTCGCCTTTGCGTTCGCTTCTTGTAAACGTGTAAAACACAACCGTGTTTGTCTTGCAGCTTGTAACCTATCTGTTGGGGATGTCCCACGAAAGCTGTTACACTCACTAAATTTATACGGATTACTAGACACCATAGAGCTTTCTCGAAATCCGATTCGCTGGGTCCCTTTTGTCATAAATGACTGCGTTTTGCTCTCAGGCTTCTCTATTCTAGGGGTGGGGTGCAATATACTGGCAAACTTGCTCATAGCTCGACTGGCACTATCTTTTACCAGTTTCAGAATATCATCAAACTTTGGCTCAGTATCTGCATCCTCTATACGAGAGCCTATCTTCACCCATCTGACCTCACAGTACTGTATAGCTCTTTGAGCACTTCTAGTTCAGTACCTCCTCAAATACACCAACTTCACTTCATCATTTAATTAAAAACCACTCAAAATGATTTAAAATTGATTTACAAACTGTATATAGTCAGCTGGGTTTCCGTCGAAACACCAAGGCTCATATTTAGGTGATTCCACAAGTTTACAAGGTATTACTAGTCAGAGTAAAGGTATAAATTTTCTAAGGATGTATGACAAAGAACTCAAATAGATGACTTTAATTTCGATATTTTTGGCAGTGGTCCTGATAGTGCAGATTTGTCTTTGGCTGATCATGATGCTTTGAAGGGATTACCTACTACTGCTGAGTTGAAAAAAGTTTCTGTACACCTTGAACGTGAATTAGAATTAAAGGAAGATACGGTGGTAGAAGTTATAGATACTTATGAGACCTTCAGTTAAAGCAGTTTGCGTGCAGTCCAACTATCGACTGATGTCAAAGCTAAACTGGAGTTAATCATACATCCTCTTTGTTTGCAATTGCGTATTAGGTAGTTTTCTGAAGAATTTTAGTGGTTTTTCAATTTCTACCCATGCTCTAAATTCTCCACGTTTAATAAATTCTTTGAGAGCTTTACTAACCTTTTCTTTATCTGTCTTCATCACATGACTGACTAACATATTCTGTATGATTTAAACGCCAACTTGAAAGACATTTCTTATTCCAGATGTCCACGAATTAATAAAACATCTGCACAATTAGAAATAAAGGCATTCAAAAAACGAGCCGGAAACAACAGCTCCCTCCACCGACACACGTTCATACATATAACTCCCAAAGTTTTCACGACTTTGTTCCTTTAACAGCTGAGAAATTACTAAAACGTTGAACAGAAGCATGGAACAATCACAATGAATTGAATGGACTGACCTGGTGCTGAAAAATTTGCAACAAACGAAAAAAATAATTTTTTCGGTGATGCAAATCAAAATGATGTAAAATGCAATACTTTTGAATTATCTGAATCCAGATAAGTTAGGAACAACTGCTGGACAAACGTAAAAGCCAGTGTGTAAATGAACAGTTCACATACGACAACTCGACATGGCCGATTCACACGGACAAAATGATCCCCAAACGCTTTATTAATCTGATGACCTTGAGCAAGCGCCATAAGTTCAGTCTGTGAACATAACTTATTTAAACAAAAATGAGTTATAACTAGGCTTTCTCCTCCTCAAAGTATTTCTCAAGAACTCGGAATTACTTCAGGCATGAACCTCTTCTCCGCTTAGGCTGGTTTGGTTGTTTTTTCTCCGACAACCTTACATAATTCGAGAAAATATATTTTGTCACTGCTAAGAGAATGGTGAAGATAGTTGTAGATTCCTATAAATGTTGAGTCGAAAGCTAGTGTAAACTGCGAATGCAAGATTCACACTAGTTGGCATCTCCTAGACTGAATATGCAATTTAGTATTCAATGGGCAAGTCACTTTTTTGAAATACCGCCACAATATTTCCGTCGATATTCATGCGTTTCAATAAATATTCAGACATTAAGCAGCATGACTTCATAAGGATTGGATGACTTATTTCAAAATTTTGTAACTGCTGCTGTCAATGGAGTTGAAGATTGAACGATCAATTCTTGGTTGTTTGCTCAAAATCAACTTCCCCAATTTTCGCGGAGGCATCAATACGGCAGTCATCGTCTCATCGGTCGCTGTTCAAAAAGAAGAGTGAAACATCGTCAGAAGTAATATTGTGACTTATTATTGTAATATTTGTTTTCAGACCTTAGTTTGCTTAGTTCGTTTATTCCTTTTATATGTTGGTGTAACAATAAAGAAATAACAAGCAGCAGATCGGTGTTTTGGTTTTTGCGTCCGTTATTACTAAGCGTTTCTGAAAAACTTCAAGGAACAGCGTGGGCCCGAGCGTAGCGAGAGCTGGGCATTAACGGTTTATGAGAGGAGACTGACAGTTTCTGACGATAGAAACAGATCTGGCGGATTCAAACAGTTGGTGAAAGTTTGGATAGTCGCCGTTCATTTTTCCTGGTGCCGGTCAAGTCCTCTTTGAACAAGCAATATCTGGAACATTTTTGGAATTGGGTCATGTTCAACAATGCCTGGGTCAAAGAAGGGACAGAGTGTCTTGGATGCAAACAGGAAAGTAAGTCATGGTGACTTGTCTGTTAATTGTAACGATGTGTCTGATGTTAAGTATGACATGGTTGATGTTACTGTTTCGCCGTTCAGGAATAATAGGAACATCAAACTCCCTAAATTTGAACCACGATGTTTTGATGGAAACCCGGCTGATTATTTACAATTTGTAAAGGAGTTTGAGATCATGTTGAGTGGTTTTTTATTAAATGATGAATTGAAGTTAATGTATTTGATGAGATATTGCACTGGAGATGCTTCAAGAGCTATACAGTGTTGTAAGTTTATGAAGCCAAAAGAGGGCTACTACGAGGCTATGAGCATATTACGTCAAAGGTTTGGAAGACCTTCGATGATTGCAGGGAAATTATTCGAGGCTGTTAAGGGTAATGGTGGTCAATTACAGGATGACTCCCAGGCACTCATTGAGTTTTTAGATAATTTGCTAATTTACAAGAATGGAATGATTTCGATGAATCGCATGAGTGACCTCAACTCGTGTTTTATACTAGAAGTAATAGCAAGACGTCTACCTACTCGACTGCAAAGGAAGTGGGTGAAGATGAGCTCCCGTATGGAGGATGAGGGTATCGAGCCAAGATTTGATGATATCCTGAAACTGGTAAATACTAGTGTCAATCAATCTATGAGCAAGTTTGCCAGTATATTGAATCTCACCCGTAGAATAGAGCAGTCTGATGGTAAAACGCACTCATTGATGACGAATAAGCCTCGGAGAGGTGGATATCGAGAAGACTCCATGATGTCTAGTAATGCATATAGACCTAGTGAGCGCAACAGGTTTCGTAGTACATCCTCAACAGATAAGTTACAAGCCGCAAGACAAACACGGTTATGTTGTACACGTTTGCAAGAGGTGCATACAAAGGTGAACTGTGAACCAGTGAGCAAGTTCAGTGATAAGCTAAATGTAAACTCCAGGTCTGACTGCGAATTGTGTGACGACAACGGTGTTGTGAAGAAGTCTGTAGTTGCAACTGGTAAGCCATTGTTGAATAGAGTGTCACAGAATAGAGTTACTGCTTCAGAGTGGAGTTCTGACTCCACAAGTTAACAAGGTATTACTAGTCAGAGTGAAGATATAAAACCTTTAATGATTTGTGAGGAGGAACCAAAATTGTCTACTTCTGTTATTAAAGAGTTTGAAATTGATAAAGTTGACGGTAAAGTGAATATTTTTGGTAATGATCATGACAGTGCAGATTTGTCTTTGGTTGATCATGATGAAATGGAGGGAATGCCTACTACTGCTAAGTTAAATAAATGTTCTGTACAACTAAAACGTGAAGTAGAATTGAACGCAGATGCAGTTCCAGAAGGTGTGCATACTTTTGAGACAGTCAGTGTAATTGATCAGCGTGTAGCCCACCTATAATCAGATGATAGTGCTAAACCCGAACTAGTAGTGAAAGACAGCAGTGGTGGTAATCTTGCAGTTAGACAACTATCTGAAAGCCGAAAAAGAACAGCTTTTGATCCACCGCTAACTTCATCAACTGATATCAATCAGTCGTCGTTGGTGCTGTCATCCACAATGAAACAGACGCCCATCAACTCAAGTATCTTGTGCAATGATTATGCTAGTATCAATTCGTTTGAAAGGACGAATATCAATGGTCAGTTTAGTGAGGATAAGCCAAGTGTGTACGAGAGGGTAATTGTTAAATTGACTTGCACGAATAAAGGCATTTCTAGTTTCAAGTTACTATTTGAATGCTATTATCTTTGGTGTAAATTACTCTGTTTTTACACTTGGTTGATGAGATATGTCGTGTGTTTGTTCGTCATCTATATTCTACGATACAATGACATGGGCGTGTTACCGTTCAGATTTGAGGATAAAGGCGATAGAAGGAAATCAGCAAATGAACTCTGCAACGATTTTCCAACCTAGGGCGTCAACCTGAGAAGGGTTGTAGGCGTACTGCTGTAAGTCCTACAATTCTTCAAAGGGTAGCGCATCAATGAGCAGTCCAATGTGCTTGGTGTGTGATTTTGTACATATGTTCATATCGTATATACTGAATTGATATCATCTGTCATCTAGCTGTTGGTAATTCTGTTTGTGCCCGGACGACTTCCACTCGGATCATCAACCTGAGAAGGAATGTAGGCGTTCTGCTGTGAGTCCTACAGTTCTTCAAGGGTAGATTGTCGTGTCAGAATCCACTTTTTTGATGTAGTGATTGTACATATGTTTGTGTTAAATAATTGTGTGAGTTCCAATTATCGTAATTGTTGGTTAATCTCGTTTGTGTCCGGACATTCCACAAATTACAATCGTCAACCTGAGAAGGGTTGTAGGCGTACTGGTGTAAGTCCTGCGATTCTTCAAATGAATTACATCGAGACACGATCTATGAGTTTGTGTGTACTGTTTGTATATAGGTGCGGTGTGTCATATCAATTGGTGTTTGGATTGATTCTGTTTACTTTTTGCTTTCTTATCTCGTTGCTATTGCATAATTTTGTTAAATTTTTCATCGTGATTACTTCTGAAGTTGTTTCGAGTCTTCTACATCCATGAATGAATTGATTGATGTTAAGGACAGCAGATGGGTCTTATACGCCGGGGAGGCTAGGCTGTTTCTGAGAATGAAATGCACACGGAGATAATTGTTAGCTGCGGTCCGACACGCCGGGGAGAAAGAGTGTAAACGACTGAGGCTCGCATGCGTCACCGCTACTAGAACTGAGGCAGAATGAGTGACAAGCGATTGCAGTGATAATTGGTTGTGAATAGATAAGAGGATGTGCGTAGAGTATCATGAGGTGCTGCTATGTTCACGTTGCATTCTGCAAGAGTCATTCTAGCAAGTGGCGATTGTGTTGCAAGATGTCAAGAGGATGCCTTTAACTGGAAGACCGTAGGTCGTCAGCGATGTGTGAGATTGTGCTGTGGGTATGCTTGTGGTGTGTTGGCTTTTCTGTTTGTTTTCCATTTCAGCTCTGTCCGTGTGACCCAGGCTCTCGCAATGTCATCCAAGTCAACGTGTATTGGTCGTGAAGGAAAAAAGGGTTGGATCCCTTTTTTGCCGGGGAGTGTCAATGTAGTTGAAGATTGAACGATCAATTCTTGGTTGTTTGCTCAAAATCAACTTCCCCAATTTTCGCGGAGGCATCAATACGACAGTCATCGTCTCATCGGTCGCTGTTCAGAAAGAAGTCAGGAGACAACCGTCAGAAGTAATATTGTGAATAATTATTGTAATATTTGTTGATAGACCTTAGTTTACTATACTGCTTATATGTTGGTGTTAGAATAAAGAATTCTCGAGTTGCCAATCGGTGTTCTGGTTTTTGCGTCTGTTAGTACTAAGCGTTTCTGAAAGGCTTCGAGGGACAGCGAGAGGCTCAGCGTAGCAAGAGCTGGGCACTGGCGGTGTTTGATACGTGATTGACATGCGTATATATCAGCATCAAAGATTTTCTGATAAAGGTCCAGCAGATGTAGACCCGTTCAGGAATATAATGTCACCGTTAATACCTAAGTCGGAAAACATTTTGAGTGCAAAATTTCATTCAAAAAGTATTCGTAAAGTATTCATATAGTATAACTTTTTCATTTAACCATCATAGTCAAGGATTGGGACGCTACAATTAGTTGAGGTATGGAATAAAGCCACTCTTATTAGGCGTTAGCCTTGGTAAAGTGTAACCTAAGCAGATAAAGAAAGGATATGCATTACGGATTCCTGGATTGGAGTATTGTTATGTAGGTTTGGTGTATCATAATCTTCATCTTTTGGAATGATTTTTGTGATGCATATAGGTACCATTGAACTGGGAGACAGCAAGACGTCGGAACTCGTTTGCATGCACGGAGTTTGGAGTGTTGATTGACATACTGACATTAGGAGTATAAGCTAGTGTCAAGGAACTTATCCTAAGTTCCTATCGTTACGAAGACGATCCGAACCGATAATTACTACGACTGATTATCGACTTTAGGTCCAAAACACCAGTGGTTGTAAGAAGGAAGTTGTATTATTTGGCAATTAAAACCGAGGTAAGTACATAGTTTTTATTCGTATTCCTCGAACTTGCATACGATTGAACCATTCGCGCCTATGAGTCGCCCGCCAATGGCGACCAAGGACAATGAACCAAGGTGCAATGTCCACTTCCATTGATAGCTAGTCTCTTAGTATTCTTGCTTGTACGTCGATAGATGAAGATAGTAGTTTCGTCAGAAATACAGGCGATATGTTGACAATTATTCGCGTTGCATGTGGTCATCTAGTTAGAAGTAAAAAGACAATTAGATTTTTAATTGCCTCATGAAAAAGACCGATTCGCCCTAGTTAACTTGGCTGTAATTGGCGGTTTCTGCAATTCTATAAATAGGCAAGGCCTTCAGTATTAAGTGCTGAGGAGGCGTCCAATAAGATCACAGAGAACATATGTACATCTAATCTAGTCACATGCATTCATCAAACAGCAAATAATTACGCAAAAGTCAAGATTGTGAAGGTCTGTAGAGAAGATCCACATAACCTTAACTAGGAATTAGATGGAGTATTATTGAAATATAAGTTGCCAGATTTAATGGGAAAGCCTTCAGACGCTGCTTCAACTACACAGACTTCCAGAGTAACATTTTAAATTTGTGAATCCTTCATGAAGTATTTTATAAGGAAAGCTGTGGTCAATATTATGGTCGCTAAACGAAATTGTAGATTTTATCCATACATAGTGGGGAAATTACTGGTGTTGGCTCACAGCCCAGCATGAGAATACCTTGTATAGACCAACTATGGGAGTGGCTATTGGGGAACTTTATAACTGGGTAAACTAGAAAGGTAAACTGGAGGGGGTCTTGGAATCGGAATAGCCGAAGATTGCAGTTAACGGAGTTCGAGGGATTTTTCGGATACCCTTATTTCTTTCCCACTGTGTTGTATTCTATGGTTACCTGTTTAAAAGTATCAGGGACATGACGCTATGTAATGAAAGGTAGATTAATTGCGATTGATTAATTAAGATTAATTCAGATGAAAGGTGATGTTCGAGCCAAGGCGTGACAATAGCGGTGAAAACAGACAGTCCAGGTCGTGAACGATAGTGAGGGTAAGTTGTTACGTCTGGAAATACACTGTCAGCCACCACTGCTACAATCTACACGCTATATTATTTTACCAAGGACCAAAATATTTCGTTATTCCTTCATAGGTGCTTAGCACTTTATTTTTATGAATACGCATTCTCGCCAAAAGACAGTCCTCTTGTTCTGCTACTAAATCCACTGTGCTCTGGTGTCCCGTGTCCACTGGTCTGAATGTTTGTAATTAAGTTAATAAATGTTTTTTCTTGGACAGAACAACTTTATTGAGCATTCACCGCTCTGTGATATCCAAAACTCCTGGTTCAATTATCAGGCTGAATTCTAAGAACTAGTATCTTCTTTGTGAGTTTCCTGTGTACCTCACCCTGACATTAGTTTCCCTGGACGTTGGATTGACAGTGTCATGCAACGGTAGGATTGCAGACATTCTTGTTCTGTACAGTTCTAGAATGGAATTGGAAGCGACGCATAGAGTTTCTGGGCTGCACTTAAATGGCTAATGGAATGCACTGGTGACGCAATTATTGTTAGAATGTAACTTCACAATATTTATTGAAGTTGTCAGCTTTTTGATTTAAACAGTGCATTTGGATTCATACTACTGTAGAGACAGTTATTATCAACTTTGAAGGAGGGATTCTGAGAAAACTGCGTGGATGAGAAGATCAGATATATCTTAAGGGCCTGTAAGTGCCGGTGGAAACCTGTGGATAGTCGTTAACGACGGCACCTGCTAAGCTTTCTTTTCTTCGGGTCAGTTCTCTACCTAATGTTTAAGTACCAATAAACGAACCCAAAGTGGAAAGATTTGGCACTATGTAGCGCGCTCAGGTGAGGATTACATTTTTACAACGGGTTAGATGTCAAATTTAATAAATGAGAATACAACTTATCTGTTGACTGGTTGGAGAACAGGGCTCACGAGTGCGCTTAATGATAGCACAACGAAGGAGCAGGGAACGAGTGAGCAGTCACGCCAGAATCACAATGAAGGCGCGGCACCATATTACATGAATGCTGTCTATGTCCAGCTCTTACTACGCTGGACCTCACGCTCTCCCCCGAGGACGTGCTTTTTCCTGTCTAACCGGAAATATCCACTTTTGTGAATTATTCGTTTGGGAAACCTGATCTTCCCACCCGGCGAATTTTATTCAACCACTTTTTCTTCGCCGAGCCTGTGTGTGGTACTTCCCGCTGTCTCGAACTACTGCCAAAGCTTCAGGTGCTACTTCTGTAGCAACATTCTCCTTACTCTTTCAAATATACAGGACTTGTTGGTCTGTTACGTGATTGCTGTGAAGCCGAATAACCCGAAAGTTACAGGTAAAGTCAAAAGCTTTTATTTATATACTTTATCTTTCTGTTCAGTGCTCTCTATTGTCTTTTGCTGTCAGTCTATTGGACAAAATAACTACACTGTCTCTTATTATTTAATCACCAGTATTAATTTAGGAGTAATATGACGACAGATTCTCACCCTAAGATAAGTAATGGGACATCATACTCCGTAGTCACCAGGGCTTCAGACAAACTAGGCAAACAGGTGAAGCTGATGGACTCTCGCATACCGGTTTTGAAGACCAGGGCGAATATTCCCTGCTCGTACAGATTGCTCATGTCTCCTAAGTCCTACAGTGAAGCTGTGCAAAGTCAACCAAGTGGATGTGGCCCCATCCCTGTTAACACGACTAGGCTAACAGAGCCAAGTGGGAAAATTGCACTAAGTGAGAACTGCATAACACCCATCTCCATGGTAGGCAATGAAACAAATAGGAAGGCCGAAAAGAAACGTTCACGACGTCGCAAGACGACAAAAGTGCTCCCAAAGAAGGTAGACTATTGCAAGGTCTGCGCTTCTGTTGTCGAACAAGCAGACTCTGCCCTCGAATGTAACCTTTGCAAGCGATGGGTGCATTGTAGATGCGACAGTGGGGTACCAAAAGTATATTATGACTTTATGCGTAAGAACCCATGCCCATGGTTCTGGTACATATGCCAAAGTTACCGTCCTGATGCAGCCTCACGTAGTCCTTTGAAAACTGAAGATGGCGTAGAAGTAGCAGGGAAAAACGTGAAATGTTCTACTGCCACCAACTCGGAAAATGGCACAAATGCACGTAAACCGGAGATACCAAAATCCTCACCGATTAAACTTGCAGCTCTTGCCATAACCGCTCCGGACACAGGGGCTTATAACATAACTGATCGTATTTGTAAAAATAGCTTCCTTATTACCCAATTTGGATATAAATCAAATCAAAAATGAGATTCGGATTTGTACACACCCAGGTTATATTGAGGAATTACTTCAAGCTTTATTTTTTCCCAAGTATTTTTAATCCATCCAAAACTTACTTGGGTTTTTTTGTTAATGCGAAGACAACATTCCTATATTTCATGATGTGCTCCATTGAATGACTTGTTATATTGTGGAATAACTTCAAGCTTTATTTTTTCCCAAGTATTTTTAATCCATCCGAAACTTACTTGGGTTTTTTTTGTTAATGCGAAGTCAATATTCCTATATTTCATGATGTGCTCCATTGAATGACTGGTTATCATATTGTTCCCACAGACCTAAAAAAATGGCATGCATTTTCATGTAAATTTATATGTTTATATGAGAATATACATTATTATAATTATTATTAAAAGAAAAACGCCAGCAACCATGTAACTTAACCATAAACCGAATTTATGAAATTTAATTTATGCTTATCCATGCCTGTATATTTGGTGTGTCCTACACAAGTAGGAAAAAATGTGTACTTTATTAAAACATTATTATTAATTATGATTGCTAATCGTATATGTAATTTATCATATTGATGATGCCTGTAAACTGGCGTCTCTCATGTACAAAATGAGAATATACTATTATTATTATTATTTATAGACCGACTTGACCCACTCACCTTATGTCAATTAACACGCCACGTCTGTTAGCTGTCAAGTTCAGCTCCCAAGACCAGTTGACTACCGCTCTCCATAGATGGTACGAGACCAAGGACAAGGTCAGCAAACACATTCGCTGCTGCGAGAGCCGGCCTCGCACCCAAAGGAGAGAACAAAGCGTAGTTAAAAAATCCTCAACCCCTAGTCACACTACAGCGGTGCAGCACGGACGATGATAGCCAGTGTCATCCGAGTGCTCCGACTGAACTAGAAGAAAAAAACGCCAACAGGCCGGTTCCTGGGGAATCGGCCAACTAGTTCGTAGGATAACTCCTCAACCGATAGCCAATATCAAGTCAACTACCCCCCAATACGGGGAAGTGGTGAGACTGACTACCAGTTGCCTGTATAGTAATGTGAGAGGGCTAAGAGGCAAAATAGCTGAACTTAGACACCTACAATCACAACTAAACTCCAAAATCATAATACTGACGGAAACCTGGCTAACCCCTACGGTGGCAGACAGCGAAGTCAGTATAAATGATATGGTCCTAGTCAGGCGAGATAGGGACCTGAAAGAAGGAGGTGGAGTCGCCATATACGTCGACAAACAGCTAAGATGTGTTCACGCGATGGACCTTCCCCTCACAGAGCTCCCTGATTCCATATGGTGCCACTTCACCGTTGGGTACTGCAAATATCTAGTGGGCAGCATTTATCGATCACCTTCATGTGGAGCAGACCACAACCAGGCACTGCTATATACAATCTCAGCAACTAAAGACATGGGTTATGATCAAATTGTCATAGCTGGTGACTTCAATGCCCCATCTCTTAACTTGGTGTCGGGAAAAGCCCATGATAGATTTGATCGAAATCTGCTGCATACCATCAGGAAGGCTGGATTCACTGAAAATGTCAAGATGGATACTAGATGGGGCCCTGATGGGAAGTCTTCTAGACTGGATTACGTGCTCACTAGTGACCAGCTACTAGTGGAAAACGTTCAGATCACGACTCCCATAGGTAGTAGTGACCACGCGGTCATAGTATTCGACATAGTCCTCCGCGAGCGCTTACAGTGGGACAATACGCAGGCCTATCTGTGTTATAACAAAGCCAATTACACCAGAATGCGAAGACTTCTGTCTGAAGCAAATCGGCCTAAAAAGTGGACAAAGCTAACAGTAGAAGAACACTGGAGAGTGGTAAAGGAGACCATTCACCAGGCGGTCTCAGACACTGTTCCTTTAATCACACCAAAAGCTAGTAAGCAACGTTCATGGCTAAAAGGGGGACACAACGCCTTCTGCAGGCGAAGCGAAAAGCCTGGTTAGCGTGGCGACGATCGAAGAGTCAACCCGAACATGAAGTGTACCTTGAACTCAGGAATCGATGTAACATACGAATCCGGAGCGATAGAAGGACATTTCAGGGAAACCTCGCCAATAAGCTTCTCGTGAACCCAAAAAGCCTATACAGGTTTATGGCCGAAAGAAAACCGACCAACCAGGGAGCATGCAATCTAGTGGGTTCTGATGGGAAATCTCTTACTAGTCTTGAAATGGCAGAGACATTCAGCCTAGCCTTTCACAGGCAACTAAACAGTAACGAGGATATTACCCCCACAGAACATCAAGATTACATCGCAAAACCAACGCGCGAAAACCTTCTGGGTACATTTCAAATTACCCTGGCTATGGTACTTGCACAATTGGGAAAGTTAGCTTCGGGAAAGTCTTCAGGTTGTGATGACATCAGACCATCCGTCCTGAAGCAGTGTTCAGAAAGTCTCTGCCAACCCCTAAGTGATATGTTCCAACACTCCCTTGATGTAGGGAAACTTCCATGTGAATGGAAACGAGCAATCCTATCCCCTATATTCAAGGGTGGTGACTGGCAGAATGCGACCAGTTACAGACCAGTTGCTCTACTTCCAGTGATTTCGAAAATATTGGAAAGTCTCATTGACGACCACATGAGAAAATACTTCGATGGGACTAACCTTCTCCACGAAGCACAGCACGGTTTCAGGAGGGGAAGATCCTGCGTGACGAATCTTCTACTAGCTTGGAACGATTGGACACTATCCTGGGACGAAAAGGCACCAGTCCATGTGATCTTTCTCGACTTTGCGAAAGCATTCGACACAGTTCACCATGGTCTGCTCCTTCACAAAATAAGCAAGCGGGTGTTTCTGGAGCACTTCTCGCATGGCTGAAAGATTACTTAGGCGAGAGAGAATTCTGCACCAAAGTCAACCGCATCTGATCATCCTGGCACACCTCGGCATCAAGGGTTCCTCATTGTTCTATCCTGGGGCCATTGTCAATCACGTCTCAAAGACTGTTGATGCTCAGCTCTTGCTACGCCGAGCCTCTCGCTGTCCCTCGAAGCCTTTCAGAAACGCTTAGTACTAACAGACGCAAAAACCAGAACACCGATTGGCGACTCGAGAATTCTTTATTCTAACACTAACATATAAGCAGTATAGTAAACTAAGGTCTATGAACAAATATTACAATAATTAATCACAATATTACTTCTGACGGTTGTCTCCTGACTTCTTTCTGAACAGCGACCGATGAGACGATGACTGGTGTATTGATGCCTCCGCGGAAAATGTGGGGGAGTTGGGTTTGAGGAAACAACCATGAATTGATCGTTCAATCTTCAACTACATTGACACTCCCCGGCAAAATGGGATCCATCCCTTTTTTCCATCACGACCAATACACGTTGACTTGGATGCCATTGCGAGAACCTGGGTCACACGAACAGAGCTGAAATGGAAAACAAACAGAAAAGCCAACACACCACAAGCATACTCACAGCACAATCTCACACATCGCTGGCGACCTACGGTCTTCCAGTTAAAGGCATCCTCTTGACATCTTGCAACACAATCGCCACTTGCTAGAATGACTCTTGCAGAATGCAACGTGACCATAGCAGCACCTCATGATACTCTACGCACATCCTCTTATCTATTCACAACCAATTATCACTGAAATCGCTTGTCACTCATTCTGCCTTAGTTCTAGTAACGGTGACGTATGCAAGCCTCAGTCATCTACACTCTCGCTCCCCGGCGTGTGGGACTACAGCTGACAGTTTTCTCCGTGTGCATTTCATTCTCAGAAACAGCCTAGCCTCCCCGGCGTATACGACCCATCTGCTGTCCTTAACATCAATCAATTCATTCATGGATGTAGAAGGCTCGAAACAACTTCAGAAGTAATCACGACGAAAATTTTAACAAAATTATGCAATAGCAACGAGATACGAAAGCAAAAAGTAAAAAGAATCAATCCAAAAACCAATTGATATGACACACCGCACGTATATACAAATAGTACACACAAACTCGCAGATCGTGTCTCGTTGGAATTCCTTTGAAGAATCGCAGGACTTACACCAGTACGCCTTCAACCCTTCTCACGTTGACGACTGTAATTTGTAGAATGTACGGAGACAAACAAGATTAATCAACAATTCCTATAATTGGAACCCACACAAATATTTAACACAAACATATGTACAATCAATACATCGAATGTTGTGGATTCTGGCATGACAATCTACCCTTGAAGAACTGTAGGGCTTACAGCGGTATGCCTACATTCCTTCTCAGGTTGATGATCCAAGTGGAAGACGTCCGGACACAAACAAAATTATCAAGAGACAGATGAAAGATGATACCAATTCAGTATATACAATGCGAACATATATACAAAATCACACACCAAGCACATTGGACTGCTCACTGATGCGCTACCCTTTGAAGAATTGTGGAACTTACAGTAGTACGCCCACATCCCTTGTCAGGTTGACGCCCAAGGTTGGAAAATCGTCGTAGAATTTATTTGCTGACCTCTTTCTACCATCTATATCTTCAAATCTGAACGGCAACACGCCCATAACATTGTATCGCAGAATATAAATGACTAACAAACACACGACGTATTTGATCAACCAAGCGTAGACACAGAGTAATTTACACCAAGTAAAATAGCATTCAAATAGTAACTTGGAACTTGAAAAACCTTTATTCATGCAAGTCAATTTAACAATTACCCTCTCGTACACACTTGGCTTATCCTCACTAAATTGAGCAATATCTTTCGTCCTTTCAATTGCACTAATAATATCATAGTCATTGCACAAGATACTTGTGTTGATGGACGTCTTCTTCATTGTGGATGGCAACACCAACGACGACTGATTGATACCAGTTGATGAATTTAGCGGTGGATCAGAAGCTGTTATTGTTCAGCTTTCAGAAATTTGTCTAACTGCAAGATTACCACCACTGCTGTCCTTTAATATTAGTTCGGGCTTAGCACTAGCATCTGATGATAGGTGGGCTACAGGCTGATCAATCACACTGACGGTCTGACAGATATTCATACCTTCTACAACTGCATCTGCATTTAACTTTACTTCACGTTCAAGTTGTACAGAACCTTTGTTCAACTTAGCAGTAGAAGGCATATCCCTCATCTCATTATGATCAACCAAAGACAAATCTGCACTATCATGATCATTACCACAAATATTCAATTTACCGTCAAGTTCATCATTTTCAAACTCTTTAATAACAGAAGTAGACAATTTTGGCTCCTCCTCACAAATCCTTAAAGGTTTTATATCTTCACTCTGACTAGTAATACCTTGTAAACTTGTAGGGTCAGAACTGCACTCTGAAGCAGTCACCCTATTCTGTGACACTCTATTCAACAACGGCTTACCAGTTGCAGCTACAGGCTTCTTGACCACACGGTTATCGTCACACAATTCAGAGTCAGACCTTGGTTTCACATTTAGCTTATCACTTAACTTGCTCACTGATTCACAGTTTACCTTGGCATGCACCTCTTGCAAACTTGTAAAACACAACCGTGTTTGTCGTGCGGCTTGTAACTTATCTGATGAGGATGTACCACGAAACCTGTTACACTCACTAGGTCTATATGCATTAATAGACACCATAGGGCCTTCTCGATGTCCACCTCTATGAGACCCTTTCGTCATCAATGATTGTCTTTTACCCTCAGACTGCTCTATTCTAGGGATGAGATTCAATATACTGGCAAACTTGCTTATAGATTGATTGACACATTCTTTTACTAGTTTCAGGATATCATCAAATTTTGGCTCGATACCCTCATCCTCCATACGGGAGCTTATCTTCGGCGGTACGTTCGAAATTGGTGACATTTTTGCACGTGTTTGCTCTGAAATTTATTTACTGCTTATTGTCATATAATTCTTGAAATTATGGTCCAAATCTCTAAAAAACGTGTTCGTAGAAACACAATTGTTTTAGATAGTGGCTTAAATTCGGTTATAACTGCATTACCGCCGTGTAATACAGTATCAACTACTAGCTCTCAAAATGGTTTGAGTGCAGATCTCACTCCTGTGATACAGGTGAAAGATGTTCTGTTAGAGAACTCTGAGTTCTGTAAACTAAACCTCCTTTTGAAAGATATGCAGAGGCAAGTAAGTGAAATTCAGAAAAAATTAGATCAGTTTGATAGTATGTCACTGCCAATCTCAAATACCACGGAGAGCCGTTCTGATATTGGCCAGGTTAAGTGTTTACTGGATGTAACTCAAAATAAGCTTTTGAATTTAGACCCAATAGCCTGTCTTTTAGAAAGGCATCCTAAAATATCTCCAGACAACCTAAATAAAGCTGAAAATCTGATTGACTGCTTGGCTACGGAGGTGATGAAGCGTATAACCTCTTCTCACCAAGCTATAGTTTACAACGTCCCAGATTCTCTGCCCCTGAAAACTGTAAGACACAAAATCCTGATTTGTTGCGGCATGGCTAGTGTTCCATGTGAATGCAAACGACTTCGTAAAAAGTCTAACCAGGCTAATTGCCCAATCATTTTTAAATTCAGTAATTCCCTTGATGCTAGTAAGTTTACTAAATGTCAGGATCACTTAAGACTGAATAGCAGTTATAAGTCTATAACCGTAGCTCAGGATAAAACACCGTGTCAGCGCAGAATAATGCGTAGTAATAACCTGGTCACCTCCTCTAGCTTTGATTTACCAAAAAAGGATCGTGCACAGCAACAGACACCTAGTGCTGAAACTAGCATTCAGCAAACTACACAACAAACACCCCTGCCAATGGAACTAGGAACTGATTTAGATACCAGTACCCCTGTAAATAAAGCCTCATCGAAAGATGTTAAAATGACTAGAACTTCTGCAAGTTGTTCTAAGAAATTTCCCCCCAAACGTAGTAACCTCACCACGATGAACAAATTTCGCAGGGTTGAGACTAATGATGGGGAAGAATACTTTGTATTCAATAAGCCTGCTGAGAGTAAGAATGCCAACAAACCATCACTTGTTACGAAAAACTCCTCTCGAAACATAAGTATATCTGGAGGTGTTCCGCATGCTCCACCTTATAGAAAGTCAGGCTCCAAGACTCCTAAAGTCTTGCAGCCAAAGCACCTTCCTTCACAATTCCCTTTAAGTTATAAAAACAACCCGAAGGTGTGTACCGGTATGACGAATAGCAGTTGGATGGGTAGACCTTTGATGCTATGCCTTTTAACCGTCAACCTAGGCCCAACCTGTACTACCCTTATATCCAGGAACACATGGTAAATTTTCCAGGTGTCCCGAATCACTGGTACGACCCATGGCACCTAGGACCACCTCATTGCACACCAACTCCGATGTGCAGACACCCAGTCCGACCTCCTTTTCATTCATAAATTCTTGCGGTGCTGACGCACAAATAGATTTAGGTTATGGTGACATTTTAAGCCAGTTTGTAGTATCCCGTGACTTATTCACGATATTGCTAATTAATGCACGTTCCTTAATCAATAAGATATCTGAACTAAGGACATTATTATTAGTCGCCAAGCCTACTGTAGCTCTGATTACTGAGTCATGGTGCTCATCCTCTGTACTTGATGTGCATATAGGTATCGATGATTACACTGTACACCGTGCAAACAGAGATTGCAAGCGTGGTGGAGGATGTCTCATATATATACATAGCTCATTTGTAGTCAGTAAGGTGGAAGATGAAACAATGAATAATGTACCTGACTCACTCTGGGTTGTCTTACATGGAGATAAGTACAAACTTCTCATAGGCTGTGTTTATCGAGCACCAAGCTCAACAAAAGAAACTGATGCGTTATTAGCTAAATCGTTTGCACACGCATCCTCGTTTAGTGCTAATTACAAAATAATTGCAGGGGACTTCAATCTTCCAGAAGTCAATTGGCTAACTAGTTCCGGCCCCCAACGCTTCGACGAATTACTTGCCACTATAGACTGTTATGGATGGCAACAACACGTCCAGACACCTACTCGTGGTGACAACATGTTGGACCTTGTTTTTTGTCATGACACAATCCCAGTATCCACTATGTTGGTAATCGATTTTCCAGTAGTGACCATAGAATGGTACTCTGCTCTCTGCCTTTCTCACCACTAAATACAGGAAACAAACAAGACTCAGGAAGCACAATATGTCGTAGTTACAAATATACAGACTGGGGATTAGTCCAAGAACTTATTCGACTCTGTCAATGGGATGACTATTTTACCACTGACTCCCTGGAGGCCTTAGTAACCCTGTTTTACAGGAATGTTACCCTTTGTCTAGATACAGTTGCTCCAAAGAAAATAGTGAAATTAAGTAGACACCGAACTGAATATATTCCAAGGGCACACCGTAATAAGTTAAGGAAGCTGAAGAAACAGTACTATTCCACTAAGGACATATCACTATTGCTCTCAATCCACGAGTCTCTTGAATCTCTCAAGCGCCTACGCTCTCAAAAGGACCTCGACGAAGAGTTAACGGCACTTGAAAGTACCTCCAAAGTTTATAACTTAACGGCACTTCTTAAAAAACGAATGCAGTCGGCGAGGGAAATCCCATACTTACTTCACGACAAAGTAATCTACAATGAACCTGCCACTATCTGTGAACTTTCAGTGATTGGTTTGCAAACTTTAGTTTAGAAACACATATGCCTGGTGAAACCGCTCCCCTTACTATCTCTTCCCTTGAAAGCATTGTGTTCACTAATCAGTTAATAGTACAAGCAATTAAAAGCCTTAAACCTTCCACTAGTACGGGACCGGATGGCCTCGCTTCGATAATTTTCAAAAACAGTGGGTGTGATATACCCTTGTTACTTCTTAAATTCTTCTCAATATCTATGGACACTGGCACTTACCCTAGTGAGTGGAAAACTAGCTTCATAATTCCACATTACAAATCTGGTGATAGGGCAAACGTCCGCAATTACAGACCCATAAATATAACCCCAGTTATCTCACGAATCATGGAGAAAGTTGTAAAGGATCAATTGTCAGACTACCTAATTAGGGAAGATCTTGTTACAAGGTCTCAACACGGATTTCTCAAAAATAGATCCTGCGTTACTTGCCACTTCGACTTTTTCAACTGCATCACTAGTAGTCGCGAAGCACGTAAGCTAGTCGTTGTTCTCTACTTCGATATATCTAGGGCATTTGACATGGTATCTCACAGTATTCTCTTTGAGAAGCTGTACTCTTGTGGAATTCGCAACCCATTACTGAACTGGTTAAAATCATTTCTAAGCAACAGGGTACAAATAACCAAAGTTGGATCTGTATTGTCTCATCCTAGGCAGATCTCAAGTGGGGTCGTGCAAGGTAGTGTCCTAGGTCCACTTTTATTCACAGTCTACATTAACAGCATTTGCAAGTGCTTCACCTTAGGCAAACCATTCCTATATGCTGACGACCTCAAAGTCGTCTACTCCTGCTACACTCATGAATTAAGCGATATGGTTACTAAAATACATCTTGAACTAAGTAGCCTCGCAACATGGTGTGCTGAATCCTGTCTAAATTTTAACATTGACAAATGCGGCTGGATTTGTATCGGCAACAGTAACCTTGATCTAACTCTTGAAATAAATGGGCGAAAACTAGCTAAGCTCAACTCAGTCGTAGATCTCGGTATTAGATACTCTAGTAACCTAACGTTCGCTGAACAGACTGATTATGCCAGACGTAAAACGCGAAGGCTGATAGGATGCATAACACGCAATTTCTTTTGTTGTGAAACTAGGGTTTTATTATACAAAGTATGTGTCCGACCTATCTTAGAATACTGCCCGTTTATTCTTAGCGGACTAAGACAAAATGACAAGCTTAAATTAGAGGGAGTGCAACGGCAGTTTACCTCAAGAACTCTTGGTTTAGAAAGTGGTCTGGAATACCATGAGCGATGCGAAAGACTAAGATTAGAACCCCTCTGGAAAAGACGCCTTAAGCTAAACCTTATCTTTTACTATAAGCTAACTAATCTTCTCTTGCATTCCTCCGAGCCAATAACTAAACCTACCGCTGTCATCAGTTACAATCTTAGAAATCATCACAACCTAGCTGCTATGGAGCACTGTCAGACTTACGTGCGGTACAACTTCTTCTTAAATAAGTTTTCAGTCATTTGGAATAGACTACCAGCTAATGTGCGCGATGCAAACACACTTCCAGTGTTCATCTCCTCAGTCACCAGACTGCTCAAAGATGACAATGCACTTTTGCGTCTGACTCTTACACCTTCTTTTTCACCCTACATAGATATTTTAAGTTCTTTAAACGTGTAGTTACAACAAACTACAATTATAAATTTTAATATTATTGGAACTAGATGATAAACATTTCTACACAGGACAGTAATATTAGTTCACACATAATATAAAAGTTAGCATAACGGGACTAGTTAGTTTGTGTACCAAAATAACCACAGTTACTAAACAGAATATATATGTATATATTTATTAATCACTCCTTAAGGACTCCCGTTGCTTTCTTTTGCGTTGCTGTTGTTTGTCTTCTTTTTTCTCTCACCATTTCAGCTTCCATTTGACTTTTTGAATGAGAATGAATAATGTGGATATTTGACCATTTACAATGACAAATGATCTGCAAACATTATTGGTCCCGTATCTTTCAGTTGCCTGGTTAATAACGAATTAACTTTCTCCACGACGCAACCTGGATTACATTTGTGGAATATACTCTTATACCAATGGAAAAGTATCTATTTGTAATACAACGTCACGATTGTAGCTTATAACATAACTGATCGTATCTGTAAAATAGCTTCCTTATTACCCAATTTGGATATAAATCAAATCAAAAATAAGATTCGGATTTGTACACACCCAAGTTATATTGAGGAATTACTTCAAGCTTTATTTTTTCCCAAGTATTTTTAATCCATCCAAAACTTACTTGGGTTTTTTTGTTAATGCGAAGTCAATATTCCTATATTTCATGACGTGCTCCATTGAATGACTGGTTATCATATTGTTCCCACAGACCTAAGACAAAAACGCCAGCAACCATGTAACTTAACCATAAACCAAATTTATGAAATTTAAATAATGCTTATCCATGCCTGTATATTTGGTGTGTCCTACACAAGTAGGAAAAAATGTGTATTTTATTAAAACATTATTATTAATTATGATTGCTAATCGTATATGTAATTTATCATATTGATGATGCCTGTAAACTGGCGTCTCTCATGTACAAAATGAGAATATACTATTATTATTATTACTATCTTTTACCAGTTTCAGAATATCATCGAACTTTGGCTCGATACCTTCATCCTCTATAGGAGAGTTTATCTTCACCCACTACCTTTGCAGTTGAGTAGGTAGGCGTCTCGCTATTACTTCTAGGATAAAACTCGAGTTGAGGTCGCTCATGCAATTCACCGAAATCAAGGTATTCTTGTAAGTCAACAGATTATCCAGAAACTCAGTGAGTGCCTTGGAGTCATCTTGTAATTGACCACCATTACCCTTAACAGCCTGGAATAATTTTCCTACAATCACCGAAGGTCTTCCAAACCTTTGATGCAGTATATTCCTAGCCTCAGAGTACCCCTCGTTTGGCCTCATAAACTTACAGCACTGTATAGCTCTTGAAGCAACTCCAGTGCAGTACCTCATCAAATACATTAACTTCATTTCATAAGAATAATAATAATGTATATTCTCATATAAACATATAAATTTACATGAAAATGCATGCCATTTTTACAGGCACGATCAAGTATGATATAATATCAAATCGTAGATTGTCTACAAGTTAATGTTTCAACAGTTAAATATTTGATATATATATACATACTGATTGTCTGAACCAGGCCGCATAGTTATTGAATTGCACAATTGTCCTCCAGGTTGGGCGGAAAAATCGACTTCGTTTCGTTTTCATCCCGTGGTTTTCGGCATACGATAACCAACCAATATTGAGGTAAGTACAACGTTTACAACGGATTGAAAGCTGTTTTAGAAATATTAAAGTGCTAAGGTGAATCAATGAAGTGTAATGAAATGGGTAAGTGCAAGTATCTCTAATAAATACATTAATGAAGGAAACTCCCTAGGCTGACAACGTTCATTTGCAATGTATAATGCTACCTGTACAGTTTCCACTATCACGATGTCCACTATTGGTTTTAATACATTTTTTCCTCATGCCGGTTTTTTTATTTTATGCCTTTTTGTGCATTTGGTGCACAACCGTACCCTACAGAGAATAGGAATAGAATAAGTCGAATCAAATTTTATAAAAAGCTATAAAACGTTAGGTTTAATGGAATATAATGGGGATCAAGCAAAGACGTTATTAGAAAATAAATGAGGTTAAGACATTGTGAAGTGATATTTAAGGATCCGACAATGGACAGCAAGTTAGTTTATAAGATGCCCCATTAATCTGTGCAGAGCCCACATGGTCGCATCTCAACAATAGGCTGAGTGAATGGTATATATTTAAAGGCAGAAGCATGATCTGTTTAGGCGTTCATTACTATCTTATTCAAGATAAAGATCTAAGCCCTCATAAAAATCGGAAATATCTCGAGCCTTCAAATCGTATATTGCTGTTCCTGCGGAATGGTGCGATTCACCTTAGTGACCCCCACCATATCTACTGATCAGCTAACATCATCATTTAATAAAAAACCACTCAACATGATCTCAAACTCCTTCACAAACTGTAAATAATCAGTTGGGTTTCCGTCGAAACACTGTGGTTCAAATTTGGGTAGTTTGATATTCTTATTATCCCCAGATGCCAAAACAGTAATATCAAACATGTCATGCTTAATATCAGACACACCGTTACAAGTAACAGACAAGTCAATATGACTTACTTTCCTGTTTGCTTCCAGGACTCTTTGTCCCTTCTTTGACCCAGGCATCACTGAACGTGACCAAAATTACAGAAAGTTCCGGATAACGCTTGTTCAAAGAAGACTTGGCCGGCACCAGGACAGACGGACAGAGACTATCCAAACGTCAGAAACTGTCACTAACCGTCAGAAACTGTCAATGACGTCTCAAAGACTGTTGATGCTCAGCTCTTGCTACGCCGAGCCTCTCGCTGTCCCTCGAAGCCTTTCAGAAACGCTTAGTACTAACAGACGCAAAAACCAGAACACCGATTGGCGACTCGAGAATTCTTTATTCTAACACCAACATATAAGCAGTATAGTAAACTAAGGTCTATGAACAAATATTACAAAAATTAATCACAATATTACTTCTGACGGTTGTCTCCTGACTTCTTTCTGAACAGCGACCGATGAGACGATGACTGGTGTATTGATGCCTCCGCGGAAAATGTGGGGGAGTTGGGTTTGAGGAAACAACCATGAATTGATCGTTCAATCTTCAACTACAGCGGCAGCCATTTATGTTTTTGATTTTTATCAACGACCTGCACTCTCAACTGAACTGCTCTGCGTTTATTTACGCTGACGACTTAAAGATTTGGAGAGCAATAAATTCATCGGAAGACTCAGATAGATTGCAGGCTGACCTGCAAACTCTGGGAGACTGGGCTCTCGCTAACGGAATGCCTTTCAACTTAAAGAAGTGCAAAGTAGTGCAACTTCATTCCGGCAGGTCATAGAGTGTAAATTACACCATTTTGGGGCCAGGACTTGAGTTGTGTTCCATCAGAGCGCGACCTAGGTCTTATTCTAACAGAAAAGCTAGACACCAGTGGAAATTACGCGAGGGACGTCGCCAAAGCCTACACAACTTTACACTTTATGCATAGGCATCTGGGAGCTCTCACTCCCGAACTGTTCTTAAGGTTATATAAGACATATGTGTAGCCATACCTGAGGTGCATAATATCAATGCTCCTCCGCTACTCAAAAGGGATGCTAACATTCTAGAAAGTGTCCAGAGACGAGCGACAAAATGGGTGATCGGCCTCCGCAACAAATCATACGGGGAGAGACTAAAGAAATTTGGTCTTTCCATACTTAGTTACCGTAGGCACAGGGGAGACCTCATCACCGTCCACCAGATCCTAAATGACCAGGCCCACCCAAATAAAAGCATCCTGCCATTAAGTGATTATAGGCTTCCACGAGGTAACCCGTTAAGGATAGCACACCAGAGACCAAAGACTCGAGTGCGATCACATTTCTTTTCACTTCGAGTTTGCCGTCTCTGGAACGCTTTACCGGCGGCCGTGACTACAACGCCATCTGTGGAGATTTTTAAGCGTAAGCTAGACAGTCATGCAGAAATGCAAGTTTTGTGTCTCAATAGCTTATCCTCATCAAACTTAAAATCATACTGTCAATGGATAAGCATACAGACTAAATCCCCACGACCTGTTCTGCCTTCTCTCACTGTACCGACTACTCTATCTTTTCCTTAGGTCACCTTTATTATTCCACTTATCTCAACCCATATTATCTACACTACAACCTATTGTTATTATTACTATTCTGCTTTTATGACTACACCTGTAGGGGACTAATATTAGAGTTCACTAACATTACAAATATAAAAATAATAATCCAAGTCAATGGAGTGTTAAATAACAATATATTACCAAAAATGCAGTGACGAGTTATATCAACAAAAGGGATTACTTGGATATAAAGTCTAAGTCCTCTGCTACAAATTATTTATATAATCCACGGGTACGCTAATTGTCTGGACTACGTCTGCTGTAGCTGATGTGTTCCGGTTGTAGAAATGTCTTCGGTTGGGAGTAGTAGACTCCTACAATAAATCCGAAGTATACAACACGGTGTGAGTTGAGCAAGTAAGCAGAAATAACCAGGGAGAAGACGAAGTCTCCAACAGCAGAGTGTATTTTCAATTGTACCTGGAAGTTATGTATATTTCAACGAGAAGCGTTTTAAACAAAAATTATGTACAATATCTCGAATTTATACAAATAACCAAAAAGTGTACAATCACATTGTTACGTACTCCACACACCGAATGACCAACGGGAGTTAGGTCAAACTCCATTCACGGCAGCAACACAGTCCTAACATACAGCATACTACAAACCACACCTTGACCAATCCCCGCACCACTCATCTTGGAGTCTACCAGAGCTAAAGCAGTCGAGTGGCGGGACTTGCTACGCAGAAGCTCATCGAAGATCTGGAAACTCTACCTCACAATCAAGAAGCGAGCTCAAAGAAATCACTGGTTTATACTAGCTCGTAATCAGGATATTGGATATTGGAATCCCTTTTTCAGTTGTTTTAAAAATTCAAGGAACAGTTTGTATACAGTGTCCATGGAACTTGGCGGTAATTAGTAGTTTTTTCACGTCGGTAATCGCTTGCTTTGTGTAGACCAGAGGAACATATTTATTTTAAGAATAGACTAGTTTGGCATACTGTCCACTTAGATACACGAAACTAGTGGGAATAGGAGAGAATAAAACATATGCATCGTCATTTCTCAGAATTTTGAACATGCGATTTCCTCATAACACACCATAGGAATTCCTATGGTGTGTTAAGAAGGGATGTAAATTTCAGGTTTCCCAGTTTGATAAATTACCTATGCCAAAAGTCACAAGTTTTGTTCACCTTTCTAGAACATATGAAAGGACTGGATGTGATATTTAGGTTTTTATCTCACCACGGATGTATGTTAAGTGGTGAACACTTCACTGATGATTCTGGTAAAGGCTCCAAGTATTGCCCATTAATATCTAAACTTGAGAGCTACCTCCGCGAGGTAGTGTAATGTGGATTCTAAGTGATGACTTACTGGGACACCTGATTCCGTTTCAGATTCAGATTTATTGGTTGAGGATAGAAGGCTTGCAGCCTATGCTAATCCCTTTCCAGTAAATTTCTGTGGTTTTCCAAACCCTTCTTGAATGAATCAGTTGAGATTGCAGACACCACTTCTTCTGGGAGTTGGTTCCGAGAGCTTATGACTCGGTGTGTGAACCAGTACTCTACAGTAATATGATTTCTTCTTGGTTTTCGAACTATCCTGCTATGTTCTCTAATGTGTTCTGATCTGGTGGGAAGGAAAAGACAGAATAGGCCAGGTCCGTAGTCATTATTTAGAATTTTAAGCATTGTAATTAAATCTCCTCTCTGCCTACTGTATGACAGGGAGAAGAGATTTAAACTATCTAGTCTTTCCTCGTATGATAAGTTAGTCATGCCGAAAACCATGCGTGTTGCCTTCCTTTGAACCCTTTCTAGAATACGTGAGTCCCCGTTAAGACAAGGACTGGCTGCCTGGATACAGTTTTCTAGTCTAGACCTCATCAGAGATGTATATAAGGAGGTGAACAAGTCTCTGGTGGTTCTAGTAAAGGCTCTACGAATTGTCCGTAAGGACATGAAACCACGTGCCGCCACGCGCGACAGTTTGCTGTAGTTTCTAAATCGTGGCTAACTATGACATCTAAGTCTAAATGAGTCTGAACTGATGGAAGTGTTATTCCCTTAGTTCATGGGAGCTGATACTTGCTTGTCCGATGCTCATGATTGTATATTTTGCCACATTGATCGGGAGCATCCATTCTATGGACCATTCTGACAATTTGTTGAGGTCCTCTTGCATCGTGGACGTATCACTCTAGTCATTCAGCTCTCTCTGAATTTTAGTCATATGCGTATAAGACCATAGGGAAGTCGGTGAGCAGTGATAACTCACTAATATACAAAATTAATAGGAGAGGTCCGAGTATCGTGCCTTGTGGCACTTCGCTACGCACTGCTATCCAAGAGGAGAGTTTCGAGTTAATCCTAACCCTCTGCCTCTTATCTACGAGGAATTCCCTGAACCAGTTTAGTAAGCTACCTTTGATACCAAAACTTTCCAACTTCATAAGTAGTCTTTTGTGAGGTACTTTATCAAAGGCTTTGCTGAAGTCGATGAAGACGACGTCAACGGGTCTTCAGTTGTCCCTTGATTTGACCCAACTTTTTTTGCGGTGAAGAGATTTGACAGGCATGAGAGGTTTCTTCCGAAGCCGTGCTGTGCTCTGGATAACATTTAGTTGTTTTCCAGATATTCCATGATGCCTTTCTTGATGATTTCTTCCAGTGTCCTCATTAAGCTGCTCGTGAGATTAATAGGCCTGTAATTTGAAGGGCTTTGTGTTGATCCTCCTTTGTGGATGGGGCTTACTATGGCGTCTTTCCAGTCGCGCGGTAACACTCCATTTAGGAAAGAGGGGGGCTTGAAGACCGTGGTCAAAGGGCCGACTATGTGAGCTGATAGCTCCTTGAGAAGCCTTGGATGAAAATTATCAGGACCTATTGATTTCCCTGCATCCACTTTTATCAGGCAGTTGAGCACGATGATTTGGTTGATGTCAACGGAATCTAACCCGTATTCCTCTGATGCAACCAGAGCTGATTTTATAGGGAGTGATCACTCCTGTGTAAAGACTTGGGAGAAGTCTGCCATTGCTTCTGCTTTTTCTTGATCTTCTATTTTGTCATTGTCAGTAGTCAGTTTTGTGACACCATTGGATGTTTTATTCCTGAAGCTCATGTACGAGAAAATTTTCTCAGGTTATGCCTTTGCATTTTGAGCCAGATGTGCTTCGAACTCCATCCTTGATTGGCGGATTTCTGCAGTAGCTTTATTCCTAGCAGCGTTATGTAATTTCCTGGTCTCAGGAGTCTCAAGTGTGGTCTGTCTGTCTGTCTGTTTTCGACATAGAACTTTGCACAAATGTGCGGAAGTTCAACTCGCCACATTCCGTGTAGCACGCGAAGCAAGAGAAGAAAGTACAAGAAAAGCATAATAGAAACAGTGAGCAGAGGTGTGAGACAAAGGAGAATAAAGAATAACAAAACAGTTTCATTGGAGATCATAAGTCACAGGGAGTGGATGCATCTGCGCCACTGAGAACGGTTTTGAGCCATGTCACCAATTGTTTCCAACCATAGATTTTTACCGTCCCGAGGACCCCAGCCTGGAAGTCTACACCTTCCTACGTGGCTAAGAGCAACTGTTGTGGATTTCATTGACTGATGCCAAGTTTTTGTTTGACCGCCGCTAGCTTTTTTCCAGCCTGACCCTATATCCGCTAACATAGCTCGTCGAGGGAGGCGATGACTTGGCATACGTAACACATGTCCTAACCATCTCAGTCGATGTGTGTGGTAAACAGGTTCCAACATTTATATATACGTCTGAATAACTTACGAATCACTCGGTTTATCCAAGGGGGGGGGCAATGTTTCTGACCCTTTAGGAACGCACAAAGGGATAAAAGGTGCATTTACTCGGGCGTAAAGTTGTTTAAATTGGTTCCATCCAGCTTCTACTTGGGACTCTGGGTTGCTGCACCAGTTCACTGAGTTGGCTGCTGAGACGAGTGCATTTATGTCAACTCTCCAAACGTTTGATCGAGCTGGGGTTTTGGTCCCTGCTGCTGTTGCTATGATCTTAATAGTGAGCACAGCATGATCACTTCTTCCTAAAGGAGGGTGTTGTATAAGATCCAAAACCTCACCGTCGGAGAACACTAGGTCCAGAGTTGAGGAGGAGTGCTGTGAGTCATAGCACGTGAGCTTAATGACATGTTGGACTCGGGCTGGCGATATACTATATCCCAGCAATTTATGATCAAAGGCGTTGACTGAAGATGAAGTTGTAAAGCTCTTCCAACCAAATGTTGCGTTCGCATATGAATTGAAGAGAGTTCTTTTCCCTCTTTATGGCGCTGATGCTTGCGTGCCCAAATGTGCATGTTCACTCACTTTGCTACGTTCATGAGAAGTATTTAGTCTCTGGATTAGTTTAACACATTGTTGAGATTTGTTAACACATGGAATGCAAAAAGTGTGAAAAGTGCATTTATTTTTAGCGTACCATTGCCTACTGTTGTCCACGGGAAGAGTTTTGAGTTGGTCATTGTCTCGTACGGAGAATTCCTTCAACCAGTTTAGCAGGCCTCCCTTGATTCCAAAAAACTTACGATTCCATGAGCAGTCTTGTGTGAGGTACTCTGGTGAAAGATTTTCTTAAATCTATGAAAACAACATCGGTGTTTTTGTTGTGCCTTGACTTGATCCATGTTTCCCTTGCTGCAAGGTTTGTAAGACAGACGAGACTTCCTCAGAAGCTGTTCTGCACTGCATATCAGGGTGTCTTCCAGATATTCCATAACGGCTCTTATGATTGTTACTGCATCAAGGTGTCAACAAGACTGATAAGCTTGTAGTGTGAAGGAAAGTGTTTAGATCCTCCTTTGTGGATGGATATTATTATTGAATCTTTCCAATCATCCAGTAACGTCCTGTGCGGCGAGAATAACCAGAATATCGTAGTTATTGGGCCGACTGTGCCAGTTATAAGCTCCTTGAGAATTCTTGGAAGTTATCCGGCTCCATTAATTTACCTATGCCTAGTTTGTTTAGGGATCTGTGGTCTATGTCGACAGAAACTACTCCGTTTTCATGTGGTATAACCAGACCTGGTACTATTGGAATTGATGACTCTGGAGAAGTAGCTTGCCATAGCTTCTTCCTGATCTTCGATTGTCGGTAGTCGGTTTTGGGACTTCGTTTTATTACTAAAGTTCGTGTTTCTTGGGTTTTACCATTGTGTCTTGAAGTAGTTGCGTTTCGAACTTCGTCCATGATATAGCAACTCCTGCAATGGCTTTGTTTTTGGCTGCAGTGTACGCCTTCCTGGTTTTGAAGTCCCAAGCCTGATGAACACTTTCCAGCACTGATGTTTACACATAAGTAGTCAACGAGTCTCCTAGTTTATCCACGGAGACCAAAGTTTTTGACCGTTGGGGGCAGACCACGGAATAAAAGGTTTGGTTAATAATAATTTGCTTTATTCCAAAACAGTACTTGTGATACAGAATGGAATTCTCAGCATTTTACTACAGTATTGCATCCACTTAGTACATTAACAATAAATAAAATTCTACATAGATTAAGGGTAATCTCAGTTTTTACAACAACATATTGGCATGTCGGTAGCAATCCAAAATTGAACAGTGTTTGAAGGTGTTAGAAAAGTAGATGCTAGCATATTTACTGGCGTAAGCGGTAACAAAAGTTCGAGATATACAGAGTGTGAGAGAACGAAGAATGTTTTAATTGAGTTAGTAAGGAAGAAAGAAACAAAGCAGCACATATCAGAAAAAGAGAGAGAAAAGGAAAAGGAAGAAAAAACGTTGTACCTATATATGATATGAGTTGGAAAGACGAGATCCAGTTGTTCTACTGACTATTTAATAAGCTTTAGGCATCACGCCTAATGCTTTCCTTATCGCACAGAACACGAGCTAAATAGGGCATGGTTGAGTTTTGTACTTGCTTGTGCGAGCATATAGTTTCCTATATAGGCTTCTGGTTTTGCCTTATGAGATACAAGGGGAGAGTTGTGAATGAAGAGGGTGGTGTGAGTTAGATAAAATGGATTTAGCCCATTTTTCACATGAGTGCATGTGCCTGTCAACCAGAATATTAACAAGCTGGTTAAGTGGCACGTAGCTTACCCTGCTGATAACCTTTAACATCCCGCGTTATAAGGAATAGTCTTTCTTTAGTAGCCCTGGAAAAACTAAGGGGGAACAATAGAGAATAATAGGCAGGATGCAAGAGTCAACGAATCGTAGGAGTAAGGGTTAGGTTATTCCAGAACGTCTTAATTTCTTGATGTAGAATATTTTCTTAGAAATCATCAAGATATGAGACGACCAGGAAAGATCAGCAGACAGAATGACGCCAAGATATTTAATTTCCGACTTGGTTTCTATTTTAGTGCCATCTATGTTGCACACCTCCTGAGTGCTAACCAGTTTGTTTAGGTCAGATTTATGCCGAATGGTGAAATTGACTGTTTGGCATTTGGAGCGGTTTAAGGTAAGACCGTTTTCCTTGAACCATTGGCTGATTTCTGATAAAAAGCCATTTAGTTTGGAGCAGTCACTTTGACATTTGACAGGCAAAGATACAGTCAAGTCGTCAGCATATTTAACAAAATTAATATCATCTGAAGATGGTAAGTCATGTAGAAAGAAAGAAAAGAGAAGTGGGGAGAGCACAACACCTTTGGGGACAGCAGCTTCAATGAGCACAGCAGAGGAGGACTTACCTTTGTATGCAGTGTACTGCATTCTGTTTGAGAAGTGAGAATGCAACCAGTTTGTGATCCAGGACTCAGTTTGTGTCATGGAGAGCTTATTTAGCAATAGACATCTAGGTACAGAGTCGAAGGAGGAAGTGGAGTCGAGAAACGTGCAGCGGACGTATTTGGCACCTTTATCTAATGATGAGACAATACTGTTGTGTAAGACGGCCGCAGCGTCTAAAGTGCTCCTACCCTGTATGTATGCAAATTGTTTGGGGTCTTCGAAACTTTTAAGGGAGGGTTCAAGTTTAAGAAGTACTAGTTTTTCCATAAGCTTTAGAAACGGGGAAGTAATGGCAATTGTCTGAACTTTACGTTTTCTTGCTATTACCAAGTTTAGGGACAGGGACTGCTCTAATGTCTTTCGCACTTAATCAGTTGGCGATCAGTGTCTGTAAGTATGGTATGTGCTTTGCGCCGTCTAAGTGCAAAGTACTGTTACAAGATTGGCAGGAGCCTGTACCTGCACTCACTCTTGCGGGTGAACCGCTTGAAGTTGTTGATAAGGTTGTGTACCTGGGTAGTTGTGTGAGTGCCGGGGGAGGGGTGACGAATGAGATTTCCAACCGTATAATGAAGGCTAGGGTGGCATACATCAACTTGAGCCACCTATGGCGCCGTCGCGACGTTAGCCTGGCTGTCAAAGGTCGGGTATACAATGCTTCGGTGCGGGCTGCGCTGCTCTACGCCTGTGAAACCTGGCCTCTCCGAGCTGAGGATGTGCGGCGACTCTGCGTGTTCTATCACCGCTGTCTCCGCAGGATTGCTTGCGTTCGATGGCATCATCGCGTGAGTAATTCTGAGGTTCGGCGGCGTGTGTTTGAACAAAGTGGAGATCACCATTCATTGAATGTCGTCATCTGGAAACACCGGCTCCGGTGGTTTGGACATGTGCTCCGAATGTCACCCCAGAGGCTTCTGTACAGGTCTCTGTTCGCTAGCCCTGGGACGGGATGGAAAAGGCGGAGAGGTGGTCAGTCCATGACGTGGCGTCGTGGGATGAAGGATTTTTGTGCTAGATTATCATCGGTTGGCGTGTCACGACTCCCTGGTTGGGGTCCGAGAGATAGCTCAAATCGATGGCTCGAAACCTTATCGGATATGGCCAAGAATCGTAATCAGTGGCGAATGTGTTGCGATTTCCTTCTTTCTTCCCTTCCCGATGATAGCTAACGAACACTGTTTGAACTTGTTAAGCATAACTGTTTTCCTTCCAGATGAAGTTCTTTATCCGTTTTCTACTTATATATATATATTTTTCTTTTCCTTCCTTCCTTTTTTTTTGATCTATGTTGTTTTATTATTAGTGTGTGGCGCATCTTTCTTGGTGCCATATTGTACCAAGTTTTGTATGCGTTTAAATAAATAAATAAATGTCTTTCCATGCAACAGGTACATCGTTTTTGGAAAAAGAAGCATTTAGGATGTCAGTAAGGGGAGAACATAAAGCATCAGCATATTGTTTTAGAACATAGGCAGGTACATCATCCGGCCATAAGATGCAAATCGTCAGACGAAGCAATTTGTAGTCAAACACTTCAAGTATACCTTTGTATATGTATGTATTAAAGGTTGCTGTAGTAGCTAATTAATCTTATTTTCATACTAGGGTTGATAGCCAATGGTTCCTTGGAAGGATAGAACACTTGGGAAACATTGAATGAAGTTTTGAAGTTTCCCTATGTTGTACCAAAATTTAGCCAATTAAGATGAAATTTTCACATTTGAATGATACTCCTTGAATGTACTCTCTATAAAAGAGATTCTTAAGTTGTATAATATCCTCGTAGTTTCAGCCTTTTACGTACAACCTTGTGTTAGGGGCCTTCCGTTTTATGCTATTTCATGTTAGTTTTAAGTGATATTAAGTTTCAAGATATGAAGGACTGGATGGTTGTTCTAAAAATCTTCGCTACATTGTCAATGATGCTTCTCTTGCGCCTATCTCCGTAACCCGTACTGGCTACAAGCAATTTTGACCTTACTTTCTGTGGTACATTGTACCTAAGGTGGTATCACTTTAATCTGAAATATCTGATTTCGCTCTTGCCTTGCGAACAAACAATTGTGTTTGCCTTTGTCTACTTAAATATGCGTACACATTTCCTTTTGTATTTCTTTATAGGTATCATTACAGGTAATCAATAATCACAGATTCAGTTAGAGAACCACTGGAAAACCTGGGAGTACTGGACAGCTGTTTCGTCCTAGTTTGGGACTCTTCAGAAGTGCGCACCCACCGGGACGAAACAGCTGTCCAGTACTCCCAGGTTTTCCAGTGGTTCTCTAACTGATGTCAGCTCATGATTAAATCCTCCATGCAATCAAACAAAATCCGTACAAAACCAATACTTGAAAAAAAAAATCACAGATTACTTTCATTTTTGAATGCAGTAGATAAGTATCCCCTTAATCGTAGTAGCATATATCTATGTTAATATTAGGCTTTTCCTCGACAGTCTTCCGAATTCAGTGATATCACAATTTTTGGTGACGGGTTTGAGTTGCTGACCATCCTGCGAAAGAATCAGGATTCTACCTGTGCCTTTTGAATCCTTTTATGATCATCTACTAGTTTATCGTAGAAATAGTAAAAATAAGAAATACCGAACCCGAGAGCATCGTTTAATTTGATAAACAATGAATTTTTTTAAAGTAGGTTAAATGTAGAAGTGGGCTAAATAAAAATCGACACTTATAACTATTTTACTCCCGTAATGAATTTCATATCAACGTCTTTATCAATTACAATTTTTCAATCTAATAATTTCTAGAAGGCTACTGATTTACATTTTTCTGAGGATGTCTAGCTCCCTTTAATTTTTGTTTTCAACTAGAAATAGCGTTCATAATTTTTATTTTTAAAAATTTTTTTATCTTTATTTTTTTGATTACAGCTTGATTCCACACCGTGATTTTTGGTACAAGTATGGAATTTTCAGCGTGGATATCGGTAGCTCAAATTTCGCAGGCCGACCATAGATATCAGGTGTGCATCGGCGTGGGCTCGAACCCCGGACCATGTGCATGGTTAGCGAGAGTCCTAACCACTGTGCCACCGATGCACATAATTGTCGTGACTAATTCCTTGTAGATTTAGTTCTTGTTTGCACGATCAGCCGTCTTCTTAGTCTAACCCAGCCTAACTTGATGGTCACGTTGCTCCTAATCCCGACCCGAATAATGAAGGAAAAATGCTGGATTAATGCAAGAATGTAGAAGAAAGTCCCCTGTGTGTCTTCAAAGTGAACTAGAACATAGTTTAATTCTCTTCGTCAGAAGCTTAATAGCTGTTGCATGTCATTACATGTTAGCTTTAAGCTTTAGAAGAGAATTAGTATTATTGCACGTCCAGAATTTGATGTACTGATGGCTGTTAAAAATGATCGAACCCACACCAAACAATTTTTCATTCATTGTCAGTAGTCGTCTGTCACAACTGGTTGTCTTTGTGTCTTCTTGTTTGGCATTAATGATATAATTCGGGAGCCAGTAAAACTTATAAAAATCTTCGACTAGAGCCTTTTTGTTTCGTATAGCTTTGAGGTAAATTTGGTTGAACAAAGAAAGTTGCATTCCAATATTTTCCAAATTTTAATCGTTTCAGATTCACAAAGGGAAGCAGAAGATTATGATGCGTATGAAGAATTATTGGCTGAGTATGATGCTTATTATTAGTCATATTCTACTTTGATCAGGTCACAAGAACCATCATCAGATTTTGATGTTACTGTTGGACACTTAGAAGATATAATGATGAGTAAGTTAAACTTTTATTTGAGTGCGCTTTTGTAATGAATGAATAAATAACTTTCACTAATTGTTTATATTCTTTATGGTTCATGTTGCCATATCATATATCAACTAAGCTAAATGTTTAACATAGGATTTCGCACAAAAGTGCAGCATTTCAAGTTGCCGAATTTCGTAAAACACACTAAGACAGAGGGAAGAGAGGAAATTCGAAGAATTAGTGTCAGTAAAAAGTTTGAGCATTGTGGAATGGATCAAATATATTATAATTATATTACAATAGTTTACACGCAATAAGTTTTTGTTTTTTGGTAATATTTTGAGCCAAATTATTGCTCGTGATCACACCCACTTTCGAAGAAACTAAGGAATTAAAATGTACAGGAGTAGAATAATTACATGATAAAAATCCAACAGATCTACGAGATCATTGTGAGTCAAATAATCTACATGGCTCAAAGCAACGGTCAAAGACTTCATGAATTACTTTTATGTTTTGGTTTGACCGCCCCAAACTATTTTCCAGTCAAATCCCAGGTCAGCTGATGCCGCTCAACCAGGAATGTACTGGCTTGACAGGCTTGAAACTTTTCAATCATATCAGTCGATGCAGCTTCACAACCCCATCGAATGACTTAACCTCGTTACCTAACACTGCCTAACCTCAATATTACTTACCATATTCTATTACTTAGCACGAAAGATAAAAGGCACATGTCTCTGGTCAATGACGGCTAGCCTCCCACACTCAGTCACCCAAACTGATAGATAGTTAAGATAGAGTTGTTTTACTTATCATTGGTGTTTCGCACCCGTTTTCCCTAATGAGTCTAAATAGTTATCTAGTACTACCTACTACCGATACCTTCTCCGTCTGTCGCTTTTGTCTCCCACCATTGTTCTCTGTCCTTGTGAGGACCTCTAGTCACACTGCATTTTAGCAGCGTTTTCTCCTCAAACCTGGTGGAACCAGTTTTCGTGCGTCAACCAGTTCGGATGAAACAACAGAAATCCACGGGCATTTATTAACATTTGGTTGCAGGTTATCCACAGGCTTTGCTACTGTTTTCGCAGTAGACTAGACACTATGCCAGAGTTTCTCAGGATGGATATTACTCTCAATCTCAGATAGGCGTTTACTTATTTATTCATATGCTTAAAGACTGTGTCTGCGTTAAGTCGGTCGCTTCCACGAACTAGTGAGTGATCAGAATCTACTCTGCTGTTGTACAAGGGGTGGCAGTCTTTAACTGATCGTCTAAATTAATAGGTTATAGCTACGTGATTTGTTTGCGTTCATCATTGAATCGATTTTGGAAATCGCCAGGTGAGAGCTCATCTTATACTTTGTCCGTTTCGCAGTCTGTTGATGCCTAAAGAGAGACTTTGTGGAGGCGTAAATGGGTATCACAATCTTTCCTTCTTACGCATGCATTCAGCTGGACAACGCACACTAGACTTTTCACTGGAATCCTACCAAGTGGCTATTGCTTGTCTTAGCGTCCAATTCTAATCCTATGCCAGCAGGTGCATGCAAACTACCGCAAGAATTTCCTGACACCCGTAAGATAAACTGTGTAGATTCATCATATTCTCTAGGTGGGGTTAAGCGAATAGCGACTCTTGCGTCTTGTATGTGTCCCCGAAACTTATATTCCATAACCCGAGATGCCGGAGTTCTGGGTAGTTAGGCAAGTTGTTCTACTTGGAATAAATGTCCAGATGCTAAATGCTCCACTGTAAAGTTGGGACTGTACTTATCTTACATTCATAGTGGGCCATTTAGTAGCATTCCATATATATTCTCTTCTTTCTGTGCGGTGTTTTGAATTTTGGCAATTTGACTAGATATGCTTTGTGCAGGATCTGCGTCCTTTCATCTATAACACTGACATATATTAGCATATTATGATGGGAAGGGTTTATGCTTTTCAAATAAATGTAAACTCAGTCGTTTCTAAATTTTTTCTTTAGGTGATGAATTCCAGAGAGTACAAGATAAATTTATAAATGAATATTATAACGAATTTGAGGATACTGGAGAGAATAAACTATGCTATACAGAAATTCACAATAAATACGTAAGTGAAGTATATTCGTCTCTTCTTTTGGTTTATATAATCTTTATATGCCAAAATAACAACATTAACTTTTAGATAAGTACAGTTGAAAGAATGTTAGAAAAACAGTTATGTGAAAGAATGCCTAATTTTTCAATGCGTACATTTATGGATAGTCTTGCGTAAGTGTTTAACTTTTTGTATTTGTGGTAGGTAACAGAAGAGTCTTTATGACTTTTATGACTGTGAAGTCATTAGTGAATAAATGTTTGCTAACTTAATTCGATTGAATTCGTAACCTACAGTGTCCTGTTGCAAAAGTAGAAAATATACCTTAAGGTCAATCACTGATATGAGATTTAAGTAGCTATACAGTTAACTGACTTTAATGAATTTTCTTCATCATTGATAAAACTTAACTGGAATTCCACTGGAAGCTAAAGAGCACTGAACATTTGTTTCGTTCTACTTAGAGTTTAGTTGATGGGATGCAGCCAAGATCGGACTCAGCAGTGTAAGATCTTGCAGAAAGTATATTGATGTTTAGTCACTGGATTAAAATTTGCTATGTGATGAAAATTACTTAGAAGCTAATCAATCATTCAGAATTTAATGAATCATATAGCATATTAATGTCCTCACTAGTGTTAAATATCAGAACGGATCTCCTTAGGTTCTGGTGAAAAGTTGCAATCTATACAGTCAACTAAGTTTGACGTGTATCGATTGCAGTAGACGCGTTTCACAGGGAAATGGAAGAAGTTAGAAAAATTGACGATTGAACTAGAACTCAGTTATGGAATTACAGCATGCGTTTTACAAAGCTTTACAGTGAGAGTGACAATTTCCGAACCAAAGCGATACAGTTACGCAGTACTCATTAGTTTCCAAGGGTTCTTTGCCACATTCTATCAACTACGATAAATGTTTTGAAACTATGCTTAATAGACCAACTAATACGTTAAATAGTTCCACTACCGTTTTTCAATTGAAGTAGCACAATTAAAGCCCATTAAAATTTCCAGAACAATGGATACTGCACAAAGAATACTCCTTTTGATAACATCATCAAGTTCTACAGTTATATATACATTATAGTGAATGAATTAGTGTTGTGAACAACAATAATGTTTAAATAACATCGAATTAATAATGTCAATAGATTACCGTTCAGTAGCATCAACATAAAGATAAACTGAATGGCAGGAAAATTAGCGAAGATAATATTACAAATTTATGAATTTATAGTCTGTACTGAAGGCCAGGACAGTAGTAGTGGCTGGACTTACTTCTTTTACACACAAAGCACTGGTTGTTTCACGTGAAATGTAATAGCCTCTGATGTTTGGAGCATGTGGTGCTTGGGTGTTTTTGTCAATTTATTTGACACTCGGTAGATGATAGAGAAGGATTCTTCAACGCTGGCCGGTTTGAACCAGATGGTCTAATATAGAACTATTGATGGTTTTCACTTCACCTTTACTTAGCCATACTGGGAGATGTTCTCGAGCACGAGGAATCAAGTTCCTAGAGCAACGATCGACATGACTCGCTCCTCAAGTGCAGTTGAATTGGTAGATACAATTTGAAGCGGCCAGTCTAGGTACTTCATCTTTCAGTCGAGGAATCACCATCGGTCGTATAGAGAATAAGACATGAAGTTCGTCAGCATTAAAAGTTCTTTGAACTGATTTTCTTAATTTTTTCGTAATTATTTCATTTGGTATATCGCCCTTGAATTGCAGTCGTATATAAAGAGGCTTTTTTACGGATTGTGAGTAGTCCTTTTCCGCTTTCTTTGTCATGTGTTTCTTGACAAATTTGTCGGGATAGTTATTTTCAATACAAGTATCGTATACAATGCTTAATTCATCTTCAATTACTTCTTCTAAGCATATAGCTCTGACTCTGTGGCTGAGAGTCTTTACCAGATTTCTTCTGTACTTGAGAAGAACGAAGCTGTGAAAATGTGTATATTGTCCTATCTATGTACTTTTTCTATGCAAATTTCTTTTTATGCTACCATCTGGTTTTCTTGTAAGTAGGACATCCAGGAAAGCAATTCTGTCTAGGGATTCCTCTTCACATGTGAATTTCATAGCCGAATGTACTTCATTGAATTCAGTAATTATTGTACTCTTATCAGAACCATTATCACAAAGAATAAAGGTATCATCTATATATCGGCAATAAAATGAGAGCTTACTGATAAGGTTGTTCAGAGGTCCATTTTCTAGTTTACTTAGAAAGAAATCAGCCAAAATGGAATCCAATGGTGAGCCCATCGCCACTCCGTCCACTTGTCTGTAAAGTATGCCGTCAAATTTGAAATTCACATTCATAGTACACCTCAATAACAATTCGTTTAGGATTTCAGTACGGATGCCAATGTTTATCGACTGGTTATCCACTTGTTCAAATATGTAGTTAACTGTTCCTAATAGGGGTACATTTGTGAATAAAGATGTTATGTCCAGAGATATTATGGTTTTGTCCTTGATATTAATATCTTTGATTTTGTCTACAAATTTAAATACATCCTTGACGCTATATTACTATCTTCTCATACAAAGGTTTGAGAATATTTGCTAACCATCTAGCTGGAGCATGATAGGGCGAATTTTGCATATCAAGTATTGGTATTAACGGTACCCTTGTTTAATGTACTTTAGGAGAGCTGTAAACATCCATCTCACTTAAGGGATAGTCTGGTCTCTCTGAGATACTCCTTCTCGGGACACTGATTGTGATGGCTGTTACTGGCAACTATTCAAGTCGCTTATTCTGACTGATGCGAAAGACTACAGGCACTTTATATCTAGTAGGTGGACCGTCGAAGTCTGTGTATTACCCTTTTCACTATCGGGGGGTCTATGATTCATTGGTGGAACGCTCTTCAGCTACACACATGGTTTGAGTTCGATTCCTGACCGACGCCTTCCTAATCCTTGCTTAAGTGGTCACAAGCCCCGTAAACACGGTAAAGAAAAACATCACAGCTACTGAGACTACAAAGCTGAAGCTTGAAGCGCAAAGTTCCAATCAGAACGTGAAGGATTAATATGCATATATATATATATATATGTTTATAATCATATCTGAAAATTAAATTAATATTGTAAAACTATTACAGAATTCTAAGGAGTTTTTATTGAAGAATCATGACAGCACTTTGCTTAGAAACCGAATAGTTGAAAACAGATCTTATAGTTGATTCACTGAAAACTCTTTCGAGCTAAGTCTTCGCAGTCACTGTCTTTGTGTAATTATTGTAAAGTGGGAGATATAGCCCACCAATTAATTTATTTATTCTAAATCCAACACAATTAATGCAGTCAGATATAATGTAGTGATGGCGATTTGGTAAGATTATTAGTGCAAACCATTACATTGCAACCGAACAAATTCGTAGTGAATGTTTTAGCAACTCTTATTATGTAATCAATGTTCTAGACTCAAATGGTAGTCTTTCTCGTAACACTTATCACTTCTAAATGATATTTGTCTTGATATGATTATGAACAATAGTTTGTGCTCGAAACGTCATCAGTTAATATAACTGTACAACACTGTGTGCTTTATCGAAATAAAATCTTATCCATAATAGACTTATACTCTACCACAGTGCCCAAGTTCTATACACTTATATCGATATTTGTCTTGAGGTAAGAATAAGAGAATGTAACTTGAAATAACAGTTTATTCGCATACTTAAGTTCTACCCCCAATATACAAGTACCTGACTATTTTTCTTTTCTTTTTTCTGTATAGACCAAACAGTGACTGTTTAGATGGAGAAGTATTTGAAATGTTATATACATTCTCAGATTTCCTTGCATTCAAGGAAATGATGCTCGATTACAAAAAAGTAAAAATTGACAAAATATTTCTCTAAATTTTCAAGTATTGGTTTTTGTAGGGATTTTGTTTGATTGCATGGAGGAATTTAATCATGAGCTGACATCAGTTAGATAACCACTGGAAAACCTGGGAGTACTGGACAGCCGTTTCGTCCTAGTTTGGGACTCCTCAGCAGTACGCACCCACCGGGATTCGAACCCAGGACCTTCTGGTTACAAGGCGAGCTCGTAGACCATTGAGCCACTGGGACCCGATCCAATGGTCCTTGAATTCTAACTTCTGCCAGTTCACGACATAGCGCGACCACTTCGCAATGTCTTCTTCGATGAGTTACTGCCTCATCTTCAACCTGCTGTACCCTACTGGTCACGGCTTCCCACTAGAACCCCAGGTTAACTGCCTGAATAGGGCCAGTCACTAGTGAGCATCAGATTTCTCTAAATGTTTGCCTAGAAATTATTTGGTTGTAACATTAATAGCATATGTGTTGATGATTTCAATTAAGGCATAACTATTTCTGTAGTCTTTAATTTCGTATCACAAGTACTGTTGCCTGAATTAATCCAATTGTTACTTTTATTGCCAAGATTTTGAGTAATTTCAGCATACAAAATGGTGGATATTGGCGTAGATATTGTTTTAATGAGAGAAAAGAGTTTGGGCACTGCACTGGAATCTGGTTCCATACCAAATAGTTTCGTCTGAAAGTACATAATGATACAGCTTTAATAACTGAACCGAGCACAATTTATTATCGACAATCATGTCAGCGAATTCGAAAGATTGATCTGCTTCTTATAACCTTCCTGCTTTTTTTGTTGCAATTTGCCATATATCATGGATAGGGGTTGCATAATTTCTATCGCATATACTCGGCGGTTGACATCTCTTTTTTCACCTAACTATACTGCTTTTTAATACCTTCCTCTTATTATCCTATTCTGTTGTATGATCACATGCAGGTGAATGCATTGCAGTGGTCTGTGGTCATGGGCAGTAGTTTTGCTCAAAATTAAAAGACTTATCACTACATGTCAGCAACCATTAAAATATAACTGCAATTAACTGATGTATTTCACAATTTAAAAAGTTTTCAAAGACATTGTTGAGAGGTTTTTTCTTTAAATGTGCTGTGAGCAAAACAATAAACCAGCATTACAATTACTGTAGTTAAATAATTTACTATACTCATTTATCCGAAGTCTATCCAAGCTTATTTAGAATGCAACTAACTGTTTTCATCATCTGACGTAGTCTTAAAGTTCGCTTCAGTGGGTGTGAAACCCTGTAGAGAGGGAAGGCTGGGGGCGTTAGGCTAGCTACCTCACCCCATAAAACCCACCACTGCCACGAAAACTTGAAAGCTCGAGCTTGAAGCCCATATTCTACTCGGAACTCAAAGGAATGAAAAACAGTGTACGTAGGTTGAGTCGCATATAGTTGGTTGTGTTTTTTATATTGTCAACTGTCTGGAGTAGCTAACAAGAACAATTTATATATATATATATTCCTTGTGTAAACAGCTCTGTAAACTTGACATTGAGTGACAAATGAGAAGTTCGGCTCCGAGGCTTCATATTGTTTAATTTATAAAATACAAAACTTAATTCAACTAGCCTGTTTGTTATATTCTGTGTAATAATAAGTAAATTGTCCTTACTTTATCCACTTGGGTCGAATTTGCGTTGAAACACGGCAAATTTATTGTGTGGCTATCGCTATTTGGGACGGAAAATTGTTTAATTTCAGTCACATGGTTGCCAGAACAAATTGTCATTTCATTTACATTGAAGTAATTAAGGGCTTCTCAGTGAACACAGAGAAGATAGAGGTGATGAAAATAACCAACCAACCAACACAAGCACCAATTACTATCAACGGGAGGTCATTTCCTTCACTAATCCAGGGAGCATCGTCCCAGCTACAGGTGGCACGGATGAAGATGTCAAAACCAGAATCGGAAAGGCAAGACAGTCCTTCATCACTCTGAAACCAGTTTGGAAACCTGCATTCAACATATGGAACAAAATTCGGATTTTGAACACCGATGTCAAGTCAGTCAGTGTTTCTATGTTTTTCAGAAACTTGGTGTGTCACAGAAAGCATTTCTAACAGGTTGTAGACTTTTATCGACAGTTTCCTTCGCTCCACACTGAATATTAAGTGGTCAGAAATAATTACCAATAGGAAACTATGGAAACTAACCAAATAAGAACTTATTGCTCAGCAAATATTCTGGAGAAAATGGAGATGGAGTGTACATACACTGCGGATGCGGTTGAATGACATCGCGCACTATGCCGTCGCTCGAGTGGAATCCGAGTGGGAAACGACAAATTGGGCTTGGGTCCGAGATTAACGTCAAGGAGATCATATGGTGAGGCTATGAAAACTTACGGGCAATCGTAGGGCTAGCTGAAGACGACTGTAAAGAACAAGACATATTGGAGCTATGCTGTTGAAACCCTGTGTTCCACTCGGAAGCCAAGGAAACAATAATAATAATTAGCGCTGAAGTTGTTGTCTAGAAGGACAGTGTGAGATTCTCATTTAAATCATCCAACTCAAAGAACGAAACTACAACAAATACCTAGATATCACTTTAGCTTTAAATACTTACTAGAGCAGTATATAAAAGATGAAGGGATGTGTTAATATGAAAGCCATGTATGATCCTGTTGTACACTTTAAAGCTATTTATGTACTGTCGATCTAACTCACACTGATTTACCTTCATGAATGAAACACGACTGTAAGTGTAAGTTAATTAATGTCACTAAGTGTATTTCAGTTTTTTCAGATACTGTACTCGTTTTCACTACAACAGCAATGATTTTTTGCATATTCCGTTAAATTCTCTTTTTTTTGATACTCAAAATAGGTTAAAACAGGACAAACAGTTAATTTGGAATTGACCAATACCTATATCACATGTAATTCTCAAGTAACAGATCCACTGGTTCAATTAAGTGGAAATCACAGATCTTATGATCTGTTTCCTTGTATTACAACAACATGTTCTAATGGTGAACAGAAAGACTGTAGTAATGGGCACTGATGTGCTTGTGTGCGTGTGTTTATACGTGTATTTATAAAGCATTTACATGTAAGATAAAAGTAGATATATGCGAAGCATAGTTTCCCAGTGTACTTGATTGCATTTTTCATGACAATAGTTAACTGTTACCGTTTTCTGTTCAAATACCAAAATCGAGGTGTTATATAAGGTTATTTTTATTGAAGTGATTTCAAAGGATATTATACCTTGAAAAATAATTTAAAATTAAATTTCTTTTGATATGAATGCTAATTGCACAGTGTATTGAGAGTTAGCAGTATCTTTCTCTTTAATTCACTCAATTAATAATAAAGAAAGAAATGAGATTTGAATTGTTGTTAAGTTTACTTCTGCAGAATGATCTGAATTACTTATATTTGGGACCTTCACATAGAGAAATAAAAATATAATCATAACGGGTAATAAAGTGATATAAAAAAAAACGGGAAGACTTGTCCGTCTACTGAACACGCGAATAATACAAACTCAAATTCTATAAGACATCTTTTTTAGGAGATAAGGAGTGAATTTTATTGAAGAGAGAATGAATTTCGATAACATTGAAATAAATCTATCATTCTTTTTAGATTAAAATTGATCAAAGTGGTTGTTTGTTTATTATCACTCGCATTTGCTGTGTTGGTTAGACAGAGGGGAATTTAAAATTCTTCACCGAACAGGAATCGCTAAAATAATATAGTTGATCGGAATTTGTTTGAGTACCGTCAGTATACCGGAAATAAGAACAAGAAAATAGTACTATCTTAACTCATTTAGCGAATAGTGACACTTCATCAGAATAGAGGAGCCACTAACAGTTCTTTAACGACTTCTAAATAGTCTATCCAGAGGTGCGCGACTACGTCTCCCAGCCTAAACTGTACAAAGTTCATAATCTAGAGAACACTTCAGTTTGAGAAATTTTATTAATGACACGCAAATGACAACGTTGCTGAATTAAGTAGTGTCGAGATATCGGACCCGCCTTTTTATGAAGACATGCGATTTAATCGCTGATCTGTTATTTCACAACAATTGATTTTCGTCTACTTGCCTTGGGTAAAACCACTGAGATTATGTAATATTATTAAGTTGATCCTCGTATTGATCGAAGACAGTAGTCGAGAATTCATTAAAAAGCATTTTCTCTCATTCATCCTTGTTTACTGTAATAATGCATGCTGCTATGTCCTACTAACTGATTGATATTGGTGGTTTGGTACCATTCATGTGAACCACTAGTGCTTACTAGCAAAGCCAAATTAACCTAAATAGCGCACAACAGTTTCGCTCGTTTTGAACTGACCTCGCCAGCAGTGTATCAGCTTTGATTCAGGCCATAGAATGGCATCAGTTGAAACGACTAGAATTCTGGTCAGCTACTTAGGAGAGCTAGTGATACGCAGTTTGCACAGTTCGAAGTGAAATTTCACTCTAATATTCCCCTATTATGTTCATGAAAACTTAAACTGACACATGTGGGTGGAAATTTGTAGGTTTAATCATCATCTTCATACATTTAAAATGAATAGTCTCCCTAGCGTTATTAACTGAAGTTTGAGTGAAAGATATGGTGTATTTTGCGCAACACATTTCTACCAATGTGATCAAGTATCCCATTATTAATTCAATTAGCTTGGAAATTATGAAATGGGAAGTTGATTTAAATAAAGAAAATAATGAAGTTGCTGGTATGCTCTAGTGACTGGTATTAGTTGGTAGCCGCCTGCGTCAAACAGTAGTATAATTTGCAGATGACGAATTTAAAATTAAAATGTCATTTAGTAATAGGGAGGATAAGAATTGACATCATTCTTCGGAATCCAATTACATAAGCACTACGAATGTACGTTTAGTTTAACATTTGATTATTTCGGCGGTTGATACTAGTGGCTACTTCTATGAACTGTGATCCTCTTGGTATATATCAGCAAACATCACTCACGGCTTCCGTATAAAAAAACCATGAATGCCGTCTTATAACATTAGTCTTAGGGATCGTATAAACAGTATGCTTTAATATGGACGCAGCTGCTAATCTACTCAGTACCTTCGCTAATCTACCTTTCGAATTTCGACTGCTTCCTAAGTCATCAGGGTACACATCTCCCACCTTCACTTCGCAAAGTGCGTTAACTCCTCCCTTAGGAAGCGTATCTATACACATATATAAATAGACGAGACTCACTTTGGTGATACTTTTATGGCTATTGATGACCAAGAGCAGTGTTTCATCTCATACCATTTACTCTTAATTCTTTTATCAGTTTTCTAATTTGAATTAACCTCCTATTTCCTCATTTCTGTATGATTGAATTGATCAGCAGACATCTGATATGATCGTTTGAAATGCTTTAGACATATGTATTTTTCAGATAGATTTCATAATTCGATGAAGCTGAGTTTACAGATATAACTGAGTATGCCTACTCCACTATATGCCTTGGGTTTAGTCAATGTTTAGTTTAAATATTATCTTGGTATTTATGTTTATTTATAGTTGACTAAATTATATAGAGTAACCTGTAGGTAATTTAGTACTCTGTTAGCAGTATGTGAGAGTAACTCAGCCTATTTAAAATACACACTAGCATCAGTTTACTGTAAGTATAATTGATCTAAAGAACTGTTACTTTTGAGAACTAAAAGAAAATGTTCCTGTATATATCTAAATAACAAAAACGCCAACAAAGATGTTTTTAATTATGAAGAGTAAAGAAAAGTTTTCATCGTTACAAATGAATTCCGGAAACATTTATGCCATGATGTGAATCGAATAACAGACATTCATAGGTGATTCATTGACAGCGAGGTTGATCAGTTTTCTGTTGATTTTCCAATCATGTGAAAATCATCAGTTGGCGATATAGGAAAACTGAGGCTATGATGCTTGAACTCATCAGGTAGCGGTCTGCACTTGTCATTGCACCTAAATAAAGGTAGCATTAAAACAAAGAAGTGTTAATACAAACAAGGATCTCTGCAAAAATTATGCATATTTCATCTAGACAGCTTAATTATTAAGATTTCTGAAAATAATAGTCAATAGGATATGCTGAAACATGCTTGAAGATGCTTGACTTCGTAGGTAATATCACTTGGATACGTAATAGACATACTAATGATTTTTCAAGTATTGGTTTTGTAGGGATTTTGTTAGTAACTGATGTCAGCTCATGATTAAATCCTCCATGCAATCAAACAAAATCCCTACAAAACCAATACTTGAAAAATTAATCTGATGCTCACTAGTGACTGGCCCTATTCAGGCAGTTAACCTGGGGTTCTAGTGGGAAGCCGTGACCAGTAGGGTACAGCAGGTTGAAGATGAGGCAGTAACTCATCGAAGAAGACATTGCGAAGTGGTCGCGCTATGTCGTGAATTGGCAGAAGTTAGAATTCAAGGACCATTGGATCGGGTCCCAGTGGCTCAATGGTCTACGAGCTCGCCTTGTAACCAGAAGGTCCTGGGTTCGAATCCCGGTGGGTGCGTACTGCTGAGGAGTCCCAAACTAGGACGAAACAGCTGTCCAGTACTCCCAGGTTTTCCAGTGGTTCTCTAACTGATGTCAGCTCATGATTAAATCCTACATACTGATGAATTTATTTTTCAAATTATTCGTTTAAGTGACAGTTAAAATAACTGCGAATTTTAATCATTTCCAAGGGAATTATTATTGAGTTGTGATGATGAAGCGTCAATGCATTTACTTCAGGTTTTATTTTGAAACGTAAAAAAGATTAGAAGGGAAGAATTACTTTATGCTCTGGTTCACTATTCCATGGGCTTAGTGACTTTACAGGGGAGCTTTACTTTCTCCCATGCAGTAGTTTCACTAAACTTTACAAAGACACTGATGTCATTGATATCTTCAAAAGTGGATCAGCCCGTTACTATTCAAAGCTCATCATTCTAGTTTAGATCGAAAGCTTTTCGTTCATGATTTAAACAGTTAGATATCAAGCCTAGAAGCAAATCGAAGTCGACGGACGGTAAAAGATATGTTGCCGAACCATTCAAATATACGGCGTTATGAGTGAGCTAGTATTCGGCCACATTTACTATAGTGTATTTGAATAGCCTAGTAACATGCCTTACACAGTCAGCATCTAAATATGTGCTACCCGAAACTTTGCAAAGAAAGTACCTGTCTTGTAGAAATTTTGAATACTGAATGTTTCAGAAATGATTGATACCTGATGACTAGTCATTTAAGCTTCAAGGAGAAAATTTCAAAGACTACTGATAGAAGTTAAGCTCAATCAATGAAATCGTTTCTTAAGCTCAATTTAAGCAGGAATTTCTATGTTCTCTAGGTAGCTGAGTATAACAATATACAATTACGTTGAGATAAACACTTACGTATATGTTGTTTATCAGATTATTCAACTTTGGACTACTTGTATACCATGACTGTTTTCAAGTCTTTTAATTCTGTTCTTTACATTTAGTTACAGATAGGGCTGATCTTTTGAGAAATACAAAATGTTCACTTGACGATAGGTCAATAAACTGCCAAGAATTGATTAAATCAGTGAATTAATCAGCCGAGAAAGTAAACGATGCAACACCAGAAAGGCGTCAAACTTTTTATTTTAAACACTATTCTAAAAACAAGATAGGAGTGAAAGCCGAAGATCACATGATCACAATCAAGTCGATTTTCTTCAAAGTACCAGAAACAACCAATTTAGCAAAAGACAGCCTGTAGTTGAAAGAACTATCATATGCCTTACAACAAACAAACGATAATAATATGATGACAAATAATAAAAACAAACCTATCCAAATTAATCAGAAAGATCAATCAATGCTAAGAAATGAAAATTACTGACCAAAATAAATAATTCAACCCTCCACTGAAGGCATTTTCAAGAACTTATAAGCTAAGTAAGGGAGGTCAAGTGACCTGAAAATAGGCAGCATCAAGTCACGCATGCGGTTGATAGAATGGATTTGTGTAAATAAGAAGACAAAATCATTCAACTGTTTAACAATTTTCAAACCGCACTAAGAAAGGAAGACAATCAGAATGTAACAGATGGCTCTGCATCTGAAGGACACCATCTCAGAAAACACTTCAGCTAAAACAGACGAAGATAACACTGCACAATCGTCTAGCGTCAACTTATATGGATGCACGTTTTTATGTTACAAATAAAGTACCTAAAGGAAGAAAGTTCATTTTGACAATATAAGTAGTATGATGACTTATATACAGATTTTTTTGACGACTAACCACAGTCACTCTCCAGATTTATAAGTCAGTAGTAGTCACCCTATTGTATTTGTCCTATTTCAAAAGCATTATCGTGGATAAAGAATGTTTCCGAGAAAGGTAGCTGTCTTAATTCTTAAAGCATGAGATTTTGGAAAATCAAAAGAAATATGTACATACCTTCATTTTTGCGATGTTCTGTAGAAGGAAAAATAATAATAATAGCTTTATTCCAAAAACAGTACTAATGATACAGCAAGGAATTTTCAGCATTCAGTACAATATTGCATCTAATTTACTCAAAAACGACAAGAATATTATAAATACACATTACACAATAATAATAAAACGATTGTTACAGCAGCTACATAGCAAAATACTGTGTGCAATACGGTGAAAAATATGCATAAAGTACAAAATTGTAGTAATTATAGTAATACCAACTAAAATAAAATAGCAGAGTAATAATTAAACGACAGAAAGTGTGACACCATAAAATACAGAAAGATGAACTATGAAAGGGTCGATTTACTGTGCTAATTACATAGTAACTTATGTGTTTTACGTCTAACAGAGTCTTCATCACATAAAGTACGGGCTAAATAGGGTATTGTAGAACTTCTGTACTTAGTGGTACGAGCATATAACTTTTTATATTGACTTCTCGTCCTACCTGATGAGATACAAGGGGTTGGATGTATATAAAGGGGGTGCAGAGGATCAGGCAGTATAGCCTTTGCCCATTTTGTACAGGAATTTATATGCCTCTCGACTATAGTTTTGGCGAGCTCATTCAGTCAGTCTGTCTGTCTGTTTTCGACATAGAACTTTGCACAAATGTGCGGAAGTTCAAGTCGCCACATTCCGTGTAGCACGCGAAGCAAGAGAAAGTACAAGAAAAGCATAATAGAAACAGTGAGCAGAGGTGTGAGACAAAGGAGTAATAAAGAAAAACAAAACAGTTTCATTGGAAGTCATAAGTCACAAGGAGTGGATGCATCTGCGCCACTGAGAACGATTTTGAGCCATGTCACCAATTGTTTCCAACCATAGATTTTTAACGTCCCGAGGACCCCAGCCTGGAAGTCTACACCTTCCTACGTGGCTTAGACCAACTGTTGTGGATTTCATTGACTGGTGCCAAGTTTTTGTTTGACCGCCGCTAGCTTTTTTCCAGCCTGACCCTATATCCGCTAACATTGCTCGTCGAGGGAGGCGGTGGCTTGGCATACGTAACACATGTCCTAACCATCTCAGTCTTTGTAGCTTCACGACTTCGTCGATTGATTTCCCCTGTTTACCTAGAACTCTACGCCTAACCTCCGTGTTGCTCATCTTATTATGCCACTTTACACGGGAAATAGAACGCAGGCACCTATGATCAAAGACAGCTAGTCTTTTCATGTCTTCCACTCTCAGTGGCCAGGTCTCACAACCATAAAGGAGGACGGAGCGGACTGATGAGCAGTACACCCGCCCTTTGGTCGATAGTCGAACATCTCGTCTACGCCAGAGTCGGCGTAAACTAACAAATGCGAAACGAGCCCGTTGTATTCGTGCTGAGATTTCGTCAGAGATCAGCCCGTTGGGGCTGATGGTACTTCCCAAATAAGTGAAGCGGTCAACGTGCTCTACCACTTCACTTCCTATTTCCAATGTAGGAGTCGGTGTAGTCCAGTCCTGTAACATCATCTTGCATTTGGCGGGAGCGAATCGCATGCCAAACATTCGTAGATTGCGGCTCAAGGTGTTTAGAAGACTCTGCATTTTGTCAGCGTCTTCGCCTAGAAGGACTATATCGTCTGCATATTCCAAGTCAACGAGATTATTCCCAGGTAGCAAGTCAATCCCTGAATCGCTGAAGTGAGTTAGGGTTAAGGCCATTAACACATCTATGATGACGTTGAATAGAAAAGGAGATAATGGGCATCCTTGACGGACACCACTGGTCGTCATCAGTTCAGATGACAGCTCGCCGTAAGCCCTCACCTGGCTGTATGAGTACGAGTAGAGTGCCTTAATCAGTGCAATATATTTTCTTGGAATTCCCTTTACAGCCAAGCATCTCCAGAGAACTTCCCGCTCATTCAGTGGCAGACCACAAGCTCTACTCACAGCATTTAATACTCTTCGTAATATGATATAATCTTTTTTGAGAAGCCTATGAAAGATTAATGGAGAGCAATAGAGTACAATAGGTAAAATACAGGAGTTTAGAAATTACAAAACTAAAGGTTGGTTGATACCTGATTGTCTTAACTTTTTAATATAGAAGGTAAGACGAAAGGTTTTCTTAGAGATAGATAAGATGTGAGATGACCATGAAACGTCAGAGGAAAGAACTAATCCAAGGTATTTAATGCTTGACTTAGTTTCAATTTCTGTGCCATCTATGCTACAGGCTTCATGCGAACTAACTAGTTCATGTAAGTCACGTCGATGCTTGAAAGTAAAGTCAACTGCCTGACATTTGGAAGGATTTAATATAAAACCATTTGACTTGGACCAGTTGTTGATGTCCAACAGAAAGCTATTAAGTTTGTAGCTGTTAGACTCGGCAGTTATACAGTCAGATCATCTGCATATTGGACAAAATTACTTTCATATGAATGAGGCAGGTCATGTAAGAAGAAAGAAAAAAGAAAAGGGGAGAGGAAGGCACCTTGAGGAACACTGGACACTAAATCGAAAATTCATCGTGTATTCTAGTCAAACAAAAAAATGTTTCAAGTATTTATGCAGTCACCTTAGTTAGTATTAAGAGCACAGTAATCCTCTGAATTATTCGTGTACAATATTTATTCCCTTAGTGTTAAATCGGAAGACTTTAATCTAAAACTGCTTCTGCATATTAGAAATAAGTTCTTTATGTTAATTCAGAAGAGTTTTGTAAGAGTAGAATTTTGGTACTATTGGTAGAGGGTGGTCTTACGTTAGGTAATTTTATTTGATATAACACAACGGGCACAATAGTACTGAATGGATGACGTTTCAAACGAAATTTTCTACTCATAATCACATCACATCGTCTCCTATGTAACTCTACGGATTATTTGCTGTTCACGTCATTACAGAACACGTGTAATCGAAGTAACAAAATAAATCCCAGATTTAGGGAAAATTGTATTAAACAGACCGGAGGCAGATTTATATCAAACAAGTCAGGGAGTTGTGTAAATACCCTGATACGATTATGAGTTGTAAATTATGCTCTGGATCGTATACAGTCAGGAATACTGCATCAAATAAGTCTACCTAATACGAAAATCAGAGAATTGTGTCACTTGAAATGTACACTCAGTGTCGCGAGCTTTCGAACATATCTAACTCGTAATTTCACCCATATTCTTTAGAATGATTTTCAAGCTTCTGTGACAGTACAGTGGGGATCTTAGTAATGAAATTTTAGAACATGGTTCCCAAATTAAATATAATTTTCTTTTTTTTTGATTTACAGCTTGATTCCACACTGTATTTTCGGTACAAGTATGGAATTTTCAGCATGGATATCGGTAGCCCAAATTTTGCAGGCCGACCATAGATATCAGGTGTGCGTCGGTGCGGGCTCGAACACCGGACCATGTGCATGGTCGGCGAGAGTCCTAACCACTGTGCCACCGACGCACAGACCTATAGACCTAGAAAAGTATTTCACTTACTAGACAGAACTGGAGTATTTGATTATGCATATTCTGTTAGTCTGTTGTCAAATTCTCCACCTTTTCTAGAATTTCTTTGATTTCTCTATTGTATTTGATTACAGTGAAGCTAATTTATGCATATTTTTCACGACAATAAGCCAGTCAATCCAGATATACGATAAAATAAAAATCACTATCAGAAGGAGATTTCATAGAACAATCTATTAATTAATACATGGTGGGAATCAGAATGAACATTTCTTTTGAATTGAATTCTTGATTTTCCCGTCGATTGATTGGACCGAAGTGCTCGGTCTCAGGTTGACATGTCGGCTTCTTGTGCAGATGCTTCGACGATGTTCGGGCATTTAGTTAGTATACAATTGGTGGATGGTGGCTAGCAGTGGAATCCAGGATGCGCATTTCGTCCTATTTGGGACTCGTCAGCTGGATGTACCTGCATTTCTCAGTGAGTGATGATGTTCCCACCGAGGCTCGAACCCAGTACCCATAGTTTCAAACGCCAGAGCGTTATCCACTAGACCACTTGGGCCACGAGAGCCACCTCTTGTGCAACGGGTCATATTAATTATTGAATTGAATTCTTGATTTTCCCGTCGATTGATTGGACCGAAGTGCTCGGTGTCAGGTTGACATTTCTTTTGATTATAGAATACTGTTAATTGCAGCAACTCATAATCGAAGTAAAACCGTACATCCCACTATAACTTGAACATATCCTGCTTATTGAGTTCAAATCGCATAAGTGCTGTATCTTATTTTTTAATATACTAATATAAAAATACATAAGTGAGCATAATTAAATCCTACATGTTTTATTCTTCATTTCTAACTTACTACTATGCTTGCTATGTGCTATAAATATGGGTTTAAACAAATTTCAATTACAAATTTACTAATAAACATGATGTTTACAAGGCACTCATTGCAAAAAGCTTTAAACGAATCATTTAGTATCAGAGAGATACATTTTTGTTGCATGGCAATGGGAGAAACCACTTAGAAAAAAGCCATGCTTGGCTCAGTTTAAAGCCTTCAGGAGACTAAGATTTCGTTTATGATTCGAAACTAAGTATCTCAGTGAAAATACTAGTGGTTTTATAAGTGAAATGGATTTCGACGTATGTAGCTAGTTTTCCATCTGCTTTTTAGTAGAAATTTAATTGTTAAACAATACCTATCACTCGATCGGTCAACTATTATGATCACTCCATGCTAATTACTGATTCATGAACATCAGGCAATTATTCACTGAATCAGTCATGTCTTGAACAGATTATCTGAAAAGTTACTGGCTTGAATACTGGCTGGCGAATGCTTAAATCTGATGGGAGACATTAGTAATTTCAGTGTAGTGGGCACACCTTGCTATCATTTATAAAACATAGGTGCAAGCCTTCCTGTTGTCTAACTACTTTCAGCTACTAGTGATATATAGCGGTGAACACAAGTTTCGTATTATTCACATTATTTTCCAAACCATCAATCTAATCAACACATTTGGATGTAGGCACATAGGACTTGAAAGTTACAATGATTACTATGTGATGACAGATTCGTGTACATTTTTTCTTGACTTATAATTATTTTAGGCTAATCCGCTTCACTCATCGATATCAGTTAACTGAGTTGCTGTAACACAAGAAGTAGCTGGCCTTTTGTGAATGCCTTGATATGACTATGACCGATAAATATCCCTGCAGCTTTATCTAATCAACAAAATTTCATCAAATAAGTTTAACTTATATAAAAATAGGCGATTTGAGTCATGTGAGATATACTAAATTTCGAAAACTTTCGAACATATCTAACTCATAATTCCACCATAATCTTTAGAATTCCTGTCGAGTTTTTGTGCTAATACAATGTGGCTCCTAGTTATGGAGTTCTAAAATATGTGTTTGAACTAAATATAATGAAAGTTCTGTAGGCGTTGCTGCATGCAACTGCAGTGGCTGACTGTGTAGATTCTGTCAGTCTATTATCAAATTCCTTACTTTACCTTTTCTAGAATTTCCTTTATTTCCCTATTGTAAATAATTGTAACGTGGCGCTTTTACTTATATATTTCCACGATAATAAACCCACTGATTCAAAAATAAGACACAATAAAAGTCACTGAACAATCTGTCGAAAATGTCAGTGAATATTTTTTCTGATGAACAGGCATTAATAGCACGAGTCAGAATGAAATTTTCTTTATGTTGAAGTATCGTTAACTACACTTGCGCATAGTCAAAGTGAAACCTTATTTCTCCGTTATGATTTGAGCCTATCTTGTTGAATAAATTCCAATCACATATATGCTCCGTTTTAATTTTTTAATAAGTTAATATGAAAATAGAAAAACAATTTATCGTAGTAAAATTCTACACACGTTTTCTTCAATTTCGACTTACAATCTTTCGTGTTCGTACTGTATGCTATAAATATAGATTTAACCAAATATCAGTTACAGATTTACTAATAAGTACTATATTTGCAAGGCATTTGTTATAAAAAGCGTAAAACGAAGCATTCAATTAAATAGGGATACATTTTTAGTTACAGAGTGATAGAAGTCAGCCTTGTTTGCTCTAGATCAGAAGCCTTCAGCAGACTAAGATTTCATTCATGATTCAAAACAGCGTATCACAATTTCCATGTTAGTAATTTTATCACTAAAATGGATGCAGGTGGTTAGTCCTCTACTTCTTAATCGAAATTTGATGATTAAACACTATATCTCACCCTATTCAAGCGGCTATCCATGATCATCACCCTACGCTAGTTACTGATTCATGAACATCAGCCAATCCTGCAGTAGATTAGTCATGACTTGAACAGATTATCTGAAAAGTCACCAACTTCGATACTGGGTAACGTATGTTTAAATTGGAAGGGAAAAGGAGTCATTTCAATATTGTGGGTGCAACTAGTTACCTTCATTCACAACACAGGTGCAAGCCTTCATGCTGGCTAGTTACTTCCAATTGCTAATGATTTGCAGAAGTTAAGTCAAGTCTCGTGTTATCTACCTTATTTTCTAAACTGTTAGTCTGAACAGCAGATTTTGATATAACTACATAGGATTGGAAAGTTACATTGATTATCATGTGGTGACAGATTCCTGTACATTTTTATTAACTTATAATCAATTTAGGTCGATCTGCGTCACCATCGACACCAGTTAAAGGGATCACTGTAACACAATAATTAGACTTTTGCTATTATATTCTGAAGAACTTATCACTATCCAATGAACAGATGAATGACAGTAAGCCAGATATCAGTCGATTTCTTATGAACTGTGGAAGTGAACAGCTAAATGTGAATAGATCTACGTTACTTTTTAATTTACTTCTACGAATTTTACCACCAGTATTTTGTGGTTTCATTCGAAGGAAAACACCTCTAAATTGTGTATATTAGTTTTGGAAAATGCAACAATAACACTAAATTTTCTGAATGCAAAGTCAACAATAAACATTTCATTTCATAAGTAAAATGACGTTTTGATATGTTTCAAATGACCAAATATAAACTAATGACATGTAGGTGGGAACTTAGGGCTAGTTATTAAAATTTCCTCAATTTCCCAACTAACAGAATTTATTTTTAGCCCAAAGAGTGAAGTACTCTTCAGACATTAGTTGAATCACAAATATACGAATTCATGAAGTGGTAAATGCTCTAAACCTACAGGTGACATAATTTCTTTGTGTACCCGCATCTGAATAATCAAAACAAATGTGGTAATAATAACAATAGTAATACAAATGCAATATAAGGGTCATACTTGTGTACAGCGCTACTTATCATCATCGTGAAGTGTCAAGAATGGAAGTTGACTCTTTACTACAGCTTTATCAACCCTGAAAAGACATCTGACAGCGTCGACCGTGAAGGAATTTAGCAGCTGATTCAGCACTACGGATTGAGTGCAACAAACGTTTATAAACCTCATTCGACAGCTATATTATGACGTCACATGCTGTATAATCCACAACGGAAAGCTGACCGAAAACAATTCCAGCAACGTGCTGTAGATTTACGTCAACAGTTACCTTCTCCCGATACTGAAGATCAGAGGCTTCGCTAGAATGTATAAGCAACCAGGAATTCCGGCAGCAAAGCGACAGATGTCCTGTAGTACAACGAATACACAGACAGAAATGGGTATGGATTGTACATTTTCTGAGAAAGCCGAGTGAAATCTTACTTCAGACCATCAATTGGAACTATATTTCGAAGTGGGGGGATGGAAGTCTGAGGAAGACATGAATGAGATCATATGAAGAGGGAATGAAAGCTTGTAGGTAGTCCATGCATCCAGTTGAAACTGATGGTTAGGAATTGAATGGTATAGAGATGTGTAGCTTAAGCTGTGTGCCCCACTAGGAACCCAAGGGACGAATAATAATATAATTACTTGTGTATAAAGATCGAAATGCGGTTTCATGCTGGCGTATTTACAATGTGTGACACGTGGCACTATGGAGTTAATTTTATCCGACAAAGTATTTCAAATGTAGTTTGCTACCATTATTCATATTTAAGTAATTGCACACCTTTCGCAGTAAGGTTTAACTGCTTTAGACCTCTTTGTTATTTCACCTTTCATTGTAGCATGATGTACTAGAAGTCAGGAACAGGTATCGAATAGATAAAGTTTAAAAGTAGATCTTTCAAGAAACAATATCAGTCAGGAGACTGTTAAAGAACAAGGAGCACTGAACCACTTATTTGAATAAACTATTACGTTTATGGATAACGTTATGCATTATATGCAATTTATTGAAATGAGAAAGCACTAACACTTCTTCTTCGTCTTCAAATAATGGCCATAAATAACCCAAGTATAAGCTTTAAATCATTGCAAAAATAAATTTAGTTCTCTTCATCATGAGCCAATGGGAAATTGATGAAGTATTATGGTGCTAAATGACAAATTTTAACTGCACGTTTACCGAATTCTCTTAACATTCAGATTGAGCAACTTATTTGAAATGTAAAAGCACAGTCTGGTTATTGTGGCAGGATGTGATTTCATTTTTAATATATTTACTGAATATATCTATAATGACTGGTCTTTAATTAATGAATAACGTTTGCAGAATACAGCCCTTAGTACCTGGTTTCTATAAATCAACTACTCCTTGTTCTTTGATTTCATAAGGAACCCAGTTCACTAAATTTCTGGAATCGATGTTATGTTATTCTTTGTCACACAATGATTTCATGACCAAATACCACAAATAAGTAGGTCTTTACTGTTGTTGGTTTATCCTTCAAAACAAGTGCTAAGACATCGATAACAGACACCAGGATTTTTACATTACTTGTCCTACACACCTTATCATTCTAAATTTGATTGACTTTCTACCTTTTGTCAATGTGGTAGAAATCTTCCTTCAAAAATTTACATCATTAAGAATTTTCCATTTTACTGATAAATGACAAATTTCAAAATGGTAAAAGTATTGTCGAAAATGGTTATTATAAAAATGTTTATATTACAAGTGTTAAATGTACTAACCTTTAGAACCTTTTGAAATCAGAAGTGAGAGGCATTACGACAGTGACAACAGACGACGGATATTACTCATATCTCCTTCATGTAGCCGAAGCTTTAGCAATTCCTAAAGGAAAACCTGAACTCTGTGTTCAGAAAAGTTTTATTCAGCTTCTTTACGACCGTAGCCTTAGTGCCGGATTTATTTTCCCGATAAATTCAATGTGGTCCTTTTATTTCTGCAGCCAACTTTCAATCCTTTGTTTTTTTATATCTCAGTGATAACTTTTAAATGATTATTTATCACTTAACTAATTAGGTGTCAATCCCATCGACTACGTAAGACCACTGACAGTTATTCACACAACGTTATTTCTCACATACTTTGAGTTATGTTGGTTACGAAGTGAAAATAGCTTCTGATCTTTGTTGTCAATTATGTATATAAACCCTGTGTAGCCTTGAAATTAAGTTACGAAAATTCATATGTTTGCTTACTTATGTGCTCTGATTGTTTGAATTGCCTATCTAATGCACCCTAACATTCTAAATCTAGCTAAATTTCTGCACTCTGCGAACATAACTGAAATTTCTTTTCAGAACTTTACATAGCTAAACATTTCAGTGTCATTGATAAATAGCAAATTTCTGAATGCTAAAATAATTACCAAAAGTAGTAATAATAAAAATATTTATATATAACAAGTGTTAAATGTATTAAATATTTTCTTTGCCTGTTAAGATAAAAAGTGGGAGATATTATGACATCGCTGTAAGCTCTCGGGATTTTTAGATTACTTATTTTATGCGTTCTAAATTCAGTTAAATTTCTATTATTTATCAACACGGTTGAGATTTCCCTTCAAAACTTTACATCACTAAAAATTGTAATATCACTGATAAATTGCAAATTTCTAAATGCTAAAAACATCACCGAAAATCGTTATGGTAAAAACGTTTCTAATACGGTTGTTAAACATACTCTTTTTGCTTTTGCTGCTTGCTGAAATGAAAAGCCGGAGGAATTTATTAATTTGTGTATGGCTAAGAGATTTTACGAGAAAGGCAACATATAGTATTATTAAAATTATTATTGCGATACGTTTAATATTTTGAGTTAGTTGATAAAGTGTTTTCTAATCCGTTTATTAGTTTGTCCTTATATTGGTATGAATTAACTCAAATTTGTACAAAAATCAGGAAGCCATTATCCATGATGTGCGGTTGTAGTTGGTCTTGAGATTCATTTATGTATTTATCAATACACTTAATTCTAAGAAGCACAAACAGCCAGAAAATGTAAAAATTTAGAATTAACTATATTGAATAACTTTTCAGATCCGAAGAAATTCTGCATGTTCGTTTTATAACATTTACATGACATTTGTTGTCTGTAGACAGCACTTCCTAACATGAGCCTTATATTTTTAAGATACATTGACAACATATTTCTGTAATTTAAGGAAGAACGTTATTTTTTGGTAGATTTAAACTTTAATCTGAGTTGTTCTATGTTCTGAAGTCCTAGCTGCAAACGTTCCATTGTCATGGTAGATATCGTCAATAGAAAGTTATGGATTTATCTGTCGACGATTACATCTGATATGACAGAGTCTCCATTATCTAAAATTTTAAACTCTTATACATTAGCCTTCTCATCTATATCACCAAAAGGTGATTACTATAAGGATACTGTATTGGGTAACCAATCAGTAAAACGTTTGTCGAAACTTTACTTAAAAAGATACTCAACTCACTGGAAAATTCAAGTAAGGTAATGAGTACTAAGAAAATGACGATACATAGAAAAAATCTGGTAAACATTGTAAATTGCTGTCACAGTTCAAGTTGAATCACTTATTCCTAGGTATTTATAGGCAACGAGAGGCTGGTGTCACCTTGAAAAAATTTGTAATTATTTTCTAATTATTTAAAGAAACAAACAAGATTCTGTGACTACTTTATTTTCAAGAAAATTATTGACACAAAATAGACGATTAAGTTTTTCATTGTATCGCTTTTAACAAACAAACAAATGAACAAACAAACATAAATGATATAAATAAAGATACTGTCTTTTCATTTGTTGTATTATCACAGTTTTCAAATCCGATTCTTGATTTCTCTTGTTTATTCTGTAAATTGTCACCAGGAGTTAAAAAACAAGACAGTGCAAAACGTATGTGAACTGTTTGAAAGCAGGTTATTACCTGTAAAAATGTGTACAGCAAATCTTGTTTTAGGTAATAGCTCACTAGTAGCGGACAAGAATATTGTTCCAATAAAACATTAAATAAATAATAAGCTTGGCATTAAGTTAGACGTTTTTTCTTCGTCTCCAGTTTTTAATTTTAACAGAAATTTAAATGTATATATCTAGGATAGTGGATGGTAATGATACCAGTCTGAAGTCTTTAAGTCTAACTCGAATCTCTTAGTTCATTATACGGTATGACTATTACATCACACATGGATAAATGTAGAACTCTGTACAGAAATGAAACAGTGGTCATCACCATCTCAATAAACCTCTGTAATCAAACTCCCTGGTCATTCTGCTTTGTCTCGTTTTAGAAGACACACTGAAGCAAATCTGTACAATGCACTGACGGTTTTATTTTTATGCGTTAATTTTGAAGTTAGTCGAAATGAAACCTTTAATCTGCATTTCATTCTTGGTAGATAGGTGCATTTAATACCTATTCAGAATGCCTGATAAATCTGCCTTTTATTAACTGTAATGTAAATCCTCCTGTTTTAAGAGTTTTCTTTCAGTTCATAAGTCAGATTGGTGTTGGTCGAATATGAAGCACGTTGATTTAAAACACTGAACGTTAGTATTGCATGTTAGCCCTGTTGTTATAAGTGATTTTGACATCATTCTAAGAGCTTCCAGGGGTGGTTTATTGGAATAATATACGCCTCACATAACGTCTCACTAACACTGTGCATATCATATTGTGTCGATTAGTTTCAGGAATATGCATGCAATTCACAGAAACATGGTGTTTATTAGCTTACTGTTCTTGATAGCTGCAAGCAAATTTACTAAACATATACATAACGTCTTGTGAAATTAACAGTAATTAATCATTCGCTTGAGTTCCAAGTGGAACATAGGGCTTCAACAACACATCTACACTTTGTTCCGTTTTCTGCTGTCCTCTTCAGCGGGGTCCACGATTGACCAAAATCTATCATCTCTTCCTGACACGATCTCCTGTCACCCTAGGACGACCGACTTATCGCTTCCCATTTGGATTCCACTTGAGCGATGGCCTGGCGTGCTATGTCATTCGGTGGCCTCCTCAATGTATGCCCAATCCATCTCCACTTTCTCCTACAATATTTGCTGAGCGATAGGCTCTCGCCTTTGGTTTGTTTCCATAGTTTCTTTTTAATTATTCTTTCTCTCAGCCATTTGCTCTTCAGCATGGAGCCACCAAAGACAGGTGTCGATGAAAGTCTGCAACCTGTTGGAAATCCTTTTACTGACACACAGTGCAAGTTTCTGACCCGTCTAGAAGAACCGACTTCACATTGGTGTTGAAAATGAGAATCTTGTTCCTTATGCTGAGTGCAGAAGATTTCCAAACTGGCTTCAGATTGGTGAAGGCGTATCTTGCCTTTCCTATTTTGACTTTGACATCCTAGTCCGTCCCGCCTGTAGTTGAAACGATGCTTCCTGGCCAGATAAGTGAAGGAGGGAACCTCTGTTAAATCTCTCCCATTGATGGTGATTAGTACTGGCTGCTTTTGTTTCTGTTCGTTGGTTATCTTCATCAACTTCGTCTTCTTTGCGTTTACCTGCAGTCCTATTTTCGCCGCCAAAATCTCAGCCAGTTTGTTAGTTTTCGCTTGCAAGTCTTCAAGTTTGTGTGACATTAGACAAATAGCATCTGGGAAATATAGATCTTCCAGAGTCTTCTTATCTGTCGCTCAGCATATTCTTGTCTCCTCGACCCCAACAGTTTGACGCATAATCCAATCCATGACAATTTAGAATATCATCGATGATAACAGCAGCCTTGTGTTAATTCTGTATGCATTTCGAACGTCTCGATGAGTTTTCCGTTGTGGACTACCTGACACATGGCATTGTCATATAGCCACCAGCTGTTGAATAAGGTTGATATAGACTTGGGAACTGCATGCCGTAGTGCTGAATTAGTTTCCAGATTACTTCTTGGTCTATGCTGCCGAAGGCCTTCTCAAAGTCGATGAAGTTGAGGTACAGGTTTGACTGCCATACTATGCTTTCTTCGATGATAATGAGTATAGTTACTATCGATCAGAACATGATTTGTCTGCCTTTCCTGGATCCAGCTTGTTCCGTGCTGGCTGAGTTCTGTATCCAGTGCATCCTTTATCCTCTCCAGCATGATGCAACTTAGTATTTTATTTGGCCTGGACAAGAGCATGGTACCACACCAGTTCTTGCACAGGCCTAAGTCGCTCTTTCTTGACAGTTTGACAAAGTAGCCCATCTTCCAATCAGTAGGCGCCTTTTCTTCTTTCCAAAACTTTTGTAGCAATGGAGTGAGAACATCTGCCGTAATCTCTGAAGCCGTCTACAGTGCTTTGGGAGGAATACCATGTGGTCCTGCTGCCTTCCAGGCAGGACTTCAGTAGCCTGATCGCACTCAGGATTTCTTCTTTCATTAGAGGAGTGGTGTCCACCGGCATTTCCGCGCGTGCTGTAGGTGCTATTTCTGGGTAAGTTGCAGGTGATGGTGGATTCAAGAATCTCTTGAAGTGATATATATATATATATATATATATAAGCAGTTAATTAATTGAAATGAACTAGGTGTTTGACTCTTTGGTTCATGAAGTAAGGAGTGCGGAAAGTTGAGAAAGCATAAAGATGCAATGATATTTCCAAAGAGTTTACGTAAAGGTTAGTTCTCAAATACTGCCCAGAAGTTCAGGTCTAAAAAGACTGTCAGCTTTTGGGAACGCTTCCCAAATTTTGATTTCTGAAGTCTGGTCGACATGACCATAAGGTCTGGGAAGATGAAATTTATCGTCATTTTCCCTTTCAATTTTGAACTTTAGATTAATGTATCATGTTTATGCAGTAAGTGAGCTCAAAACAGCTGCACGCTTAAATCGTTTTTCAACATAATGTTTTGACTAACTGCATAGTTCGTATTTGCCTATTGTGATTTGTTTATTAGGATATCCTGGCCAGTTCAAGAATATCCACTGATTACTTTATTCATATATGGACTGGAATTTAACTTTTTATGTATTCAGCAGTAAAAGCCATAGAATAATGTTTTTGTATTGTTACCTAATAACTACTGATTCGTTTGGTTGATGCTTTCGCCAACAGATCAAACCCAACCACAGATTTCTGAGATGAATTCAGTAACTGAAAATTATGCTTTAGATTGTGAACAGTAAATATTGTGCAGAGAGACTGAAAATGTGCTTCTTTATACGCAGTAGCAAACTTGGTAAAGAATTATGATCAGTTACGTATAATTATGTTGTTGTGTGTTGATAATTCTAGTTATCATGATCAGGTGCGAAAGAGAGTATTTACAATGCAAACAGAAGGCGTAGCTCCTTCAATATCAGTCCAAGTATCACTTTAATTTGTACTTTACTTGCATGTTATGCCTCTGGTTGTTTATTTTACATCTATTTAATAGGATAAATAAGGGTACTGATTAGTGATAATTCAAATTTACACCGAAAATATGTCATTTTTTCTGAATCGGATGTTCAGCTTGGCTGCTTCCCGTGAAATCCTGCATTTTTAAATTAAATTTGAGAATATATACCCTAACAGTAAAAAATAATTGTGATTTATTTGACTGATATCTTAACATGAGTGAAAACCTACGCTTAGTCAGTCCTTCATAGGAGATTTGACTGAATATTTTCGTAAGGTTTTAATGAGCTCTGAGTGAAGTTACTGAATGGAAGCATTGAGCTCAAACACGCATTTCAGTTGTTTATCAGAAACTTTTGGAAACACATCGTCATTTCTGCTCACACCCCTAATTATTTTTAGATATGTTTCGTTTGACACTAGTGTTTCCAGTTTATCCAAATTGGCAATATTGGTATATCTGCTAATATTTTCATTGAAAATTAAGTGATATGCATAAGGTTAAAATAGATTAAATTAGTGCTGTAATAGATTCAGTGAAACTGAAAAGGCTTCAATGGTATCACAATTCAGTCAGTACCAACGGTTACCACCTCAAAAGACTGCACCACCAATTTGACTAATGCTTTTAGCTGCGTTGACCTTGCACTGGGAACTGAAGGATGTTTTCGAGCAGTTAATGAAATTCTTTTACCGTGTGGATTCATAGAGCTCAGTATCAAAGACGAAAACTAGGAAGGAAGAAAATAAAAACACAACCTGACAGTAAGTAGATCCTATCCTCATTATTAGGCAGGTAAGATAAAACTTCATTAAATTCAAAAAATGTTCTTAAGAGTCAAAGCTGTAACTAGAAAAGTATTTGACTGGTAATATATTTTGTTACTTTAAATAACCACACTGTTTGACCAAGACTTCATCCTATATTTTATAATAACAAAAGACTTTAGAATGCACGCTGAAAATTCCATACCTGCACCACAAATACTGTTTGGAATAAAGCTGTTTATTATTATTATATTATTATTATTAGAAGCTCATTTGTTGAATGTATGAAAAATTGTCACATTATGTAATTAAGAACACATAAGTCAACAAAGCGTTCTCTTCCCACAGCTGAACAGTTTTTTACGGGCTTATATATACAATGTTAATTGACAACAAAGGTTAGTGTTATTGCTAGTTAGTACCAAAATAAGTGTATGAGTAATAAAGACGTTTGAAAAAAATTATGTGCAGTCTAACGGGATCAAGAGAGCTGGCAACTAATTAGACAAGTGATGAATAATCTTTTGGAAATAGTTGTTGAGAAATAAGAGGACAAAGGATTGAAAATGGGTTACGAAAATATTGTCAAAAAAATAATTAATAAAAATGGAAAATAAATAGGAATACAAGGTGTTTATCACACATTCATTGAGGAAATAAATGCTGACACTGAGGCCACGGCAATAAAAGTGTCTGGATAAAACATAGCTAAGGTTTTTACTCATCTGTCGTTAGGTTTCCGGCTACATGAAGAAGTAGCGGTTCATCAATACACATAAATCCCCCAAATAAACTGTACAGCTTTGAAGTGAAATTACGAAAAGAGATTTCTTTTCCAACTTGTATGTTCCTAATTTATTGAATGGATGGCCAAAACTGATGATTAAACAAACAGTTTAATGTTATTCGGAAAGGCAACTGACCATGCCACCTTAAGTGCTGGTTTACAAAGAGCTACATTGTCAAACCAATTTCTTCCTATTTTAATTCGATAAGCGTTATGCTGCAAGTGTCAATCGATCCTTTTAAGGACCATTTAACAAATCCAAAGGAAGTGACCGACCATGATATGAATGTAAGGCTTGGTGATTATGAAAAGTTTGTTAACAAAATGAAGAGTATTAATGAATATCCATTTCAGAGGCATTCCTTGTAACCAAAAACAAGCATGTACGAACAGGTGAAATGCGTGTGAATTTTTCAAGGTTTTCCATGAAGTATCGATACAGACCAAATTAATTCGTTTTGCTATATTAGGTGTGTTAATTCCTTTCCTACCTGTTCATTCTCAATCTTTCCTTTGTTCAACATTATACTACTTGCCATTAGTAAGTAGTATGATTTTTATATTTATAACAATGACATTTGCTTACAACTGCAGTTAAATTACTTGTTCTATAATCATTCTATTAATGTGTAGTTCTTATTTTTCTTCTCCTTAAACATTATTTGCTGCATTTACCCTACAGTGTATGCTTTACTATTGAAAGTTGTTTGTTCATATTTGTTTATTCTTTGCTTGGCATTCGCGGGCCGTTTGAACCGACACGTGGATCGACCTTGACACAGCATTGCTGTTTTTACTTATTGACTGCACAGTGGTTGTGCATTTGACGGCATTTAGCCACAGACACCTCACATTTTGAGGTTTGTATATTATATATCTATTTTTATGTAATAAAGTACCGTATTGCAGAATATCCTGTATTTTGGACTTTACGCGTCACTCTACGTGTGGTTAAATCTATAGTTTGGATTATTGTTTCGGATTTCTTTCGGGAGAAATTCACAGTACTCAAAATTGGTCTTGTTGATCTATTTGGACGATTATCAATGCCGGTTACTCGTAATATGTCTGGAAAACTGGAAAACGCTGAAGAATATCTTCGAGTCAATTTATCTTCACCGCAAGTTTCTTCTTTACCTGTTTCCTTATCTGTTTCTGATAATTTTAAACACACCCCTCATGTCAGCCCAGGTTTTGATAATATTGCTATGGGAGGTAGTGTAGTAGTAGACTCCGATGTTGATTCGGATGTGGCTACCGAATTAGAGATCCTAGAGCTTAAGGTTCAAGAGCTTAGACTTCGCAGCAAACAACGAAAATTGAAGAGCGAGCGCTCTCAACAAGTCAAGACTGCAGCCAGCTGCGTTCGATCTTGCGCCAATCCCTCGGAAAGCCAACTCCTAGACGGTAGCACCATGTATTGTACAGCACAACCATCAGGGTCAAATTGTACTGCCACTCCAGTCCAACCACTCCTGAACTCAGTTAGCCCCATTAGAATGCCTCAAATTGAGATGGATAAGTTCGATGGTACACCGACTAAGTTCTTGAAGTTTATAAGATGCTTTAACATGTTCATAGGAGAACAAACTAATGATGACAACCTACGGTTAATGCATCTTATACACAATTGTGTTGGTATAGCCAAGGAGGCCATAGAGCATTGCATTCTACTGCCCTCTGAGGTAGGCTATAGGAAAGCCATGGGGATTTTACGAAGTCAATTTGGCCAACCTCATGCAGTTTCAGATGCCTTCCTCTCCGAATTACTGTCAGGCCCACAGCTGCAACCTGAAGATATAGTTGGGCTACAACGGTTGTTGAGACAGATGACCAATTGTGAGATAGCCTTATCTCAGATGAATCACATGGCAGACTTGGACTGCTCTACCAACCTTAAGTGCATTGTTCAACGTCTCCCTCGGCACCTACGATGGAAGTGGGCAGAATTGGTAAACGATGGTTTACAGTTTGCTGAACCTAGCTTTCGTTACCTCAAAGAATTCCTCGAAAGGCAACTGTCCTTGGCTACAAGCTGTTACGGCCAGATAGCTAATGGGAATAGGAACAACAACGAAGTAGGGTCCAACGATAAAATGTCCAGAGCTATGCCTTCGCACAGTGTTAATGTCGTGAAGTCACGAGCCCAGAAGTCGTGCATAGTTTGCTTCACAGATCACGACTTATGGGAATGTCAACGCTTTTTGTCGATGAGTCACAAAGAGAGACTAGCAGTGTCAATGCGGCATAAGGTGTGCTTCAACTGTTTGAAACTTAATCACCGAGCTGACACTTGTCGTGCAGCAAGAGGTTGCGATATAGTAGGATGCACTAGACGTCATCATAAACTTCTACACAATGAAGATAATTCAGCATGCAAGACTGTCAACTACTCTAGCACGGAATCCGGAACTTCCTTTTTAGGATATGTGCCGATTCGTATCTTAGGTCCTAAAGGATTTCTAGATACCTATGCCTTTCTTGACAATGGTTCAGATGCTACACTACTGCTGAGTCATGTTGCCCGCCAAATAGGACTGGAAGGGGTTAATACATTGATGCAGGTAACATCTTTCTGTGGAACTACTTCTCAGAATTCATCTAAGGTTGATTTCGAAGTTGAATCCTTAACGGGAGATTACAAGACGAGGGTCAAGAGTGCCTACACCGTGGAAAGCTTACCTGTAAAGAGACCTAAGACTCCTTCAAACGAACAGATGAAAAAATGGCCTCACCTGGCAGAAATTCCCTTTCTAGACGTCGAATGTAAACAGGTCAGTCTACTAATTGGGACTAATGTACCTGAAGCACACTGGGTGCTGGAGCAGCGTATAGGGAAATCCAACCAACCGTTTGCATCTTTGTCAGTTTTTGGTTGGTATTTATTGGGTTCAGGAAACGAATATAAAGAAGCAACCTCTATCTTCTGCTTAGAGGAAAGTGAATCAGTAGAGAACAAGCTTTTGCGAATGATTGAAGCTGAATTTCAGGACAAGCACTCATGCGAAAGGTCCAGTTCTGAAATAGATAAAGGGGTTCTGAAGGCAACCGATAGGGAGATAAGATTGCGGAACGGACATTATGAAGTTCCATTGACTTGGAAAGAGGACTGGCGTAGATTACCGCCTAATAGGTTTGAGGCAGAACGCAGGCTGGACAGTCTTCAGAAGAAACTAAAAAAGGACGAAAGCCTATTAAAGTCCTACAATCAAATACTAACAGACCATGAGTTGAAGGGTTATATTAGTCGCGTTCCTGACGACTTCTCCAAGAAACGTAGATTTATCCCTCACCACCCAGTTATAAATCCCCGCAAGCCTGGTAAAATTAGAGTGGTTTTCGATTGTGCCTTTAAATGTAAGGGAATGTCCTTGAACGATTGTCTGTATTCGGGACCTGATCTGATGAATGACTTGGCTGGGGTACTATTGAGATTTAGAAAACATCGGATAGCCTTGTCAGCAGATATTGAGGAGATGTTTCTTCAGGTTCACTTACCTGTCAAGGATAAAAGTGCCTTTAGTTTCTTATGGTATTCTGAGGGTAGACTGGACTTACCACCGAGCCTGTATGAATTAAACGTACATCCCTTCGGTGCTACCTCATCACCTTTTTGTGCAGCCTATGCTTTAAAACGAGCCGCAATCGACAACGCGAAATTGTTTGACGAGAAGACATTAAGCACTGTCAGAGAAAATTTCTATGTGGATGATTGTTTAGTCTCAGTAGAAACAGTAGCAGAAGCCATAGCTTTATCCAACCAGCTGCGTCAGCTCGCCTCTCTTGGTGGATTTCGTTTGCACAAATGGAATAGTAACAATGAAGAAGTGTTATCCAACATTCCCGTTCGTGAACGGTCCTCAAACATACTGCATTTAGAAGATTCGACGAATGTCGAGAAGACACTGGGTTTATGCTGGTGTGTCAAGTCAGATTGCTTCAAGTTTGAAGTAAATCTGCCAGTACGTCCGATAACGAAGAGGGGAATCTTGTCGTGCATAGCTTCTTTATATGATCCACTCGGTTTTGTCGCCCCACTACTACTTCCACCTAAAAGAGTAATGCAACACCTGTGCCGAAGTGAGTTTGGGTGGGATGAACATGTTGATGTGAGTATCGGTGCCAAATGGGAGGCTTGGCTTGTTGACATTAAGAGAATTAAGGATCTAGAGGTTCAACGTTGTTTTCGACCCCAGACCTTCAGTCCTATAGCAGTTTCAATGCACTTATTTTCGGATGCCTCTGAAATAGGTTTCGGTTCAGTAGCATATCTACGTTACGAGTCCTGTTCAGGAGAAGTAAGCTGCAGCTTTGTTATGGGCAAATCTAGAGTGGCTCCCTTGAAGCATGTCACCGTGCCACGTTTAGAACTACAAGCAGCCGTGCTCTCAGTGAAGCTGTTAAAATACATCTTAGAGGAAATAAAGTTGGAACTAAGTGATGTTTATCTATGGACAGATTCTATGATTGTGTTAAGCTACATCCGCAATACCACATCCCGCTTCAAAACCTACATAGCTAACAGAGTAGGGTTTATACTTGATAACACTACGCGGCCTCAATGGCGACATGTACCAACTAATATGAATCCAGCTGACCTTGCTTCCAGGGGAATAAAGATGAGTGAGTACGAGCGTATACATACCTGGCTCGATGGTCCTGAATTTCTCAAAATCCTAAAAAGGATTGGCCGAATTTCGATGGAAAAAGCGTGCCAATAATTCCATCTGACATAAAGCTAAAGCAAGCCACCATCTTAACGACACAAACAGCCGTAAATCCGATAGACACCTTATTCTCGTATTTCTCTTCTTGGACAAAACTTCGTAGAGCGGTAGCCTGGTTAAAAAGGTTTAAAGTTTTTCTACTAAAACGTCTAGTGCAAGGCCCTTTACAAACGTGTGAGATGTTAGAGGCAGAGGAAGATATCCTTAGATACGTGCAAAAACAAGAGTTCGGTAAAATCAAAGGAGTTATGTGTGAACGCTATTTGGATAGTAAATACAAGCCACTCCTTCAACGTATCAAGAAACTGCATCCTGTCATCTTAGGTGACTTGATATGTGTCGGCGGACGACTGAATAATAGTCAACTGTCAAGTTCGGAAAAACATCCAGTTATATTGCCAGGAACTCATCCTGTCACGGAGGTTATTGTTCGTTATTATCATGAGACTGAAGGACATATGGGAGTAGCCCATCTTTTGTCAGCATTGCGTATGAAATATTGGATATTGAAAGGAGCGGCAGTAGTTAAGCGTGTGGTGAATAAATGCATCGGTTGCCGAATCAGGTCTGCAAAACCTACTGAACAACTGATGGCAGAATTACCCATAGCAAGGGTCACGTCAGATTTTCCATTCTCTAGCACCGGGGTAGATTACTTCGGCCCCTTTATCGTTAGGCGGGGGCGGACTACAGACAAAAGATATGGATGCATATTCACTTGTTTGAAAACTCGAGCGGTTCACTTAGAAGTAGCTTACGCTCTTTCTATCGATTCATTCCTAATGATGCTTTCACGCTTTACCAACCGCAGGGGGACTCCAAGGGAGATATACAGTGACCGGGGTACAAACTTTGTGGGGCTGATCGTGAGTTACAGCAAGTTGTGCCACAATTAGACAGTGATTGTATGATGAGAGCTATGACAAATCGTGGTATAGAATGGAAGTTAAATCCACCTTATGCTAGCCACCGTGGCGGAGTATGGGAGAGGTTGATCAGAAGCGTACGTCGAGTGTTAAGCGCAGTTTCGAAGGAGCAAGTCCTCACAGATGAATCACTCATGACCTATTTGACAGAAGTAGAAAGGATACTAAATAGTAGGCCGCTAGTACCTGTTTATGATGACTCAAGTCAGTTGGATGTGCTGACACCAAATCATATTCTCTTATCAAGAAATCCTGAACAGGTTCCTGAAATCGACGTTAGTTTATGTGGACGTTATTCACGACGATGGAAACAAGGGCAACTCCTTGCCGATACGTTTTGGAGACGGTGGAAGCGGGAGTACTTGACGACCTTACAATCGCGTGCAAAGTGGGTTCAACGACATCGAAACTTACAAGTGGGAGACCTAGTACTAGTGACTGCGGAGCCTTCACCTCGCAATCGTTGGTCAATGGGAATAATTACAGGTGTTACGGCAAGCTGTGATGGGTATATCAGAAAAGTGGATATCAAGACACCGAGGGGTATAGTCAACCGAGATGTGCGTAAGGTTTGCCTATTAGAAGGTATTGAGGAGAGATAAGCACTTTGTAGGATATATAGCTGGATAGGGGATGCAGATGTGGCGAGAGTAAATTGTACCATTTCTGTGTCTTACTAGCAGGTAGAGTAGGGAAAACCAGGCTGGTTTTGAGGGGGCGGTGTTAATTCCTTTCCTACCTGTTCATTCTCAATCTTTCCTTTGTTCAACATTATACTACTTGCCATTAGTAAGTAGTATGATTTTTATATTTATAACAATGACATTTGCTTACAACTGCAGTTAAATTACTTGTTCTATAATCATTCTATTAATGTGTAGTTCTTATTTTTCTTCTCCTTAAACATTATTTGCTGCATTTACCCTACAGTGTATGCTTTACTATTGAAAGTTGTTTGTTCATATTTGTTTATTCTTTGCTTGGCATTCGCGGGCCGTTTGAACCGACACGTGGATCGACCTTGACACAGCATTGCTGTTTTTACTTATTGACTGCACAGTGGTTGTGCATTTGACGGCATTTAGCCACAGACACCTCACATTTTGAGGTTTGTATATTATATATCTATTTTTATGTAATAAAGTACCGTATTGCAGAATATCCTGTATTTTGGACTTTACGCGTCACTCTACGTGTGGTTAAATCTATAGTTTGGATTATTGTTTCGGATTTCTTTCGGGAGAAATTCACAAGGTGTTACTGATTTAGAAGACATAAACGCATTTTTATTCTGTATCCTTTAAACTGAATTTTCATCTGGTTTACACTGGTTAACATAAATATGAACTAAGCAAATTTTGACGATTCGATATTCGTCCCAGGACCCATTACATTTACGTTAACTTTCCTGATAAATAAACCAGGTATTGAATCATTTTGCTTATTCTCATTACAACAGCATCAGAAGTTATGTTTACCAAAATTGTGATAATTACTTATTATTTTTGTTGAAGTCTAACGGTTAGCGGGTTGTATGTAACAAGTATAGGAAAGCTGAGTAGAAATTCACCATTGCAGGGAAAGAATGAAGCGTGGACAGGACTTCTGGTACTGGTATCTATAGGATCACTTTTATTTCCTCAGAATCAGGTCACCATTTGCAGGAAACACCGACAAACCCAATGTACTTTACCGACTCTAGAAGAAATTGATACTTGTCTTTAACCCCAGTCCATTGTCAGCACAACTCTTAACTTCGCTACTATTTCTCTCCGGGAAATGGCGGCTGTTCTTATACCTTCTAAATAAGTAGCAACTCCGTGAATGCGTGCTAAGGTAGTATCCAGTGTCTCCTGATAGAAAACCTATTATTATTAGGATCGCAGTGGATGTGTTTTTTTGGTTGCCAGATCGAGATAATCCTCTAACACTTTTAGAAATCAGTATTTGTAAGACTTCTGTCATTTAGTGTTCTAAATATGTTGTATTGGACTGGCAGCAGATAATGCTCTTATTTTACGTCTACACTGAGACCTTTCGAAAAATCCACATAAATATGTATGGAACCACTTTCTTGCTTAATAATCTCGATGAAGTCTATTCTAACCATTTCATCTCACTTTCCACATATGTGTTCTGAGGCATGGAGGAAGGGTTTTCAGGCAAATAACTGGTATCACTTTAAGTTACTGACACAAGACTAATTTTACAACATCCCAACTATGGATGGAACCCTTTCTCGAATTCCCCAAGTAATGCTGAGGAGTCTTTCTCTTCCACTCTTTACATGTACTCTTTAATAGGATTTTCGAAAGCCATAGTCCTTCAGACCAGTCTAATGCTAACTAGTCTATGTCTGAAATATTCATGTAGTAAGTTGCGATAAACTGAGTCATACGAAAACCCACACTGCACTTGAATAACCCATTCTGACGAAGAATTTTTTCCTTCATACACTAGCTAGGATCTGATCTGTCTTTTCTACAATGTGGCAGGTCCATTTCTCCCCTAGTTTCCTCTATGTTACCACTATTTCAGAATCAGTCTCAACTTTTAGGCACTGATAATATGGATTCGTGGTTCTCTCAGTTCATTTAATTGCTGCAGAAGTGCTTATGTGAAAAGATACAGTAATTCTGACGGGATGCACTTCTGAATTCAGTCGATTTGTCTGCTTGCAGAACATATCTTTAAAGCCTTTCCACTAGTTCCTGTCCATTCTACACTAGCTTATTGATTAGTCATTACCTCACACTTATTAGGTCATACCAACTTCTGTCTCCTTTCTAACTTACAATTAGTGATCCCTTCTTACACCTTACTTTATGTAGTAGAATTTTCAGGGACAAAGTTTACCAGTATCTGATTGGTCAAAAAATTTCTGTGTTAATTATAATTACGATTGTACAGCTCATGAAAATGAATCGTCGAAAAGAAAATTTTCTTCGCTGTTTGTGCCTTTTTCTTATGACTCAGTATGGGAATATTTCGTTCACTGAAGAACATATCTTTGTAACCAATGGTGTGACATCGTCAGTACTTATCAATTTTGATTGGACATAACTTGACATAGTGACAAGTGGCATAGTCCTAGCATCCTGGAGGCGGTTCCCGATATAAACGATAAGGAGAGTCTGGTAATGGGCGCACCGTATTTATTTCAGCCACACTCTGACTACCAGAGTGAAGCTAGGTTGTACCTTTGAGAAGGTTCGTCGGTCGCTGGTGTTCTCCAGCATCTTTCGGTATTATCTTCTTACGTTGTTCTAGTTCGTTTAAAAAGTGCATTCTTATATGAACAAGTTTTGGAGGCTAAAAACCACAGATGAAGATTGATACTTTGAATTGATTTTCTGTCTGAGGTTTCAACTCAAACAGTTTACTTGTGAGGTTGACTATACCCAGCAACTAATGAGAAATCAGATTTCACAAACAGTGAGAAATACAAAAAGTACGACTTGGGAGAATATCATCATATTAAGACTAGGCGAATTTAGGGACAATTAAGTCCATGAGAGGTTTCACATCTCTCGTAATACTGTTGCTGGGTGTCGGTTCAAATGATAAGGATTTACTGATTACACTATCACCACCTTATTATAACTGCACTGAATTAAGGTAAAACCCCGTCGCCAATTTGTTATAACGGTAGGTAATTGAATGAAGACGTTTTCACCTTGCTCTGTCTGCGCCTGAACTAATCTGCCTATCTGCTTGTCGTACCTTCCGACTTAGTAAAGCACGGAAATATCAAAAGACAAAGGCTGGACTGTGACTGTGTATTGAAGTGCGGTAAGAGCCTGATGAGGGTCAGTGAACTGAATTAGAGCTGTGTCCTTCTTATTGAACATAATTTTTACACGAGTAACGTCTCCATATACACCAAAGAGTGTAAAAAGAGCATCCGGATAGACCCTATCCTCGTTGAGATTAGACACTATTAGGACTGTGCTTCCATTGTTGTTGGGTGGTGGGCGAACACCGACGGGGGTCACATGTGAAGAGATGGGCGATTGTACTGATCCAATTACACTTGCATTTCCAGCAGACATGTGAGGAAGCACGCCAGTTTGGACAGCGCCACCTTGAAGGGCTGCAAGAATGGCTGACAAGTTAGGAGACGCTGACATCGACTGAGCACCTGGACCACTATTTTGAGATGTTAGGGCCATAAAACTTGCAGTAGCTGCTGCTGCTGCAGGAGTCAAAGCCAAACCTGATTGCTGAGCAAGAGCTGCCAACTGTGCAGTTAGTTCACTGATTCCCAAATTGCTTGTGTTTGGAGGTGCTATCATTCCTACTGGGAGGTGAATACCTTGATGTGAGAGACTGGGCACGATTGAATTCTGAAAATTTGATGAGGCGTGACTGGGATTGTTGTTTTGATGCCCACCGCTTCCACCTGTAGGCCTCCGAAGACTCATAAGTTCATCTTCAGTTAGTGGATTGTTCTGATAATCTCTACATCTATCACTTTCCTGACGAACCTCCAAAGGACCCCGGTTTTTAGAAAACTGCACGCGAAGTGAACAGCATCCAGTGTATATATTTTGACCATTTAGATGTAGCATTTAATACGGAAAACGTCTTCGTAACGATTGAACCATGCATCAAATACGAGACCAGATATTGGGTCGTAGTTGAACTCACTGATGGAATTTGAGATGCTTTCATATTTGTCTGAATGAGATGTTGATGGAACTTGAATGGACAGCTTCTGAGTGAGAGCTTCGATTAATTTTAGTTGAGCTGCTTCATTCTGAACTTGCTGCTGCTGCAAGATAGATTTGAGATCGTCCAGAGAGATAGACATTGTAATTGGGTTGTAATTAACACAGTCAAAAATGTTATATAGTTGCGCTGAACAGAATAAAAACTATCGTCGTTTGCTTGCTATAACTGCGATGAATTAAAGTAAATCCCATCCCCGTCGCCAATTTATTATACACCTAGCCACTGGTGTTTTTCTGATACTTATATTCTTTGAAAATATTGACCATTAAATTTGGATAATTATCTTTATGACCTTTGTAAAAGCCCGGCGATGTTATTCAAGATGAAATCATTTCATACCTAACAAGGGTTCTCTATGGTTAGACCCATGAAAAATGATTAGAAATGTATGCGGCCATTCACTTGCATGGTAGAGTTTTTAAAAATATACCTTTGCAGAGACGATAAGAAGTAATTGTCAAGGAAGGAGACGCATAAACCGCTGTACACTATTGATTTCTGAGCTACATTATCATATCGGTTTCATGAAACAGAATGTTTTCACTACAAAACTGTGAAATTTTCTAGTGAACAATATGCTCACAGTTGACTGCAGTCCATAATGATGAGTCAGACTATGGCATACATAGAATTAATGCACTGTCCATTTCAATGGTATAAGAAAGCGAGCGAAAACAAGTGTTTGTCAACGTAAACTGATTCTGAATAAGCAATCAGATGATGATTCTCCCTAATTTCCCTTCTGACATAAATGCTAGTCTGAAATTATGCTATGCAAGTTAAACTACTTGCAACGTTTAGGTAGTTTAAGAGTATATATATTCAAATTTAGTATCGCCTAGTTATGTCCATTTTTTCTCAGGTTGCCATCTTTAGTTCTATTTTCTACTAGTTTTGTCTTTTTTCTGTGCGCGCTGATGTAGGCGTTTTTTAGAATCCACATTAAAGGGGTGGAATGCAGCCTGCGTGCACAACTGTCAGCGTATACTCCTTACCCAAATAAATCTGTCTTCAGTTGAAACGCATACAAATCTTGGGAACATAGAAAGCAATGATGTGAACTACGACGCACTGAATCGCTGTAGCACTCTACAACATGAGATATATATGAACACTACTCATAGGCTTTATTATGTCATTAGTGGAATATGCAACACTTTATACATATCTTTGTTGGGGTGGCCATTCATTAGGATTCATTAATTCTAGAAAACATTAATATAAAGACCACTCTTATGGTTTACCGGTTTGAACTATTTATCACCTGAGGAGCAACTAAGTAGTCTAAATGTTTGATTCCTACTATTCTGCAGACAGAAGAAATTTCATCACGATGTTCAGATTTCTAAGAAAAGACTCTGGGCCTATTCCATTCACTCCTTACTTTTCCATGAAGTCAGATTGTCTCGAAAACATGGTTAGAGTGTTATTTAGAGAACTCGTCATGCGTTGAGAGGCTCTTGCTCGGCTGAATGAATGGAAATGGTGAATTATTCGCAGAGTTCTGTGCCTTCATTGACTTAGTGGTTGAGGCAGCATGTACAAGCACAAGGATTTAAACAAAGCAACATAGGTTTCGCCTAACGGACATATCACAGCCTTCATCTCAATGCTGCTCAAAGAAGTGGAAACTCAGTCTGTTAGATACAAAGTGAAGAAAGAGAGCAGATGTGCGCTGAGACCATCATCTAGTGCAAGGAACCATCACGATCAAGCTGAAAGCCTTCAAAACAACTGAGGATAGACCACACTTCAAGTTCAACACCCAGAAACTCAAGGACAATACTACAAAGGACACATGCACGTCAGCCATAAATGCAAAGTGTGGTAATTGAAAATTTCCAACTTACTGTTGCTTGTTAATATATTTCTTATATGAATTGAATAATAATTCCGCCAAATACAAATTCCTGAATTCATCCTCTCTGTGTTTTGGTTGAATTCCTTTAATTCGGTCATTGCGAAATACTAATGCCACTATTATAAATAATTACATATTGGCGTCTCTATGGAACTAAATAACCTTGGAAAGTTTCCTATAAACGCTTCACCGCGGAAATCGCCGATTACCTTGAATGTTTTGACGCATGGTGCATGTCGAAGAATGTTCGCGATGACGAAATTTCAGCTCAATTTATTACTGCTATTGGGCTAGATGCGTACAGCTTAGTGATGACTCTGTCGTTTCCTGATAAACCAATTTCTCTGCCATATGATAAGTTCCGTGAACTTCTAATAGATCACTTCCATATAACTACTTTTGAAACACAAGAGAGGGCTCAAATCAACAAACTTGTTCGTGCTCCCAACCAGAAAACTAGAGACTTTATTCTTCAGCTTCAGATACAAGCTTCAAAGTGCAACTTTGGAGATCAGCTGCATACTGAACTACGTGATCGTCTAATTTCTGGAGTCAATATTCTTAAGTTAGAGAAAGAGTTAATTCAGATTCCTTCCTGCACCTTTCAAACTGCTAAGGATCTATGTATTACATATGAAGATGTCAGCAGTGGATATCAAGCTCCCACTACGTCAGTATCTGATGTCATGCTGTCCAAAGTCGAAAATACAAGTGTTCATAGAAAGAAATCCAAACTGTCGTCCACATGCAATGGAATGCAGCAAGAGAGAAAAAGACAATAAACCGTGTTTTTCTTGTGGAAAGATTCATCTACGAAGCACTTGTCGTTTTCGGGGTGCTAAGTGTCATAAATGTGGTAAGGTTGGACACATCAAGTCTGTTTGCAGAAGTTCAAATGTTACTCAAAATTCTCATGATTCTTCCAATTTATCTGGTAAAATGCAGTCAATGTCTCTTTCAACTTTTCACGATACTAAATCTCATCTAATGAGAACCTTCACTACAAGTTTAGGCAAGTCTAACTGTTTTATAATTGATACTGGGAGTACTGAATCTATAATTTCTAAGAAAGATTTACTATCGATTTGTTAGCATGTTCAGGTGGACCCTACTAGTAGTTCAATTACAGGCATAACTGGTCATAAACTACCTCTTATCGGTGCTACTAACATTTCTTGGAAATCAGACAGTGGTAATTTTGTAAATATCCCCTTTGTTGTTAGTGAATATGGTCCATCTTTATTGGGATTAAAAGTCTTTAGATTGTTAAATGTTCAAATCTCACATATATAATGAGTTGTTTGATGAATCTTTGTTCAGAGAATTACTTCTCCAATGTTCAAAGAGTGTAGGTGGCATGAAGATTGAGACCATCCATCTTGAAATAGAGGGTGATTCTATCTTCTGAAGCGCCGATTAATTCCATATGGATTGCGAGATGCAGTTAAGAAAGAGTTAGACAAGTTGGTTGAGCAAGGCATACTTATGACAGTTGAGTCTTCGAATTGAGCTACTCCTATTGTTACGCCACTGAATGCTGATGGAAAAACACCTAGAATTTGTGGTGACTACCGCCTTACACTCAATAGTCGTCTACTACAGAAACTGAAGACATTCTCTACAAGCTACATGGCTCAAGATACTTTTCCAAAATAGATCTAAAAGATGCCTATTTGCGAATTCCTCTTGACGAGGCGTCTAGTGCATTAACAACCATTAATACTGCATTTGGATTGTTCAAGTATAAGTTCTTACCTTTTGGTTTAAAGGTTTCCTAATGTAATAAATCAGATGGTAGATATATTAGATGGTGATGAGTCTTATCAAGAAGACATTAAAGTTCATGGTCCTAATATCGAATTGCATAATGAACGTCTTTTAAAACTGTTCAGGCGTTTCTGTGAGAAAAATGTTCTTGTTAATCCATCTAAATGTCATTTCATTTTGTCGTCCGTATCATGCTTGGGATACACAGTAGACTCCGAAGGTTTCGGACCTGATGCTAGTCTTCTGGTACCTCTAGATCAGGCACCGTCACCTAATAACATGTCGTCGTTGAGATCCTGGATTGATACTCTTTAGTTTTACTCCAGATTCATTCCCAGTTTCACTGAACTGTTATCTCCACATTTTGACATTGTCTCCAGTACACAATTTAAGTGGGAACAACAACATGAGAATATCTTGCGAAAAACTTTGGAGTTTTTTTAATAAACAAGCTTTCTTAAGACCTTTTTCATCGAAAGATAAGTCTGTTATCACTACAAATGCTTCTCCTATTGTCAATGTAGTTGAAGATTGAACGATCAATTCATGGTTGTTTGCTCAAAACCAACTTCCCCAATTTTCGCGGAGGCATCAATACGACAGTCATCGTCCCATCGGTCGCTGTTCAGAAAGAAGATTAAAAAACCGTCAGAAGTAATATTGTGATTTATTATTGTAATATTTGTTCACAGACCTTAATGATAACATTTTTTATATGTTGGTGTTACAATAAAGAATTCTCGAGTGGCAATCGGTGTTTTGGTTTTTGCGTCCGTTATTACTAAGCGTTTCTGAGAAACTTCAAAGAACAGCGTGAGTCTCAGCGTAGCAAGAGCTGGGCATTAACGGTTTAGGAGACGTGGCTGACATCTATGGGTATAGCTGCAGTACTTGAGCAAAATGGACAACCTGTTATTTGTATTTCAAGACGTCTAAGTAAGAGTGAACAAGGGTACTCACAAACCCAGAAAGAAGCTCTAGCAGTTGTATGGGCAATAAGACGCTTGCACAAGTATCTCTTTGGTACTAAGTTTCACATAGTTACTGATCATCAAGCTTTGAAATGCATTTACAATCCAGAAAAATCTTTGAATAAATCATCTGCTTCCTGATGACGTTTCGAGCACAATTTATTGCTCATAATCATATCAAGGTAATCACACGACTTCCTAAATTCATTTATATAGTTCCATTGTTTTTCTCTTGATTTTCACTTGATTTGATTGGTAATAGTATTTTCCATATTTCAGGTATGAGTGACGAGTCATTCCTATAGCATGTGTTTGGTATAGACTCGATGAACAAGGATTCAGTAATCAACCTCTCTCTCCACCCACCTAGATTACTTTTTAGAATTTTAACCCTCTCCCACCCTATTGTGTGGTTGTGTGTTAACGCATGCATTGCGATTGCTGAGCTTTTTTCTAAATTATTTATCTTCTCGGGGTCAACCATTCTTACCTTAGCTAAATTTTTATGCTCTGACAATCTGACTACCCCTGACCTACTAGTCTGACCTATGTAGTTGACCTCACAGTCATTGCATGGTATTTTGTAAATAATATTATTTTGTCTAATTGGGTCAACTGGGTCCTTTAACCTACAGAGCCTGTCCCTGAGTGAGTTTGTAGGTTTAAGTGCCACCCTAATTCCTATTTTATTCAGAATCCTACGTAGTGTCTCCGATGTCCCCTCTTTATATGGTATAACTGTGGATGACTTATATTCTTTCTTATTTATGTTATTATTACTAGTTTCACAATTATTTAGCATAAAAATTTAGCTAAGGTAAGAATGGTTGACCCCGAGAAGATAAATAATTTAGAAAAAAGCTCAGCAATCGCAATGCATGCGTTAACACACAACCACACAATAGGGTGGGAGAGGGTTAAAATTCTAAAAAGTAATCTAGGTGGGTGGAGAGAGAGGTTGATTACTGAATCCTTGTTCATCGAGTCTACACCCAACACATGCAATAGGAATGACTCGTCACTCATACCTGAAATATAGAAAATACTATTACCAATCAAATCAAGTGAAAATCAAGAGAAAAACAATGGAACTATATAAATGAATTTAGGAAGTCGTGTGATTACCTTGATATGATTATGAGCAATAAATTGTGCTCGAAACGTCATCAGTAAACATTACTGTAAACACTGTGCAATTTATCAAAATAAAATCTTATCTATAATGGAATTATACTCTACCACAATACCCAAGTTTTATACTTATATCAAATCATCTGCTGCTATGATTCAAAGATGGAGTTTAGAACTAAGTTCCTATGATTACACTATTGAACACAGATCGGCAAAGGATATACCTCATGCAGACTTCTTATCTCGTTATACATTATTTGAAAATGCTGCTAATGATACTGATTGTTTGTTAGTCCAGCCGTTACCTGCGGATCGAGTTCGACTTATAAATGATACTCGGAAATATTACGGATGGGTTATAAATGCAACAAAAAGAGGTTGGAATATTCAGTGTAAGCGAAGATTTCCAGACTTTTATAAGACAAGAGATGAGATTTCAGTCCATCCTGAAGGATTTCTATGTCTGAATGACAGAATTATTATTCCTCCAACACTTAGATCTGCGATTTTGATGATCTACATTCTGCTCATCTAGGAGCTGACAAGATGAAATCATCAGCACGCTTAACATGCTGGCGGCCGGAAATTGATGCTGACATTAACAAAAGATCAAAGAGCTGTTCTAGCTGTTTGCATAAAATGTCCTATGGGAAGTCATCGTGGAAACCTTGGCCTGCGTCTTGTGAGGTTTGGCAGCGTATTCATGCAGATTACTTTGGTCCATTCTTAAATTCATACTATGCTTTAATTATTGTGGATTCTTATTCTAGATGGCCAGAAGTTATCATTACAGATAGTCCTAATGCCAAATTCACTCACAGAGCGCTGAGAAAGATTTTTAGTCGAGAAGGAATTCCAGATGTTTTGGTTACTGACAAGCGTACTCATTTTACGGAGAAGAACTTCAATGATTGGCTTAAACATATAGGTTGTCGTCATTTGTACATAGCACCACGTCATCCTCAGTCAAATGGGTTGGCAGAAAATTTTGTAAGAACATTGAGGAGTGCTATAGCATCAATGAGTCCTAAGAATTTTGATGAGCTAAAGAGATGTGTGGATAACTTCTTACTTCAATATCGCAATGCGGAGCATACAAGTACTTGTGAAAATCCTGCTAAACTATTCAAATCTCGAATTCTCATAAAGCATCTGATGTCCACGACTTCTGATGTACATTATTACAGAGGGAATGACTATAGACCTTCTGTTGGAATCATACTACAAAGAATGGGAGATCGAATGGTGAAGATATTAGACATCGAAGATCATTCAGTTCATAAGAGACACCTAGATCAAGTGAGAATAAATGAAGTAGGTCGTTCCGATTATTATTTTAATGATTCCGCTAATAATCCTGATTTTGTAGATAATTCAGAAATAAGTCCAGATGATGCTGATGAAAATAATATCACAGAATCAGTTAGGTCGCAGCTACTTGCAAGCAAACCGAGACATCGTTATAAATACGCAAGGAGATATTCGAGGTGTGGTGGATGTGGTGATTGACAATTTCTATCTCTGTATTGTTTAAATACTTACTGTTGACTGTTGATATGTTTCATATATGAATTGCATAAGAATTCCGCTAAATACAAATTCCTGATTTCTGCCCTCTCTGTGTTTTGGCGAAATACTAATGCCACTATTACAAATAATTATAACACAAAGGCATAGATACTATGTAGCATCACCAATGAAACCTTTATGGAACAACACTGAGAATGTTCTGAGGTGACACTCAGAGGAAAGTGTACAGCTGCTCTTAGAAGAAAGAAGGGGCAACACAAATATTGTCTCTCAATGGCACCTACCTGGAAGCTAATCGAGGAAGAGAGGATGGTGAAAGAGAAGATAAATCAATGCAAAGATGGACAGGAGAAGGAGAAGCTGAGTTCAATGTGCACTTCACTGAATAAAGAAGTGAAAAGGAGTCCTTGGAAACCCAAAAGACAATTCTACGAAGCACTAGAAAATGAAGCAAGTCGGCCATGACTCAGGTAAACGAGACCTCGGGACATTATATCAGATAACCAGGTCTCTACTCAGTAAGAGACCAACACAGACGAAACCTATAAAAGATGTTCAAGGGAACCTAATTACCAAAGATAGAAATACAATGTGCTGATCACTTTAAAAAAATCTTGAATTTACCATCACCTGCAACTAGCTCAGAAATACCATTGCCACCAACAACACTCACAAAACTGCCTGACAGTGGACAACGAAGGCAGAAATCCTCAGTGAGGTCAAGTTACTGAATGCCGGCTGGGAAGGAAGCATGACCAGATGGATTTCCCCCGAAGCACTGAAAATGGACCCAGACACTGCGATAGGTGTTCTCACGCCATCATTGCAAAAGATTTGGAGGGAAGGAAATGTGCCGACCGATTGTAAGAAAGGCTACCTTGTCAAGCTGCCGAAGAAGGGCGAATTACGCCTCACTCTGCCAGACTAGCGTGGAATAGTGCTCTTGTCCACGCCAAGTAAATTACTAAGTGGTGTCATTCTGGAGAATAATAAAGATACATTGAATGAAGAACTCCGCCAAACCGGAACATAATGGATTCAAGAAAAGCGAATCCTTTGCTGATCGAATTGCTACTCTACGCATCGTCATCACATAACAAAGCATAGAATGGAAGCCTAACCTCTCTATAACTCAACTTCACCGACTTTGATAAGGCCTTCGTCAGCGTTGACTGAGAAGTAATTTGGAAACTACTTTGACACTACGGATGCAGTTCCCAAGTCTTTATCAACCTCATTCAACATCTGCCTGGCTATATAACAATTCCACGTGTTAGGTGATCCACACCGGAAGAATTAGCTAGGCGTTCGAAGTGAATACAGGAGTAAGACAAACCTACCTGTCTATTATCACGGAAGATATTCTTAATTGCGCCAGTCACCATCAACGGGAGAGAGTTGACAGAAGTAACTTTCTTCCTTCAATTATCTATCTAGGAAGCATTGTTTCAACTACAGGCTGAACAGATGAGGATGTCAAAGTCATAGTCGGAAAGGCGAGATATGCCTTCACCAACCTGAAGCCTGTTTGGAAATCAGATTCCTTCAGCCTTCATAACCATTAAAATTCGAATTTCCAACACAAATGTCAAGTCAATCAGTTCTTCTATACGCGTCAGAAACCTGGCCTGCGTGTCACGAAAAGAATTTCCAACAAGTTTAGGGACATTTATCAACAGCTGTCTTTGCATGCTCCATGCTGAAGATCGAATGACCGGAAAGAATAGAAAACAAGAAACTCTGTCAACTGAACAGCCAAGGGCTGATCGCTCAAAAATCATGTAGTAGAAAATGGAGATGGATCACAAAGTGGAGGTGTGTTGTTCAAGCCCTATGTTTCACACGAAAACCAACGGAATAATAATTATAATAAACTCATTAAAACTGATTGAACTAGGATTGAAACCTTCTATCTCAAACGACAATGTGAATCTGAAATCTGGACTTAATATTGCCACCAGTTGATGGTTTAGTCCTGTTTTTGGATCGTGCTCATTCCCCACCGCTTCCTGGCCTTAGGCAATGGATAAATTAGCGTAAAGGCTTGTTACACTTGATTAATCGTTTTTCCATCCTTTTTATTTCAATTTTTTCTGTAATTTTCCATTTTAAGCGGATTATTTGGTCTACTATTTCAGTGAATTTTAACACGACATAATATTTATGCTAAATATCTATCCAGGTCTTACATTCGGGTGTTACTAAAGTCAACTATTGACAAAATAAGGTATCCTGATTTGCGTGTTTTATCAGTATCATGATTATTAGTTCTAGATATTAAATTACTTCATTTATGTGTCAACCAGAGGTGGCCGTGGTAGGCGTTCTGAATCAGTCGCGCATGTTTTGATCTCGTTCAACATGTTTCTGAATGTCCGTCAATCCTCTGATAATGATAATCCAATTGGGCGTTTTTATTAACTTTCCTAGGGTGGTTCGATTGACTTATAATTGCTGTTGAATTACTCTTGTCCAATTTGGCTATTACTTTGTGCTTGTTTCTGCTTACATATTTCAGAGGACACATTAATTCTTTGTCAGTTCGCGGTTATTACCGCTGCTGAACAAAGGATGACGACTTCAGTAGAGTTTAGAGCTTTCCGAGCACGTTCATTTCATCTCACACTAAATCCGTCGTTGCGAATTCTGTCACTAACTTTGTTTTAGCCATATCCTGTGTGGTCTCTTTGGTATCTTCATTCTAACAAGTACAATAATTTTTCTTATAACATATTGAACTATTTAAATTGAGCATATCCGGATTTGTTGAAAGCAACTGATATTACTTTGTTGAATGTATTAACTATGATTTTATAATCTTAGTCATCGACAATTTCTCTGTTTCTAAATTTGTGTTGTTTAATAATATAGTTATGCGTAAATGGCATAGCGGTTAGGTCGCTCGCCGACCATGCACATGGTCCGGGGTTCGATTCCTGGCCGGTGGATCGTCTTACCTCGCTAAACCAGAAATAATACTGCTAAAGAAGAAAGGTTGGGCATGAGGCTTGCAACCCCATCCTGTGAAATTAAACACTGCTAAAGAAACTTCAAGCCACTAGGTTGAAGCCCTATGTTCCACTGGGGAACGTGAAGGAAAAAAACATCTTACAACTAATTATGGTCTGCTCAAGCACTGGTTCTTACAACTTGCTAGACTTGTAATTCAGTGGTCTCTAGTTTGAAGTCTGCTGTGATCTAGTTTTCCATTTCACCTTCATTCTTTACCCGCCAGTTGGTGGAGTACGTAACAATGTGATTGTACACTTTTGGTTATTTGTGGAAATTAGAGATATTGTACATAATTTTTGTTTAAAACGCTTCTTGTTGAAATATACATAACTTCCGTGTACAATTGAAAAATACACTCTGCTGTTGGAGACTTCGTCTTCTCCCTGGTCACTTCTGCTTACTTGCTCCACTCACACCGTGTTGTGTACTTCGGATTTATTGTAGGAGTCTACTACTCTCAACCGAAGACATTTCTACAGGCGGAACACATCAGCTACAGCAGACGCAACCCAATCAATTAACGTACCCGTGGATTATATACATAATTTGTAGCAGAGGACTAAGACTTTATATCCAAGTAATCCTTTTGTTGATATAACTCGTCACTGCATTTTCGGTAATATATTGTTATTTAACACTCCATTGACTTAGATTATTATTTTTATATTTGTAATGTTAGTGAACTCTAATATTAGTCCCCTTCAAGTTAGCTTAGTGATAAATTTGTGAAGTTATTCCCTTGCACAGAGTGTGCTGACTTGTTACTGAAGTTGTGTCGAATGCTTTGTTGAAACCTGAATGCTATAGGTTATAAAGAGACGAAATTAGCTGGATCTAGGTAAAAGAAAGATTACTAAGGTAAACCATATGGAAAAAACCTCCACTATGGCTCCACATAATTTCAAAATAGAATGGAACAGAATGGAAGTAATAAGAAGTAATATTGCTAGGCGGACAAAGTGTAGTCACCTTAGACTTACCCACTGAATCGACATTCAACACGAATAATACGAATCACACAGCACCAATCTGGAATATATGGAGAATTGCATTCAAACCAAGAAAAAGTAGAATTACATGGAGAAATGAGAGAAGCGTTATAAATATTTCGAAAGGATTGCTAGCACTGAATTGTGCTGTAAACGTCAGATAGTTATTAATACTTACTGTCACAGTGTACTATAAAAAAACATGCTTATTCAATACAAAAACATTAGGTTGCCTTACAATAGTAGTTTATGGCGTCATCAAATCCTGTTGTTGTTTCTCAATACAAAAGGTTTACTGAAATTTCTCATTTTCCTTCGTCAACAGCTTGTTTCATGGCACCTTTCCGTGTACGCGGAACACGCTTATAACTACTGTTTATAATGTGATGACCGACATTTTGTAAAAAAGATTGTAAATCAGTGAGTTTTTGTTTAGTCACTTTCGTTTACTTGAAGTCCAATTATATTATATTTTCGAAGTTAGCGTCAGTTAAAAGATGGAACAGAAGCGTCATATTTGGTCGACCTGAGATGTAGTCAGTCATCTAAGATTCAGGTTTATCTATTTTATTCCTCAACAACAGTCAGCAGTTTCATAAGCGCATAAATTACTTTTGAATTATATGTTTGCTAAATCGGTTTTTTATTTTGCCTAATTTCGAAACATTTGTATACACGTTTCTACCGACTACTGTGTATTTGTCAGTAGTATGGAGGGGTTGTGCAAAAGATTTTGAAGTGTTCGAACTCTATAGGTGGTTCAAAGATGCTAAATATTCCTGTTGGACTTTGGCCTAATACTAATGAAATTCCAGTACGTGGTGTCTAAAGCATCGCAGCCTCTTCCGAATTCGTAACTATTCCAACCAGTAACATATAGTGTTTGTAATCATGGAATTTTTTTATTTTCATATTACAGTTGAAAATCTAAATGGGATCTACGGGTTATTCTGTATTGAATAAGTTCATCTGATAGGATACATAGTGCTAAGGAATAAGTAACCAAGTGGCGTTTGTTATTTGTTGCTTACATGGTTATGATTATGCAAATTAAATTACGCTAGAGATGTAATCCAGCTAGTTAAATTAGTTAGCTGTGTCACTTGAAATAATTTTTATCTAGTATTGAATTATATCGTACCACAGTGCTTGAGTTCTGGTTTTATATTTTACGTGTAGTAATTCTGCAGGCCACTTAAGAGTGGGACGCACATAGGTTTGCATATATTTTACATTGTGCAGTAGTTTTGGTTGAAAGTGTATGCAAAAATAGCCTAAAAGTAAGTAATTTAGGGTTGCTAATAAAGAAGACCTAAAGGCTGTTATTCCATCAATAAAATGAACATTGAATTGCTTGGATTCTGATATAATGATGCTTAATTTCCGAGTGCTTGTAAGTGTTTTTTTGTCTTAGGTGAGTATTACCTCCATGTTTGCTTAAGTTGCAAGCTAAAGGAAAGCGAACAGTTCCCGAATGCTATAAATCTTATAAATGGTATCATTAAAAACACTGACTGTTCTACTGAATTTTAAATAAATGTATTGATTTTAAAAACTTGATGGACTGAACATTTTCTTCTAAATCTGGACTATTATATCTTAACCACTGTTTGTAACTATTACCATCAAACACACCTCCTTTTATATCACACAGTCCTGGAGTTTTACATTCTTTTTACACACTTTCATAGTTTTTTGAAGATTAAAGCTCATAATTCTGATTAGTTAATAAGACGCATTATGCTTGAGACTACATCATAGTTTATCCAAGGTAATCAAGATTTTAGTCGTAGAATTGTTAATTTTAGAAACATCTCGCTTTCCATCATAGTCTTTTTAGGTTTAAAACTCAAGGTACAATACATTCATAATTTTTTGTTTATTGTATTGTTTTGAAAATGTTTTTATCTAAAGAAGATCACTTCATATGTAAATAAAACCACCATCAACAACAAAAACAACAGAATCTACATTTACTAAAATTGTGGTTCACTGATAATTGTTTTCATTTAAGTCCTATGATACTTTGTATGAATTATGTGAAACAACACACACGGTAATTAACAAAAACCCTACTAAACATAAAGTGATTTCAAAACTCTATAACCATGCTCTTTCTGCTGTAAAATCTCTTTATTTGGCTGTGTTCTTATGGTGCAATCACTCTCCTGAGTTTTGTTTCCATTTCAAATTATTTCTTTTATGGAATAGAGCCTATTTTTGAAGCATCTACTCTTGGTACTCGAATTCAGTTCTCAGAGGAAAAGATTTATCCTTAAGGTGGTAGATAGACCTTTTTGGTGAATACAGATAAGAAAAGAACCGAAATTAAGGTGTTTAAGTTACAGTGCACTAATATACGGCGAAAAATGTATGAATAGTTATATATATATATATATATATATATATATATATTAGAAGGGAGAAGCATAAGGAGTTGAGAGATCGATTAAACAATAAAAGATGTCATATGAAAAAGAGAAGACGTTCAGCGAAGAGACTTTTTTCGGTGATCGCATTTATATATAATTATTTGTGTGTGTGTGTGTGTGTACATGAGGTTTGTCAAGTTTAGATAATTGATCAGGTAATAAAAGAATGATCTAAAATAGAAACAAGGTTAATTGGACAGCAACTAAAGTAAGACTGAGTTAGAAATTTAGATGACGTAATATATTGACTAAAATGTTTTCAATAAAATATGTTATTCATGTATACAAGGGATAATGCAAATTAAATGTCCTGAGCGTGATATGCAATTTTTAACTGGGTAAATGAGTTAAATCTTCAGCCTCACAACTGTGACATACTGGGGCAATATGTGCGTGTTAGTCTTCAAATCTAAAAGTTAATCTGGCAGGTTATCAAAGAAATCGAGACTGACATGATAAAGGATTAATTTGGTTAACTAAAACAAGTGCCCCCAGAGCATGAAGACCACACTGTCGTCATAATTGCTGATATCGATTATAACCCTTGCAAACCTAACTTCGATAAAGCTATAACATTTAACAAATCGAAATACGTCTCATTTTCCGCCAAATGTGTGACAATATATCTTAGAAGCTTTAAAACCAAACGCAACAATACTGATCAGTAATGCAACCGTTTTTCGTGTAACAATGTGAAATCCTTGTAAATAGTTGAATTCCAACTCGTTTGCAGCATTCATGCGTATTCATCTTATTGTTATCAAGCGTATCTGTGATGTGGCCAGTTAAGCCTATTATCTGCACACTGAAAGTCTTTCTTTCAAAAGAGGTCTTCATGAATTTCGAAATCTCAGAAAATAAATATTTTGCCGTGTTTATAGCATAAACCATTCCAGGTTTTCATTCCGCATTTTGCATGATTCCAAATTTAGTGTGTTACTTGTTTACCATTTCAAATGTTGGCGTATACTCACTATTACTTAAGCCATTCACTCATCCAAAATTCAGTACTTAAGGATATTTGTAATTTGTATGCCCTATGGTCACTTTGTGAGAGGAAGGTGTTGGGTTCGTACCCCAATGGGTCTGTACTTCTGCAGAGTTCCATAATAGCTTGAAATAGCTGTCCGGTACTCCTAAGTTTTCAAATGGTTCTCCAAATGATGTCACCTAGTGGTCACATCTGTAAAGTTAAATCTTTATTAAGGTCAACGGGTATTTCGAAGCGGAAAATCAGTTTAATATCTCCAGATCGCCGGATCATTTAAGGGTAAATATTTTGCCTATAAAATTAAATGCAAACATAAAACTGCATGCATCAGTTGATTTGCTTTCTTATACTTGATTTTAATTTTATATTCTGCAAGTATTTTGAAATATATGACATTTCTCAGTAGAATTATTAATGTAAATGAACCGAATTAACCTCCTTTTAATTCAATTTGATTCATTTCTATGAACGAAACAAAATATCTAAGAAGCTAGTGAATATTCCTCTTTGACATTTAGTGAATACTCTACTTGGGGAATCAGATTTGATAGCTATTAGACAATAGGCTTCTTAAGATCGAGACAGAAGACTCCAAGGCAGAAATATTACTATTTTTGGTTTATTGTTGAACAATATTTCACTCATCAATTTTCATACAGTGTAGAAGTAGCTGCAGACATTTAATGATACTGCGGAACAAACAGCTTGTGTTTGATGAAATTCAAAAATCCCTCAGTCTACTCATTCATGTATGAAACTAACTAGCTAATGAAAATGCTGTACAAACTGAGATCCGGTATATATGCAGCCAGTCAGTACATTTGTCGAGCAATTAAGTTGGATATGTCTTCAGTACAGATTTGATTTCGAGCAGAATGTGTAATCAAATTTAAGGCATCTTTCTAACATAGAGTTGGTGTTGAAAATTATTACCAGTTAGAATTTAATCATTCTAAAGAACAGATTAGACGACATTCGCATCATTGTATCCATCTTACAAATTAAACATCACATTTTTTAAAGTTGAGGAAACAAACAAATGTTTTATTCTCAGCCTTTAAGAATTCATCTAACAAATAGTATTTTCGTTAAAACAGATAGTTTGAGAATATTTCACAATTCCGGTGGATTCTGTTAACTGTAAGCCTTCAACTTTCATTAGGCTCAAATCATAAACGTTAATGACACTAGGGTGTATTCTCAACGCTAGCAAGTTTTATGATTGTATGGAGTATAATGATAATCACCCTCTTATGAGATTGGTTGAATTTGGAGAAACACAACAAAATATTGGACTTCAAACAAAAGTTCCCACCAAAACAGGTGAATAACTTTGCGTTCATACCACTTCGTATCGCTTCAATGTTATGTTCCTTTTTTGGTTGCGTTCAAGATCAAAGAGTCTAAAGTTTTGAAGTACTACTTGTTCAGTGTTTTGTAGTATTCAGTGATTCTGTAACATAATGCAGATAAACTATGAGCTGAAATTTTCCTTTTATTGTCCAGTGTAGCATAGCGAAATCGCCCTAATAATTGTTTAACTATAATGTAAACTGGATTCCAGTTGCTTGCTGATTTTAAGGACACATGGAAAAATGTGGTTTGGTTGAAATTTCAACTCAGAGTATATCGTCACCTTATCTTAGTAAAAGGATTAAATACTCAAAGATCCCTTCTTTCCCAGCTCTCCACACTACTACCTGAAATATTTGTGGCTCACTTGCCATGCTATGGTTTCAGTCATATATTTTATTTTGAAATCTGAACACGACAGAGTGCAGACATAATTGCATATCTGATATTATCTTCAGCCGAGACCTTAACTTTATTTGTGAGTTGGGTGCGAGTATCCAACTTAATCCTAACAGATTCCAAAGCTGTATTGGCACTGTATCGTGTCACATAATAGTATATAATCAATTTTACCACATTGCCCAAATTCTGCTATCCTGTTTTGTAACCAACTCTTCATTGACTATACATGTAACTAATTAAAACAACTGAAACCCAGCATTTATTCTTATTAACAGATTGGGATAACTTACCCGTTGGCAGTTCCCCCGTTTGGTGTTAAATACATCAGTGTAGCTACCTTAGTTGTGTCCAATAAAAAATATTCTAGGATGCACAGTATGCAAATTTGCATTTAATCTTTTATCTTTTTTATCGAAAATCTTTATTGTGATTGCCTATTCCATCCATACACATAACAGTGACATCAGTGAGTCCTAAAGAACTCTTAAAATTGTAGCTAGCAGAAGTTTTAAATATTTAAACCTTCACCAAAGTAAACATTATGATGCATCTGGAGTCGTTTCAACAAGGTTATATAAACAAATTATACGAGATCTACGTGTATGATGTCAACTGATAGATAAAAGATTAATAAACATCTGAAAGGCTTTTCATGGTTTAGTGACACATTCATATGACTATGATATAGAACATCTTTTCTCGATTTGTTGTAAACAACATTGTGATTTCTAAAAAAGTGCTTATCACCACTACAACGTAAACAGAGTACTGCTGAAACGTGTGGATACTTAGTTCTTATCTTTAGCCACGTTTCTCCTATTACTGATAAAATAATGCAAGCGACTTCTTCAAAAAGGTTGTTTTGATTGCATTGCTCACATTCAAAAGTGAATAAGGTTAGACTATATTTGGATAAAAGAATGATGGAGTTACTTGTCTCATCTACAAACACTGAGTTCGCCCAGAGAATTCAGTAGGTTCTGTTGTTCCACGAACTTATGTCTAACTAAAAGGTGTTTTAGTTCAAATATACAAATTACATAATCAAGTACCCATTTGATCGTTCTGTGCTGAAACACTGGATCAGAACAGTTTTCCATACAGTTAACATTACTGATTAAAACGAAACAACGGAAGTTAAACAGTTGACATTAACATCTACAGGTGAACTTAATCGCCAACAGGTTTTTTACTCAAAAGGTCACTTAAATCGAAAAAAATGTTTCGAATATGCACCAGTGGTCAGCTAGTAAAATGATACAAAGAAACTAAGAACTACCATATTCCGAAGTTAGCACCTAAATCAGAACACTTTGGTCTGTGGTTTTAAATTCCCTCTCATTCATTATTTAGCTCAGTCGCCTTTCAGAGTTCTTGCGAGCTAGTGCTCTTACACTCTAAGTGAAGGATTACACTGGTCACAACGAAACGACAGGAATTCAAGATCAAATTTCGATTACATTCGATAGAATCACTTGTGATTATAACATGACAGATATTAGAGTGTATTTGTTTTACTTTCGAAAACTGTAATTATTTTTTATTTAACAATATCTGTCATAACCAAGTATTATTTAGTCTTCTTGAGAGTGAAATAATGGCATTCGTGACTCTATAAATACTTTTCAGTTAGAGATCTCTTACAGTGAAATCCAGCAATAGCTTTTTTCCTGTTTAGGCCTCGAAAACTGAATGTATCTACATCTAGTGAGTAGTAATGGTGATCTCAATGGAACTCATTTCATCTCCCGTGGGTTTAGGTGTAAAGCCTTTTCCACTAAATTACTGAGTCATGAGAACAACCTCTCGTGCAATTAGCATCAGCAACTGCCATTGGAGTTACTTTGAATTTCCTGTTGATTGGTTGAATCAAAGCGCTTTATCTTCGTCGACATCTGCGTATACTTCGTTCATAACTTGGATTAACTTTATGTTATTTCATTGTCAGAGACAAGCAGTAGAATCCTGGGAGCGCATTTTTCAAGTGTGCAAACAAATCTAAAGCAAACTACGCTATATCAGTCTCTAGATTTTTGACAGATAGTGACATGGATAACGTTTCAAGCATAAATAATTTTTCATAAACTTATCAAGAGAATTCTAAAAATTTGAGCTGCGACTCTCATAACTCCTGTTTCAATCTCATTGTAATTTAGAACTACCCTGAAATAAGTTTTGTTTGAAAATTCATCCACTGAATAGTGGACAATTCTCACAAGCAGACTTGATCAAATGATTACTGTCGAATCCTATGCCTGAACAGCAACATCACTTGAAATTAAGTGACCGGTTCCTGATTTTGAATAAGTTGCATCATGGAGAAACCATTGAGTGGGGAAGTGAAAGGTGTGTGAATGATGTTGTTCATTTTCGTTGTCAATGAAAATCGCTGTTAAAGATCGTGTGTCACATTATTATCATTATCATCATTTGTCGCCTGAGGTCCCAGCATAAAATTCATAGCATTCAGCGGCATATCTTCATTTAACTCAGTTCTTTATGACCACTTTCAACCTATGTGACGACTTCCCGCAGGTCATTATTTTCTGCTGTGTTACCCTCATAATGTTGAAGCAGTTGCGTATCGAACGACTTGACAAAGTTAATGAGGTTAAGGTGAAGATGTCTCTTTTCCAGTACACGCACGACTTGTGTCTTCCTTAATTCTGCCTGTTGCAAGCATTTTCAGTCCTTCCAGAATGTTGAGTACTAATATTTTGACCTAAGGGGATAGAAACACGATTCCGTGCCAGTTATTACAAAGGCTCGAACCAGTATCCATTAGTAGTTTGACAAGGTAATACCATTCTTCCAGCCCGTAGACATCTCTCCTTCCTTCCAAATCTTCTGCAATAGTGGTGCAAGCGTATTTGGTGTGGACTGTGGTTCTCTTTTCAGACCTTGAGGAGATTTTTCTTCTCCAGTTGCTTTCCCAACTTCGGGTACTTTTATGTCCCTCGAGGGTTCTGATTTTGTAGAAGCGTTGATTTCACTGGCAGTTCTTTTTCCGCTAGTGGTATTTTGGGATGAGTTGTGGGCGGCAAACAGTTTCAGCATCATTTGTAATGATTAGCCTGGCCTTTCCTTTATCCCACTTCTTTACTGGCTGCGTCCCTTTGACTATTTTTGGCTGACTCCATTTGCTTTGATCTCTTCTCGAGAATCAACCTGATTGTATGGTACAGTGTTGTGAGTACTCTTTTACACCTAGCCTATTTTGGTTTTGTTCCCACTATAATGTGGAAGTGTTTTGGTGTTTCCTAACATTCTTTTTTATTGCTCTACCCAGTGCGCTGCAGATTATGCTGAGTTTCTCACTTCACTTTTCATCTGTGCACTGGTTTATCTTCTCTTTCACCATCCTTCACTCCTTTATCAACTTCCAGGTGTCAGTGGAGAGTTGCTTCTGATCCTTCCTCTTCTTTTGACCTTAGATTTGTCTGTGAAGACTACCTTCCACATCTCTTTTAGGCAGTTATATTGTTATTTCATGCAGGTGTTACCTGGATGATTTTTCTCAGTGTCTTCGACGTTTTCCTAACAAGTGTCATAGTGACCTTTGAGTCTTTATTCTTCGGTTTCTTAGTAAAGAATTTTAATTGTGGTCAATATCCATCTACTCTGAAGGCTATTAAATTAACATTGAAGGTTTCCTGTACTGATTAGTAATCTGAACTTATATCTGCCTCTGTTTTCTATCTTTAGCGAAATAAACTGCATCTTAGCTTTATCTAGATTGAGATGAAATATATCTGATTCCTGTTGATCAGTCTAATAAAATCTATGATGTCTTAAGTGTATCCTTATGCTTGTTCAGAATGCCTGCAATCACTAAATCATTAGACGCTCTGAAGTCTGCAAATGCTTCTCTGTTCTCATTCACTTCATCGAATGCCCGTCTCTTAACACTTAGAGAGTTCATCTCCTGCGCTGTCGACCTGACTGGTTTTCACATCACCCATTCACGTTTGATATCGCCATCTAGCTGAGGTGTTTGTTATCCATAACTATTCGCAGTTGTCTGTAGAGTTCATCTTTCTGTTGATCTACATTTGCTGTAGAAGCGTAGGGTAATTATAACTTTTCTTCCTTTTGGATAGCATTTTGCAGTCTCCTTTGCGCAAGGTGATTACATGTTGTTAAAGACGTCACGATGGTCACACTGCCAGTGTTTCCATGTTTGGCATCTTGATTACCGAAATATATCACAGATCTCCCAGTTAACATTTCGGAGGAGTTATTTCCACTCTATTTATACTCACACTTTTGTATCGTATTTTAGTATTTCTCGTTCAATCTGAGCAGCCTTGCTAGCGTCAAATATCGCGTGAACATTGCATGTCCTCATGCTCAGTTTTACTATCATCTAAAAGACATATATCAATTAACAAGCTTCCTGAATTTTTTCACTCACCAACATCATCCAGCCTCTAAATGAGGAGTTTCTCCGATTCTGAAGCAGAATGTCTTTTCGTTTTGAACTTTTATTAGCAATCGAGACTGTTAACCTCACATCCACACTAAGCCAGCTAGATAAGCCAAAACAGGTTTTCAGGACTTGGTGATTGCTATTACTGCCATAATTAGTAGTGTTTTCTAACTTACGTAAACAAGTGAATTGCGAAGGCGATATGCAAACAAAAAAGAACCTTGTTTTCAATGAAATGATTCCTGAGCTTTAATATAGGGTACATGTGTCTCCTCTGTTCCCCTTTGATCGTCTCAAAATTAGCTGCATGTCGATTTATTCAATTGAGGTACAAGGCATAATGGTGGTGTTTGATAAATGAAGATTATTAATTGTGGACACAAAAGCCTAAACAGAGTTAACAAACAATGCCTCTTTTAAAGTTATTTCTTTGCAGATTGCCAACAGTTTATGGTTGTTAGTGTTGCAGTAAATAGTACTGTAATTTTACTTTAATAACTGAATTTTATGTCAGTATTATTTTCACTGTGTACATATAGTAGTCAGAAAGTCAGAAAATTCAACTCTAACATGCCTAGTGGCTGTCTTCCTTTTTAATCATATAATGCGAGATGAAAAGCCCAAAAGTTACAAAAGGAAAATAAATGGGATGTAAAATCACTTTCTCTTAGCGTTAAGGGGAGTGAATAAAGGAAGTTATTCATGATGTTAAGAAACAGAAAATATATAACAGTTGTGAGTGAATACGTCTAAATAACATTAAAGTGCTGATAAATTCCCGCTTCTGCATTACGAACTAACAAAATGAACAGAACTGATGGAAACAGATCTTCGGAATCATCCAATGTGTTTACTATTTTATAGGTTTTATAAATACCAAAATAATGCATTTAAGACATGTTTTATTTACCAGTTTTCATCAATTGTATTCATCTTCCTGCTGCCTTAAATAAAGTATTACAGTATATATGCGTTATACTACATGTAACAAAATAGAGTTTAAATGTGTTGCTTTCATAAAGAATTTAAAACTAATGAACCTGATGTGGTCATGCAAACAACTTCACCTAATGTACTAGCTCACTAATTTTCCAGCCAGTTAAAAACCCGAGTAAAGAGGAGGGTTGGGTGTGGGGCTAGCAAACCTGCACCAGAAAACCATTCAAACTGCTACAGAAACTTTAACAAACAGAAAATATATACAAAATCCAAAAGAACTTTCAAATAAAAATCTTATTCTTCGCTCGAATTGGACAGGCAAAATGACACAGTGGGCTGATGATAGCCTTCAGGAAGCCAGTCAGTCGATGTGTATTCTCACGATAAAAGCAAGAATAACAGTGGGGACGGGGAATGTCCGTACAATATATGAGGACGGGACGGCTGTACAGATAGCTGGAGAAATGAGATGTATCATAAAAGTTCGCGGAATCTGTGAGAGCAGATGGAATGGATGTGGAATTTCGAAATTGTCAAGTGAAGAGTCAGTTATCTACTCCGGTCTGGTCAACCAGACGACAACCACGAACACACTGAGGGAGTGAGTCGCTGTCATTATGTCACCAGTGTCAGCCAAAGCTCTAATGCAGCGGGAACCAATCTCCTCCCGCAGGATCATGACGGCGTGATTCAAATCAGAAGGAAGGAAGGTTACAACTATCCAATGCTACGCACAGTGACACAAACAACGCAGAACCATAGAAGCAGGAAATTTTTTATGGATAACTACACGCATTAATGGACAATATCCTTATTAGCGACATCGAAATCTTATGGGCGATATGAATGTCAGCCGAACGGGGAGCAGGTGATACAGGAAGAGAAGTCATAATGGGTTGAGAAGCTCTTGCTCGATGAAATGAATGAGAACGGGAAATTATTCGCATACTTCTGCGTCTTCATTGACTAGGTGATCAGAGGGAGCGTATACAAACACAAAGATATACACAAAGCAACATGGATTTTGCTTGACGGACCAGACAGACTTCATCTCAACGCCGCTCAAAGAAGTGGAGATGCAAGATGCTGAGATACAATTAGGAGAAGGGGAGCAGATGTGTGCTCAGACTATCATCTAGTGGAAAGAACCATAATGGTGAAGCTGAAAGCCCTCAAAGCAACTGGAGATAGCCAAGAGCCCATGTTCAATACCCAGAAGGAGGACTATACTACACAGGACACACACACGTTTGCCATCAATTCAAAGTCAGAGATACTATGTAGCATCACCTATGAAACCTGTATGGAAGAACACTGAGAATGTTCGGAGGTGGCATTCAAGGAAACGAGTACAGCTGCTCTTGTAAGGAAGAAGTGGCAAGAAAATGAATGGCTCTCAACGGACATCTGCCTGGAAGCTAATCGAGGAAGGAGGATGGTGAAAGAGAAGATGACTCGATGCAGAAATGGGCAACAGAAGGATAAACTCAGTTCAATGTACACTACACTTAATAAAGAAGTGAAGAGGAGTTTGGGGAACGAAAATACAACTCCAAAACGCACTGGCGACTGAATTAGAACAGGCGACAGTTAAATGGCACTTCAAATCGCCATACTCGGTAACCAAGCTACTATCCAAGAAGAGTTCAACACAGCTGAAAACAATGAAAAATAGTGAAGCAAACCTAATGACCAAATAGGCTGAATAAATAAAACAAAGGCTGGTTATTCTATTGTGGGTAAAATTTATTTTGATAGAGTCTCACAGTGTTATACAGTTATAGTTACTGATGACTTTCAAGCACAAGACTGATCACTTCAGTGGACTGCTGAACAGGCCAGCACCTAAAACTTGTCCGGAAAAACACCGATAGCAACAGAACTACTAGTGAACAACATTACTCAGACGAAAGCAGTTTAGAAGGCCGGAAAGCTACCGAAAGCCAGCAGGACAGCAGCATCAGTCAGAATTCTCCCAAGATTAGTGGAAATGAATCCAGAAACCTCGGCAGAAATCTTCACACTACTTTTAAGAAAAGTTTGGAAGGAAAGAAAGACACCTTCTGTTAGGGAACTGCCAAAGAATAGTGACCTACAAGAACTGTCGCAGAATCACGCCCTAGCTCATCATGTCATGGAGAGACTGAAGGATCCTCTAGTTGCAAAATTCCACCCGGAAGAAGGCGGATTCCGGAAAAGCAAATCATGTGCTGATCAGATTACAGTGCTCTATATCATTATTGAACAGAGCATAGCATTGAAACAGAAGATTTACCTCAACTTCATCGACTTTAAAAAAAGCCTCAAAAGAGTTGATCACAAAGGGATTTAGAAAATACTTCAACACTATGCAGTAGCCAAAAACTTTACCAACCTCCTTTGGCAGGTATTTGGTGACGTCAGATGTGATACACAGCAGAACACTCAGTGATGCCTTAGACGTTAACGCAGGAATGCGACAAGGGGCCTACTATAACCCACGATATTCTTAATTGTGGTGGACTGGAGTATGTGACAGACTGCGGGGAGTGGAAAGATAGGAATACGTCGGACCAACAGGAAGTGTCTAGAAGATTTGAACTTCGTGAATGGTTTATATTTTTAATCAAACGCAGATTCAACGGTCTACAAGCAAGAACCAACAGGAAGGCAGCAGAAGCAGCGTAGATAGAACTTAAAGGGGACATATAGCAGACAGGTGATGAAGGTAGCTAACCAACAACTACTAACACAAACCACCATCAGCTGGAGAAATTTGAAGTAAGTCACCTCTTTCGCTTCTTTGGATGGGTGGTGTCGCTGCAACTACACGCAGCGCAGTTGGAGATGTTAGGATTGAGAAGGCAAGACAGGTCTCCATGAGTATGGAAGTCTGTTGTACTCAGCGCCAAAAAATTCAGAATTTTCAACACTAGTATCAGGAAAGTTCTTTAGAGACTTGGTACTTCACGGAAAGCATTTCTAATAACGAACTACAGACTTTCATCAACAGCTGCCTTCACTGCCCCCATGTTGAAAATAAGATAGAAAGGATTAGTGAAAGATAACTCTGACAACGAATCAACCTATCGCGACTTAAACTGGTGGTTGTTTGTCAGTGTCAGCGTTATCTAAAGATTTTCTCAATTAGGAAAACAGACAGTGTTAAAGTGAGATATTTTGCAAAATGACTATTTCTCTACACTGTATCTCAATATTTGAGAAAGAATTTGTCTTTATAGGTGTTATCAAATACAGTCTGATTTTCAGCTGTTCTCTAAGCAACACCACTTCGTGATTTCATCTGAAATCGATCAAATCTCTGTAAATTAACACCTGAAAACATCACTCCTTTAATCTACCCATGTTATTATTTTGATGAATAAATAAGACCAAATACATTTAAGCAATTAAATGATACGCGCAATGAGTGAAGCTTTCATTGATAAAGATTTAAAAGATTCTAAACATTTGAATGGAGCTATTTCAAAGCGCTCATTTTGGTAACACGCGCAGCTGACGTGAAAACACACTGTATCTCAAAATGTTAGACAGGTTATTCTCAAATCAAACGATGACGAGTATAGAATTCCAAGGTTTTCTGAACTAGGTAGAATGACACCGTTGTATCTTGTGAAGCAGACTGATTTACTATTACTTTCACAGGCATAAGTAGAATATAAATCTGATTACTCATAGAAATTAACTGTTTACTTCTGTTTTAGGTAATGATTTAGAAAACACATGACAGCTTGGTTTTATTTTATATTTGTTACATCTCTTATTATTTCTAAGGATTTCATCTGTCCCATATGATACGTAACTTTTAAAACCAACTCGACTTTTTAAAAAGAACAAGAATCCATTTATTTAAGTTAATTGTGAGAAGAAATCAGCAGTTTTACAGCGAAAATGAAACATTACATAAACACACTGTTCTGCAATAATTAGTTCATCTTTCTAAACTTCTTTCAAGAGAATCAGAATGAATAACTGCAAGCTATGCTGGCAATCAAAGCACAGCTTATTACAGTGTAGTAGGCTGTTTGTTTCACACCGCCTAAAACAAGAATAGGGAAATGATATTAATAAAAATTAAAAATATCTCTTTTTTAATATGCATAACTTAAGAATACACTTTAAAGTAATTGAAATCATACAATGAATGTGATCAAGAAGATGTCTACTATAAAGTCAATTTTGATATTGATGTTGGTTAACGTAGCTCAAGTTCCATGATTTATGTTGCTAGAGGTGTATTTGTGTGTCACTTTGACTGTATACATTATCATTTGACATGATGATAATAATAATAGTGATAAAGTCGACTGTTCCTCCTAATCAGCTTTAGACTTCCAGTTTATCTAACAGTTAAACAACCATGTAAAGACACTGTGGAAATACCTGTTGTGATAACAATCTATTTACCAAAGTATCATTTCATTGTAGTTACTTCACTTTTGAATGATTTCAAGTATGTTTCTGTACTAACAAATAAACTGGTAACAATCCGGTTGCTTCCCTTAAGTCATATACTAATCATAACTGGAATAAAGCGAAAAGTAAAAAGGTAAGTGTGACGTGTTTGTATTTTGGTGCCGCTCTTTAAAGATAAAAAAATACGCCCATTTTATGAAAGAGACAGTTGGCTGTTGAAATTCGCTCGCAAATAAAGTCAGCTAAGGACTCAAGAATACTCCTTTTTGTTCCCATCGTTACATGTTTTCATATGACTTTGAGAAAGGAGTAATTCCTTTCAGAATTGATATTCTGCATTTTCTAAGGATATTATCTTAGTAAAAATATATTGACTGATATCGAGATTGATAAAAACTCCATTTAATATGGATCTGAGTACTATCTAGTCTGTTTATACATGAATTAACTGTGTAAAATAAACCGCAAATGGCGCCAAAGTGTGTAGATTTTATCATATTTTGTTACAGGGAATCTGAGGAACAAGCAATTTGATTAACTTACCTGACGCAGGTTTCATATTTGTCATCACTAAAAGGAAGTAATAAATTCCTTTGATTAGCATTTGGAAATATTTGGATTAGGAAAAGCGTTTAACACTGTGATGCACAAGTTTGTTACACTAACACCTCGTTCATTTATTCAGACTAGATCAGTTTGATGTGATGTATGACCATTGAAATTAACAGTGTTCATTTTTATACGCTGTTATGCATGATATCAAATAGTCAGTTTAAGTGTAGAAGTTGGCCAATGTGGCAGTATATGATTCCAAATAAACCTGTTTTTTGCATATTTCACGCAGTGAGACAGTAATATTTACTGGATGACGTTTTCAACACCATTTGTTTTTCATAATTATATCAGCTAAGTGAGTTTGAATGTTTCGTGTAAAAGGATCAACAGGCGAAACATGTTTATGTACATATATAGCAAAAATATGTATTCAGACATCTATTAAAACAAAATAATTTAGCCTGAAGAGGAAATTATCTGAAAGGATTTGCATATATATATATATATATATATATATATATACGCAGATCTTGAGTATGAGAGCATTTACTTTGTTCATGCTAAGGTTACTCAGCATCTATTATTTTAAAACAGCATGCATGTTTGACATAAAAGTAAAGAATTATTAGCCATGGCTACAGTTTTTCTCCTTCATCAGTAAAAGTTTTTGAATGTTAAAACCGGGTGTATATCTCCAGTTGATTTGATAAACAAAGACTGTTATCAATCTCTCCCTTTTCTCTTCTTTGTTTTATCTTAGAATAATCACTTTGTCTAATTCTTCTGTATGACTGCATATAACTTAATGTCACACCAAGACGTAACACAGGTTAGACTATAGCTGGACAAAAAATAAGTGTTCAACTTTTTTAGCATCTATTTCAGTCAGAAGGAGACCTAGATAATTCAAGTAATTTGAACATAGCCCTTAAATAAACTGCATTTATGCTTCGTACTAAATATATCGACCATGTGAACGAAAAACTAATAAATATCGTAATTAATGCAATATACGTTGATTTCGATTTCCCAAATGTTGGAAATACATGGACATTAGAACTGCGGTTCACTGACTGAATCGTCAGGAAACCGATTTTGAATAGATACAAAGCAAGGTTTTAAATAAACGCTCAGCATATGTTAGCAAGTTGTTCAAGCTTCTCGACTGTTCAGTTGAATTTAACCCATGGCGAATAATTTTATTATTAGTGATTTCTCATTAATCTCTTTAATCGGTTTTTATAATGTGACCAGTTGGTGTTGTCTTCGAATCAACAGGCATTGATCTAAACTTTTGGTCAACGAAGTTGTTGAAAGAATGTAGATACCAGTGGATGCGCCAGTGGTTCAATGATGGAATGCTGGTCAGCCATATAAGATGTCTGGCTTCCATTCTTACATGGCAAACTCCTAGGCCTTCTCTATCATGTAGTAAGCCAGGAAATGAGAGTATGTTGAGTAAGGGGCTTACAATTCTACCCGTATAAATCGCTTTCACTGGTGAAACTTCAAAAGCCCGATTCCTTCTGTCGACTTGGAACGTACGGAATGAAAAAAGGCAGTGGAGATTTTTCACGGTGAGTTACAAACTAACAGTGAGTTGTCACTGTATGTAAATTATGTGTTAATGAATGACACACATATAATAGAAAAAATAACTCACTTTTTGTTGTCGCTTTTAAATTACAAAAACAGAGCGATTTAAAAACTTTTCATTCATAGAAAATACTATTTAAGAAATGTAGTGAAATGAAATATAATTCAAGAAACTATTTTGGCGATTTCATTTACAATAGTTGTACAGTCGTAGTTAGAATCATTTCGAAGTTCATGAGATTAGGATGTGTCAATCAGAATTTGATGAGGCGAAGACAAGTAGTTTGCAGTAAGAGGATGTGTAACAAAATGATAAAGAGTGAACTAAATCTCAAAATGAACACGTTTCTAGGCTTATTATCCGAACATATTTAATATTTATCAACAAAATCTACAGAATTTCAACTTGTTGCTATTGTATATGGCCTAATTTAAACTTAATATGCCTCAAATAATCATTTAACATGGATATTTATTTAGCACGTATACTCATATTCTACTGAAAAAGAATAATGACTTTTATTCAAGCCGACTTTTAAAAAAATTAGGCGTGATTCTCAAGTTTGTATTCCCTAATATAATAAGAAACCATATTGTATAACTAATAAGAGACAGGTGGTGTTAAAGCAGTGTCGGTCCCTCAAAGGATGAGTAACAATTGTCAGTACCATAGATTATTTCCTCTTTTGTAATCTTCGTTCTCAAAGAAAAGCTTGTTTATCAGTGGAAGAATTTAAAGTTGAAATAATATTCCTTTTTTAATTCAGACTGATAACAAATATTAAAGAATTTCTTTTCAATGAATTCATTTTATTTGCCTGTACAGTCAAATGTTTAGACGATTTCCTTAACAAAGAAGATACTAGTATGTATATATACATATATGCGATTGTACAGCTATAGAAAATGAAGTCGGCGAAAACAGTCTTTTATCTAAACTACTTTCTATTTTCCTCAGTATTACCCTAATTTGGAATTAAAGTTTGTCTTCATGAAAAATTCATAAAGGCACAATAATTCCTATCAAAAATTGATACTCACTTGATGTCGACATCGGGGCTTCATATTGCAGATCATTTAGGAAATTAAGTCTGGATACTGAGGCAGGTTCATTCTTACGTGAACACTCAATACATTTGGCTATTTTACTATGCAAACAAGTGAATTATTTCAAGTAACTCGACTTGAATTCAACTTAAACACTGTTGGCTAAATATTAATGTAATGTGTATATAGACTTAGTTACAACAGGCGATATGGAGTGTTGAAAATTGTTATAAAAGGGCGTGAATACCATTCAAATATTCCTTTTTGAACTTTCACAAGGTAAAAGAAAACCTGTTAAAAATTAATACTTACCTGTGCTAGGCGTGGGGCTTTATACGGTAAATCAGTAGGTGAAATTTGGACCTCATACTGATAGTTTTATGGTTAAATGAAAAGTCAATACATCTGGCTATTTTGACCTACTAACAAATGAATTACTTCATATAACTCGACTTTAGTGGAGCTTAGATATTTGTCACTCAATTTCAACATATTAGCTATGCGTACGTTTTTTACAAGAGGCATTTATGATTGCTGAAAGGTATCACAAAAATGCTACTAATGGAATAAGCTTAATCCTGAGTGAACATTCGCATAGTCGAAATAAATCCTATTGAAAATTAACACTTACTTGTGGTGGCTGTCGTGGCTTTATATCATAAATTATTTGGAGGAACAAAGACTTTATATTGACATTGATTTTTGGATAACTAGTCAATAAACCTGACAGGTAACTCAACTTGATACGACCTTAGCTAGTTATTACTAAACATCGCTGAAATGTATGTGTCTCCTTTCTAGCAGCAGACGATAGTGAATGCTAAAAATTGTTATAAAACGACATAAGTGCAATAGAAGCATTCCTTAATTAACATTTACGAGGTCAAAATAAATCTTATTAAAAATTGATACTCACTTGTTGTCGTGTCTATTTTTTGTAGACGAAGAAAAGAGTCACTTAACTACATCGTCTTTAAAAATGGCGACTTTTACAATGCAATCACATATCTCAGCATTATAGAATTTTGTCTGGTAATCTTTATGTAACGTCATATTATCTGATACGTTCCAATGCTTCTAAACTAATAGTGAATGCTTGAAACTGCATTGGGGCTAAGCGATGCAGTTATAATTTATATAAATAACGATGCGTTAAGTTCTTTTAGTACTAACCATTCGCTATAGAAATTTGTAAATGTCTGATTTTAATTTAGTTTTACTTGCGGTAGGGAAATGTTTTAATGTATATTTTTGGTGCATAAGTTCAGTTATTCGGTAAAACTGCTTCTGTTTGTTACATTTGAAGAAGCACTGGAAAGCTTACTGCCATTATTTACTTTTAAAATATGCCTCAGTTTCACTTTTGGCAGGAAACTTTCAAAATAAATTCTATTAAAAAGTAATACTCACTTGGTGTAGTTACCATGGCTTTATATAATAAACCATTTTGAGGGCTGAGGACTGGATACTAAGACAATTTTATGCCAAATGTGAACAGTTGGTACATCTGGAACTTTCACTAAGCTAACAAATGAATTGCTTTGGAAAACCCGATTAGAACTGAGCTCAGATATTTATTAGCAATTATCGATATGATATTTCTGTCTACTTTCTTACACCAGTTGACTATGTGTCATAAAATCAAACGAATGTGGTATCTATTGTGATATATACCTATTGGCCAAGTAATCTTAGACCTTTTTTCATGAAAAGTTATTATAGAACTTTGTCTGGTAATCTTTATGTAACGTCATATTATCTGATACGTTCCAATGCTTCTAAACTAATAGTGAATGCTTGAAACTGCATTGGGGCTAAGCGATGCAGTTATAATTTATATAAATAACGATGCGTTAAGTTCTTTTAGTACTAACCATTCGCTATAGAAATTTGTAAATGTCTGATTTTAATTTAGTTTTACTTGCGGTAGGGAAATGTTTTAATGTATATTTTTGGTGCATAAGTTCAGTTATTCGGTAAAACTGCTTCTGTTTGTTACATTTGAAGAAGCACTGGAAAGCTTACTGCCATTATTTACTTTTAAAATATGCCTCAGTTTCACTTTAGGCAGGAAACTTTCAAAATAAATTCTATTAAAAAGTAATACTCACTTGGTGTAGTTACCATGGCTTTATATAATAAACCATTTTGAGGGCTGAGGACTGGATACTAAGACAATTTTATGCCAAATGTGAACAGTTGGTACATCTGGAACTTTCACTAAGCTAACAAATGAATTGCTTTGGAAAACCCGATTAGAACTGAGCTCAGATATTTATTAGCAATTATCGATATGATATTTCTGTCTACTTTCTTACACCAGTTGACTATGTGTCATAAAATCAAACGAATGTGGTATCTATTGTGATATATACCTATTGGCCAAGTAATCTTAGACCTTTTTTCATGAAAAGTTATTTTACGTTCCTGAACAGAATTGAAACGATTAACTTAGAGGCGAATCAACTTGAACTTACTAGAGCTTCGACCTTTAGATTAGATAAGAACGGGAGTTTCGCTATTAGATATATTCTAATAAAGCATTTTGAAAGCTAAGCTTAAAGCTGTACACTATAAGAATTACATTGCAGAAGGTTGAATATATGTGGAATCCTAAATCAGTTTAGTCAAGTATATATATATAACAAAAGTAGTTAACAGAAAGTGCCAGCCTGTATTTCTCCGAATACGAGAAAATATGCTATGAACTATTACTTGAATAGCCGATTTATTAAGCCTTTTAACTCACACGGTAAATATCGTATAAAATCACTTTTGTCTTCAGAGTGTTGCTGTGTATTCTGACTCTGCAAAAATACTTTCTCAAATATTTTGTAACTGTTGTTTCTGTATACACACATACATCATCATTTATGTGTAGTCATCTTCCTCAGATTAAAACAGTCACTGAATATATTTCACTATGTGTACAAAGGAAAAGGTAAGTGGACATAGTTCGTACTAACTTACGGAAGTAACTTGCAGCATCTGCGATAACATAGTTTGGACAATGAAGAGTTGCAATTAAAAATGTGAAATATGCACCAGAATTATAAAAATAGTTTTAAAATCATTAGCTGTATGTTTCAAATACCTGCCGGGACGTACAACATCTTTCCAAAATGAGATAGGGTGTTTTATGTTCGCATTTAAGGAGAATAACACTTAGATTTTATCACAAAATATACAAGCATAAAAAGGAGCTGTTGGCTGTAGAATCTGATTTCCATTATTCAAATGAGATCACAATGAATCATGTTCACTAAGTGATATTTCTTGACTAGGCATTCCAACCAATTATGCATTAAGATTAACGAAATGATGTTTCTAATGTAGTCAAATCTTTCGTATTTCTAGAACCAAACAAACATACTAGTGGAAAGTATAGAACAGAAGACAGAACAATATAATCTAATGTTTTAAACTTACTTGCATATTCTGTCCACAGACTGGCTGACAAAATAACAGCAAATACGCATACGAAGTATCTTAAAGTTCCAGCAGTCATGTTGTTTAACGCACAGCGGAAAAAATGTACTTCTGAATATTTTGTTTTGAATTAGCAGTATTTATATACCATCTCATGAAGTGAGTATGCAGCAAAAAAATAAAACAAATAGTGTCCATCAACATTTTATTAATTATTTCGCTTTCAGTGGTAAATAATTTAAAAACATCAAGCATTTGACATCATCATTTGTCGCCTGAGGTCCCAGCATAAAATTCATAGCATTCAGCGGCATATCTTCATTTAACTCAGTTCTTTATGACCACTTTCAACCTATGTGACGACTTCCCGCAGGTCATTATTTTCTGCTGTGTTACCCTCATAATGTTGAAGCAGTTGCGTATCGAACGACTTGACAAAGTTAATGAGGTTAAGGTGAAGATGTCTCTTTTCCAGTACACGCACGACTTGTGTCTTCCTTAATTCTGCCTGTTGCAAGCATTTTCAGTCCTTCCAGAATGTTGAGTACTAATATTTTGACCTAAGGGGATAGAAACACGATTCCGTGCCAGTTATTACAAAGGCTCGAACCAGTATCCATTAGTAGTTTGACAAGGTAATACCATTCTTCCAGCCCGTAGACATCTCTCCTTCCTTCCAAATCTTCTGCAATAGTGGTGCAAGCGTATTTGGTGTGGACTGTGGTTCTCTTTTCAGACCTTGAGGAGATTTTTCTTCTCCAGTTGCTTTCCCAACTTCGGGTACTTTTATGTCCCTCGAGGGTTCTGATTTTGTAGAAGCGTTGATTTCACTGGCAGTTCTTTTTCCGCTAGTGGTATTTTGGGATGAGTTGTGGGCGGCAAACAGTTTCAGCATCATTTGTAATGATTAGCCTGGCCTTTCCTTTATCCCACTTCTTTACTGGCTGCGTCCCTTTGACTATTTTTGGCTGACTCCATTTGCTTTGATCTCTTCTCGAGAATCAACCTGATTGTATGGTACAGTGTTGTGAGTACTCTTTTACACCTAGCCTATTTTGGTTTTGTTCCCACTATAATGTGGAAGTGTTTTGGTGTTTCCTAACATTCTTTTTTATTGCTCTACCCAGTGCGCTGCAGATTATGCTGAGTTTCTCACTTCACTTTTCATCTGTGCACTGGTTTATCTTCTCTTTCACCATCCTTCACTCCTTTATCAACTTCCAGGTGTCAGTGGAGAGTTGCTTCTGATCCTTCCTCTTCTTTTGACCTTAGATTTGTCTGTGAAGACTACCTTCCACATCTCTTTTAGGCAGTTATATTGTTATTTCATGCAGGTGTTACCTGGATGATTTTTCTCAGTGTCTTCGACGTTTTCCTAACAAGTGTCATAGTGACCTTTGAGTCTTTATTCTTCGGTTTCTTAGTAAAGAATTTTAATTGTGGTCAATATCCATCTACTCTGAAGGCTATTAAATTAACATTGAAGGTTTCCTGTACTGATTAGTAATCTGAACTTATATCTGCCTCTGTTTTCTATCTTTAGCGAAATAAACTGCATCTTAGCTTTATCTAGATTGAGATGAAATATATCTGATTCCTGTTGATCAGTCTAATAAAATCTATGATGTCTTAAGTGTATCCTTATGCTTGTTCAGAATGCCTGCAATCACTAAATCATTAGACGCTCTGAAGTCTGCAAATGCTTCTCTGTTCTCATTCACTTCATCGAATGCCCGTCTCTTAACACTTAGAGAGTTCATCTCCTGCGCTGTCGACCTGACTGGTTTTCACATCACCCATTCACGTTTGATATCGCCATCTAGCTGAGGTGTTTGTTATCCATAACTATTCGCAGTTGTCTGTAGAGTTCATCTTTCTGTTGATCTACATTTGCTGTAGAAGCGTAGGGTAATTATAACTTTTCTTCCTTTTGGATAGCATTTTGCAGTCTCCTTTGCGCAAGGTGATTACATGTTGTTAAAGACGTCACGATGGTCACACTGCCAGTGTTTCCATGTTTGGCATCTTGATTACCGAAATATATCACAGATCTCCCAGTTAACATTTCGGAGGAGTTATTTCCACTCTATTTATACTCACACTTTTGTATCGTATTTTAGTATTTCTCGTTCAATCTGAGCAGCTTGCTAGCGTCAAATATCGCGTGAACATTGCATGTCCTCATGCTCAGTTTTACTATCATCTAAAAGACATATATCAATTAACAAGCTTCCTGAATTTTTTCACTCACCAACATCATCCAGCCTCTAAATGAGGAGTTTCTCCGATTCTGAAGCAGAATGTCTTTTCGTTTTGAACTTTTATTAGCAATCGAGACTGTTAACCTCACATCCACACTAAGCCAGCTAGATAAGCCAAAACAGGTTTTCAGGACTTGGTGATTGCTATTACTGCCATAATTAGTAGTGTTTTCTAACTTACGTAAACAAGTGAATTGCGAAGGCGATATGCAAACAAAAAAGAACCTTGTTTTCAATGAAATGATTCCTGAGCTTTAATATAGGGTACATGTGTCTCCTCTGTTCCCCTTTGATCGTCTCAAAATTAGCTGCATGTCGATTTATTCAATTGAGGTACAAGGCATAATGGTGGTGTTTGATAAATGAAGATTATTAGTTGTGGACACAAAAGCCTAAACAGAGTTAACAAACAATGCCTCTTTTAAAGTTATTTCTTTGCAGATTGCCAACAGTTTATGGTTGTTAGTGTTGCAGTAAATAGTACTGTAATTTTACTTTAATAACTGAATTTTATGTCAGTATTATTTTCACTGTGTACATATAGTAGTCAGAAAGTCAGAAAATTCAACTCTAACATGCCTAGTGGCTGTCTTCCTTTTTAATCATATAATGCGAGATGAAAAGCCCAAAAGTTACAAAAGGAAAATAAATGGGATGTAAAATCACTTTCTCTTAGCGTTAAGGGGAGTGAATAAAGGAAGTTATTCATGATGTTAAGAAACAGAAAATATATAACAGTTGTGAGTGAATACGTCTAAATAACATTAAAGTGCTGATAAATTCCCGCTTCTGCATTACGAACTAACAAAATGAACAGAACTGATGGAAACAGATCTTCGGAATCATCCAATGTGTTTACTATTTTATAGGTTTTATAAATACCAAAATAATGCATTTAAGACATGTTTTATTTACCAGTTTTCATCAATTGTATTCATCTTCCTGCTGCCTTAAATAAAGTATTACAGTATATATGCGTTATACTACATGTAACAAAATAGAGTTTAAATGTGTTGCTTTCATAAAGAATTTAAAACTAATGAACCTGATGTGGTCATGCAAACAACTTCACCTAATGTACTAGCTCACTAATTTTCCAGCCAGTTAAAAACCCGAGTAAAGAGGAGGGTTGGGTGTGGGGCTAGCAAACCTGCACCAGAAAACCATTCAAACTGCTACAGAAACTTTAACAAACAGAAAATATATACAAAATCCAAAAGAACTTTCAAATAAAAATCTTATTCTTCGCTCGAATTGGACAGGCAAAATGACACAGTGGGCTGATGATAGCCTTCAGGAAGCCAGTCAGTCGATGTGTATTCTCACGATAAAAGCAAGAATAACAGTGGGGACGGGGAATGTCCGTACAATATATGAGGACGGGACGGCTGTACAGATAGCTGGAGAAATGAGATGTATCATAAAAGTTCGCGGAATCTGTGAGAGCAGATGGAATGGATGTGGAATTTCGAAATTGTCAAGTGAAGAGTCAGTTATCTACTCCGGTCTGGTCAACCAGACGACAACCACGAACACACTGAGGGAGTGAGTCGCTGTCATTATGTCACCAGTGTCAGCCAAAGCTCTAATGCAGCGGGAACCAATCTCCTCCCGCAGGATCATGACGGCGTGATTCAAATCAGAAGGAAGGAAGGTTACAACTATCCAATGCTACGCACAGTGACACAAACAACGCAGAACCATAGAAGCAGGAAATTTTTTATGGATAACTACACGCATTAATGGACAATATCCTTATTAGCGACATCGAAATACTTATGGGCGATATGAATGTCAGCCGAACGGGGAGCAGGTGATACAGGAAGAGAAGTCATAATGGGTTGAGAAGCTCTTGCTCGATGAAATGAATGAGAACGGGAAATTATTCGCATACTTCTGCGTCTTCATTGACTAGGTGATCAGAGGGAGCGTATACAAACACAAAGATATACACAAAGCAACATGGATTTTGCTTGACGGACCAGACAGACTTCATCTCAACGCCGCTCAAAGAAGTGGAGATGCAAGATGCTGAGATACAATTAGGAGAAGGGGAGCAGATGTGTGCTCAGACTATCATCTAGTGGAAAGAACCATAATGGTGAAGCTGAAAGCCCTCAAAGCAACTGGAGATAGCCAAGAGCCCATGTTCAATACCCAGAAGGAGGACTATACTACACAGGACACACACACGTTTGCCATCAATTCAAAGTCAGAGATACTATGTAGCATCACCTATGAAACCTGTATGGAAGAACACTGAGAATGTTCGGAGGTGGCATTCAAGGAAACGAGTACAGCTGCTCTTGTAAGGAAGAAGTGGCAAGAAAATGAATGGCTCTCAACGGACATCTGCCTGGAAGCTAATCGAGGAAGGAGGATGGTGAAAGAGAAGATGACTCGATGCAGAAATGGGCAACAGAAGGATAAACTCAGTTCAATGTACACTACACTTAATAAAGAAGTGAAGAGGAGTTTGGGGAACGAAAATACAACTCCAAAACGCACTGGCGACTGAATTAGAACAGGCGACAGTTAAATGGCACTTCAAATCGCCATACTCGGTAACCAAGCTACTATCCAAGAAGAGTTCAACACAGCTGAAAACAATGAAAAATAGTGAAGCAAACCTAATGACCAAATAGGCTGAATAAATAAAACAAAGGCTGGTTATTCTATTGTGGGTAAAATTTATTTTGATAGAGTCTCACAGTGTTATACAGTTATAGTTACTGATGACTTTCAAGCACAAGACTGATCACTTCAGTGGACTGCTGAACAGGCCAGCACCTAAAACTTGTCCGGAAAAACACCGATAGCAACAGAACTACTAGTGAACAACATTACTCAGACGAAAGCAGTTTAGAAGGCCGGAAAGCTACCGAAAGCCAGCAGGACAGCAGCATCAGTCAGAATTCTCCCAAGATTAGTGGAAATGAATCCAGAAACCTCGGCAGAAATCTTCACACTACTTTTAAGAAAAGTTTGGAAGGAAAGAAAGATACCTTCTGTTAGGGAACTGCCAAAGAATAGTGACCTACAAGAACTGTCGCAGAATCACGCCCTAGCTCATCATGTCATGGAGAGACTGAAGGATCCTCTAGTTGCAAAATTCCACCCGGAAGAAGGCGGATTCCGGAAAAGCAAATCATGTGCTGATCAGATTACAGTGCTCTATATCATTATTGAACAGAGCATAGCATTGAAACAGAAGATTTACCTCAACTTCATCGACTTTAAAAAAAGCCTCAAAAGAGTTGATCACAAAGGGATTTAGAAAATACTTCAACACTATGCAGTAGCCAAAAACTTTACCAACCTCCTTTGGCAGGTATTTGGTGACGTCAGATGTGATACACAGCAGAACACTCAGTGATGCCTTAGACGTTAACGCAGGAATGCGACAAGGGGCCTACTATAACCCACGATATTCTTAATTGTGGTGGACTGGAGTATGTGACAGACTGCGGGGAGTGGAAAGATAGGAATACGTCGGACCAACAGGAAGTGTCTAGAAGATTTGAACTTCGTGAATGGTTTATATTTTTAATCAAACGCAGATTCAACGGTCTACAAGCAAGAACCAACAGGAAGGCAGCAGAAGCAGCGTAGATAGAACTTAAAGGGGACATATAGCAGACAGGTGATGAAGGTAGCTAACCAACAACTACTAACACAAACCACCATCAGCTGGAGAAATTTGAAGTAAGTCACCTCTTTCGCTTCTTTGGATGGGTGGTGTCGCTGCAACTACACGCAGCGCAGTTGGAGATGTTAGGATTGAGAAGGCAAGACAGGTCTCCATGAGTATGGAAGTCTGTTGTACTCAGCGCCAAAAAATTCAGAATTTTCAACACTAGTATCAGGAAAGTTCTTTAGAGACTTGGTACTTCACGGAAAGCATTTCTAATAACGAACTACAGACTTTCATCAACAGCTGCCTTCACTGCCCCCATGTTGAAAATAAGATAGAAAGGATTAGTGAAAGATAACTCTGACAACGAATCAACCTATCGCGACTTAAACTGGTGGTTGTTTGTCAGTGTCAGCGTTATCTAAAGATTTTCTCAATTAGGAAAACAGACAGTGTTAAAGTGAGATATTTTTGCAAAATGACTATTTCTCTACACTGTATCTCAATATTTGAGAAAGAATTTGTCTTTATAGGTGTTATCAAATACAGTCTGATTTTCAGCTGTTCTCTAAGCAACACCACTTCGTGATTTCATCTGAAATCGATCAAATCTCTGTAAATTAACACCTGAAAACATCACTCCTTTAATCTACCCATGTTATTATTTTGATGAATAAATAAGACCAAATACATTTAAGCAATTAAATGATACGCGCAATGAGTGAAGCTTTCATTTGATAAAGATTTAAAAGATTCTAAACATTTGAATGGAGCTATTTCAAAGCGCTCATTTTGGTAACACGCGCAGCTGACGTGAAAACACACTGTATCTCAAAATGTTAGACAGGTTATTCTCAAATCAAACGATGACGAGTATAGAATTCCAAGGTTTTCTGAACTAGGTAGAATGACACCGTTGTATCTTGTGAAGCAGACTGATTTACTATTACTTTCACAGGCATAAGTAGAATATAAATCTGATTACTCATAGAAATTAACTGTTTACTTCTGTTTTAGGTAATGATTTAGAAAACACATGACAGCTTGGTTTTATTTTATATTTGTTACATCTCTTATTATTTCTAAGGATTTCATCTGTCCCATATGATACGTAACTTTTAAAACCAACTCGACTTTTTAAAAAGAACAAGAATCCATTTATTTAAGTTAATTGTGAGAAGAAATCAGCAGTTTTACAGCGAAAATGAAACATTACATAAACACACTGTTCTGCAATAATTAGTTCATCTTTCTAAACTTCTTTCAAGAGAATCAGAATGAATAACTGCAAGCTATGCTGGCAATCAAAGCACAGCTTATTACAGTGTAGTAGGCTGTTTGTTTCACACCGCCTAAAACAAGAATAGGGAAATGATATTAATAAAAATTAAAAATATCTCTTTTTTAATATGCATAACTTAAGAATACACTTTAAAGTAATTGAAATCATACAATGAATGTGATCAAGAAGATGTCTACTATAAAGTCAATTTTGATATTGATGTTGGTTAACGTAGCTCAAGTTCCATGATTTATGTTGCTAGAGGTGTATTTGTGTGTCACTTTGACTGTATACATTATCATTTGACATGATGATAATAATAATGGTGATAAAGTCGACTGTTCCTCCTAATCAGCTTTAGACTTCCAGTTTATCTAACAGTTAAACAACCATGTAAAGACACTGTGGAAATACCTGTTGTGATAACAATCTATTTACCAAAGTATCATTTCATTGTAGTTACTTCACTTTTGAATGATTTCAAGTATGTTTCTGTACTAACAAATAAACTGGTAACAATCCGGTTGCTTCCCTTAAGTCATATACTAATCATAACTGGAATAAAGCGAAAAGTAAAAAGGTAAGTGTGACGTGTTTGTATTTTGGTGCCGCTCTTTAAAGATAAAAAAATACGCCCATTTTATGAAAGAGACAGTTGGCTGTTGAAATTCGCTCGCAAATAAAGTCAGCTAAGGACTCAAGAATACTTCTTTTTGTTCCCATCATTACATGTTTTCATATGACTTTGAGAAAGGAGTAATTCCTTTCAGAATTGATATTCTGCATTTTCTAAGGATATTATCTTAGTAAAAATATATTGACTGATATCGAGATTGATAAAAACTCCATTTAATATGGATCTGAGTACTATCTAGTCTGTTTATACATGAATTAACTGTGTAAAATAAACCGCAAATGGCGCCAAAGTGTGTAGATTTTATCATATTTTGTTACAGGGAATCTGAGGAACAAGCAATTTGATTAACTTACCTGACGCAGGTTTCATATTTGTCATCACTAAAAGGAAGTAATAAATTCCTTTGATTAGCATTTGGAAATATTTGGATTAGGAAAAGCGTTTAACACTGTAATGCACAAGTTTGTTACACTAACACCTCGTTCATTTATTCAGACTAGATCAGTTTGATGTGATGTATGACCATTGAAATTAACAGTGTTTATTTTTATACGCTGTTATGCATGATATCAAATAGTCAGTTTAAGTGTAGAAGTTGGCCAATGTGGCAGTATATGATTCCACATAAACCTGTTTTTTGCATATTTCACGCAGTGAGACAGTAATATTTACTGGATGACGTTTTCAACACCATTTGTTTTTCATAATTATATCAGCTAAGTGAGTTTGAATGTTTCGTGTAAAAGGATCAACAGGCGAAACATGTTTATGTACATATATAGCAAAAATATGTATTCAGACATCTATTAAAACAAAATAATTTAGCCTGAAGAGGAAATTATCTGAAAGGATTTGCATATATATATATATATATATATATATATATATAACGCAGATCTTGAGTATGAGAGCATTTACTTTGTTCATGCTAAGGTTACTCAGCATCTATTATTTTAAAACAGCATGCATGTTTGACATAAAAGTAAAGAATTATTAGCCATGGCTACAGTTTTTCTCCTTCATCAGTAAAAGTTTTTGAATGTTAAAACCGGGTGTATATCTCCAGTTGATTTGATAAACAAAGACTGTTATCAATCTCTCCCTTTTCTCTTCTTTGTTTTATCTTAGAATCATCACTTTGTCTAATTCTTCTGTATGACTGCATATAACTTAATGTCACACCAAGACGTAACACAGGTTAGACTATAGCTGGACAAAAAATAAGTGTTCAACTTTTTTAGCATCTATTTCAGTCAGAAGGAGACCTAGATAATTCAAGTAATTTGAACATAGCCCTTAAATAAACTGCATTTATGCTTCGTACTAAATATATCGACCATGTGAACGAAAAACTAATAAATATCGTAATTAATGCAATATACGTTGATTTCGATTTCCCAAATGTTGGAGATACATGGACATTAGAACTGCGGTTCACTGACTGAATCGTCAGGAAACCGATTTTGAATAGATACAAAGCAAGGTTTTAAATAAACGCTCAGCATATGTTAGCAAGTTGTTCAAGCTTCTCGACTGTTCAGTTGAATTTAACCCATGGCGAATAATTTTATTATTAGTGATTTCTCATTAATCTCTTTAATCGGTTTTTATAATGTGACCAGTTGGTGTTGTCTTCGAATCAACAGGCATTGATCTAAACTTTTGGTCAACGAAGTTGTTGAAAGAATGTAGATACCAGTGGATGCGCCAGTGGTTCAATGATGGAATGCTGGTCAGCCATATAAGATGTCTGGCTTCCATTCTTACATGGCAAACTCCTAGGCCTTCTCTATCATGTAGTAAGCCAGGAAATGAGAGTATGTTGAGTAAGGGGCTTACAATTCTACCCGTATAAATCGCGTTCACTGGTGAAACTTCAAAAGCCCGATTCCTTCTGTCGACTTGGAACGTACGGAATGAAAAAAGGCAGTGGAGATTTTTCACGGTGAGTTACAAACTAACAGTGAGTTGTCACTGTATGTAAATTATGTGTTAATGAATGACACACATATAATAGAAAAAATAACTCACTTTTTGTTGTCGCTTTTAAATTACAAAAACAGAGCGATTTAAAAACTTTTCATTCATAGAAAACCCTATTTAAGAAATGTAGTGAAATGAAATATAATTCAAGAAACTATTTTGGCGATTTCATTTACAATAGTTGTACAGTCGTAGTTAGAATCATTTCGAAGTTCATGAGATTAGGATGTGTCAATCAGAATTTGATGAGGTACAGACAAGTAGTGTGTGGTAAGACGCTGTGTAATAAAATGACAGTGAACTAAATCTCAAAATGAACATGTTTCTAGGCTTATTATCCGAACATATTTAATATTTATCAACAAAATCTACAGAATTTCAACTTGTTGCTATTGTATGTGGCCTAATTTAAACTTAATATGCCTCAAATAATCATTTAACATGGATATTTATTTAGCACGTATACTCATATTCTACTGAAAAAGAATAATGACTTTTATTTAAGCCGACTTTTAAAAAAATTAGGCGTGATTCTCAAGTTTGTATTCCCTAATATAATAAGAAACCATATTGTATAACTAATAAGAGACAGGTGGTGTTAAAGCAGTGTCGGTCCCTCAAAGGATGAGTAACAATTGTCACTACCATAGATTATTTCCTCTTTTGTAATCTTCGTTCTCAAAGAAAAGCTTGTTTATCAGTGGAAGAATTTAGAATTGAAATAATATTCCTTTTTTAATTCAGACTGATAACAAATATTAAAGAATTTCTTTTCAATGAATTCATTTTATTTGCCTGTACAGTCAAATGTTTAGACGATTTCCTTAACAAAGAAGATACTAGTATGTATATATACATATATGCGATTGTACAGCTATAGAAAATGAAGTCGGCGAAAACAGTCTTTTATCTAAACTACTTTCTATTTTCCTCAGTATTACCCTAATTTGGAATTAAAGTTTGTCTTCATGAAAAATTCATAAAGGCACAATAATTCCTATCAAAAATTGATACTCACTTGATGTCGACATCGGGGCTTCATATTGCAGATCATTTAGGAAATTAAGTCTGGATACTGAGGCAGGTTCATTCTTACGTGAACACTCAATACATTTGGCTATTTTACTATGCAAACAAGTGAATTATTTCAAGTAACTCGACTTGAATTCAACTTAAACACTGTTGGCTAAATATTAATGTAATGTGTATATAGACTTAGTTACAACAGGCGATATGGAGTGTTGAAAATTGTTATAAAAGGGCGTGAATACCATTCAAATATTCCTTTTTGAACTTTCACAAGGTAAAAGAAAACCTGTTAAAAATTAATACTTACCTTGCTAGGCGTGGGGCTTTATACGGTAAATCAGTAGGTGAAATTTGGACCTCATACTGATAGTTTTATGGTTAAATGAAAAGTCAATACATCTGGCTATTTTGACCTACTAACAAATGAATTACTTCATATAACTCGACTTTAGTGGAGCTTAGATATTTGTCACTCAATTTCAACATATTAGCTATGCGTACGTTTTTTACAAGAGGCATTTATGATTGCTGAAAGGTATCACAAAAATGCTACTAATGGAATAAGCTTAATCCTGAGTGAACATTCGCATAGTCGAAATGAATCCTATTGAAAATTAACACTTACTTGTGGTGGCTGTCGTGGCTTTATATCATAAATTATTTGGAGGAACAAAGACTTTATATTGACATTGATTTTTGGATAACTAGTCAATAAACCTGACAGGTAACTCAACTTGATACGACCTTAGCTAGTTATTACTAAACATCGCTGAAATGTATATGTCTCCTTTCTAGCAGCAGACGATAGTGAATGCTAAAAATTGTTATAAAACGACATAAGTGCAATAGAAGCATTCCTTAATTAACATTTACGAGGTCAAAATAAATCTTATTAAAAATTGATACTCACTTGTTGTCGTGTCTATTTTTTGTAGACGAAGAAAAGAGTCACTTAACTACATCGTCTTTAAAAATGGCGACTTTTACAATGCAATCACATATCTCAGCATTATAGAACTTTGTCTGGTAATCTTTATGTAACGTCATATTATCTGATACGTTCCAATGCTTCTAAACTAATAGTGAATGCTTGAAACTGCATTGGGGCTAAGCGATGCAGTTATAATTTATATAAATAACGATGCGTTAAGTTCTTTTAGTACTAACCATTCGCTATAGAAATTTGTAAATGTCTGATTTTAATTTAGTTTTACTTGCGGTAGGGAAATGTTTTAATGTATATTTTTGGTGCATAAGTTCAGTTATTCGGTAAAACTGCTTCTGTTTGTTACATTTGAAGAAGCACTGGAAAGCTTACTGCCATTATTTACTTTTAAAATATGCCTCAGTTTCACTTTTGGCAGGAAACTTTCAAAATAAATTCTATTAAAAAGTAATACTCACTTGGTGTAGTTACCATGGCTTTATATAATAAACCATTTTGAGGGCTGAGGACTGGATACTAAGACAATTTTATGCCAAATGTGAACAGTTGGTACATCTGGAACTTTCACTAAGCTAACAAATGAATTGCTTTGGAAAACCCGATTAGAACTGAGCTCAGATATTTATTAGCAATTATCGATATGATATTTCTGTCTACTTTCTTACACCAGTTGACTATGTGTCATAAAATCAAACGAATGTGGTATCTATTGTGATATATACCTATTGGCCAAGTAATCTTAGACCTTTTTTCATGAAAAGTTATTATAGAACTTCGTCTGGTAATCTTTATGTAACGTCATATTATCTGATACGTTCCAATGCTTCTAAACTAATAGTGAATGCTTGAAACTGCATTGGGGCTAAGCGATGCAGTTATAATTTATATAAATAACGATGCGTTAAGTTCTTTTAGTACTAACCATTCGCTATAGAAATTTGTAAATGTCTGATTTTAATTTAGTTTTACTTGCGGTAGGGAAATGTTTTAATGTATATTTTTGGTGCATAAGTTCAGTTATTCGGTAAAACTGCTTCTGTTTGTTACATTTGAAGAAGCACTGGAAAGCTTACTGCCATTATTTACTTTTAAAATATGCCTCAGTTTCACTTTAGGCAGGAAACTTTCAAAATAAATTCTATTAAAAAGTAATACTCACTTGGTGTAGTTACCATGGCTTTATATAATAAACCATTTTGAGGGCTGAGGACTGGATACTAAGACAATTTTATGCCAAATGTGAACAGTTGGTACATCTGGAACTTTCACTAAGCTAACAAATGAATTGCTTTGGAAAACCCGATTAGAACTGAGCTCAGATATTTATTAGCAATTATCGATATGATATTTCTGTCTACTTTCTTACACCAGTTGACTATGTGTCATAAAATCAAACGAATGTGGTATCTATTGTGATATATACCTATTGGCCAAGTAATCTTAGACCTTTTTTCATGAAAAGTTATTTTACGTTCCTGAACAGAATTGAAACGATTAACTTAGAGGCGAATCAACTTGAACTTACTAGAGCTTCGACCTTTAGATTAGATAAGAACGGGAGTTTCGCTATTAGATATATTCTAATAAAGCATTTTGAAAGCTAAGCTTAAAGCTGTACACTATAAGAATTACATTGCAGAAGGTTGAATATATGTGGAATCCTAAATCAGTTTAGTCAAGTATATATATATAACAAAAGTAGTTAACAGAAAGTGCCAGCCTGTATTTCTCCGAATACGAGAAAATATGCTATGAACTATTACTTGAATAGCCGATTTATTAAGCCTTTTAACTCACACGGTAAATATCGTATAAAATCACTTTTGTCTTCAGAGTGTTGCTGTGTATTCTGACTCTGCAAAAATACTTTCTCAAATATTTTGTAACTGTTGTTTCTGTATACACACATACATCATCATTTATGTGTAGTCATCTTCCTCAGATTAAAACAGTCACTGAATATATTTCACTATGTGTACAAAGGAAAAGGTAAGTGGACATAGTTCGTACTAACTTACGGAAGTAACTTGCAGCATCTGCGATAACATAGTTTGGACAATGAAGAGTTGCAATTAAAAATGTGAAATATGCACCAGAATTATAAAAATAGTTTTAAAATCATTAGCTGTATGTTTCAAATACCTGCCGGGACGTACAACATCTTTCCAAAATGAGATAGGGTGTTTTATGTTCGCATTTAAGGAGAATAACACTTAGATTTTATCACAAAATATACAAGCATAAAAAGGAGCTGTTGGCTGTAGAATCTGATTTCCATTATTCAAATGAGATCACAATGAATCATGTTCACTAAGTGATATTTCTTGACTAGGCATTCCAACCAATTATGCATTAAGATTAACGAAATGATGTTTCTAATGTAGTCAAATCTTTCGTATTTCTAGAACCAAACAAACATACTAGTGGAAAGTATAGAACAGAAGACAGAACAATATAATCTAATGTTTTAAACTTACTTGCATATTCTGTCCACAGACTGGCTGACAAAATAACAGCAAATACGCATACGAAGTATCTTAAAGTTCCAGCAGTCATGTTGTTTAACGCACAGCGGAAAAAATGTACTTCTGAATATTTTGTTTTGAATTAGCAGTATTTATATACCATCTCATGAAGTGAGTATGCAGCAAAAAAATAAAACAAATAGTGTCCATCAACATTTTATTAATTATTTCGCTTTCAGTGGTAAATAATTTAAAAACATCAAGCATTTGACATCATCATTTGTCGCCTGAGGTCCCAGCATAAAATTCATAGCATTCAGCGGCATATCTTCATTTAACTCAGTTCTTTATGACCACTTTCAACCTATGTGACGACTTCCCGCAGGTCATTATTTTCTGCTGTGTTACCCTCATAATGTTGAAGCAGTTGCGTATCGAACGACTTGACAAAGTTAATGAGGTTAAGGTGAAGATGTCTCTTTTCCAGTACACGCACGACTTGTGTCTTCCTTAATTCTGCCTGTTGCAAGCATTTTCAGTCCTTCCAGAATGTTGAGTACTAATATTTTGACCTAAGGGGATAGAAACACGATTCCGTGCCAGTTATTACAAAGGCTCGAACCAGTATCCATTAGTAGTTTGACAAGGTAATACCATTCTTCCAGCCCGTAGACATCTCTCCTTCCTTCCAAATCTTCTGCAATAGTGGTGCAAGCGTATTTGGTGTGGACTGTGGTTCTCTTTTCAGACCTTGAGGAGATTTTTCTTCTCCAGTTGCTTTCCCAACTTCGGGTACTTTTATGTCCCTCGAGGGTTCTGATTTTGTAGAAGCGTTGATTTCACTGGCAGTTCTTTTTCCGCTAGTGGTATTTTGGGATGAGTTGTGGGCGGCAAACAGTTTCAGCATCATTTGTAATGATTAGCCTGGCCTTTCCTTTATCCCACTTCTTTACTGGCTGCGTCCCTTTGACTATTTTTGGCTGACTCCATTTGCTTTGATCTCTTCTCGAGAATCAACCTGATTGTATGGTACAGTGTTGTGAGTACTCTTTTACACCTAGCCTATTTTGGTTTTGTTCCCACTATAATGTGGAAGTGTTTTGGTGTTTCCTAACATTCTTTTTTATTGCTCTACCCAGTGCGCTGCAGATTATGCTGAGTTTCTCACTTCACTTTTCATCTGTGCACTGGTTTATCTTCTCTTTCACCATCCTTCACTCCTTTATCAACTTCCAGGTGTCAGTGGAGAGTTGCTTCTGATCCTTCCTCTTCTTTTGACCTTAGATTTGTCTGTGAAGACTACCTTCCACATCTCTTTTAGGCAGTTATATTGTTATTTCATGCAGGTGTTACCTGGATGATTTTTCTCAGTGTCTTCGACGTTTTCCTAACAAGTGTCATAGTGACCTTTGAGTCTTTATTCTTCGGTTTCTTAGTAAAGAATTTTAATTGTGGTCAATATCCATCTACTCTGAAGGCTATTAAATTAACATTGAAGGTTTCCTGTACTGATTAGTAATCTGAACTTATATCTGCCTCTGTTTTCTATCTTTAGCGAAATAAACTGCATCTTAGCTTTATCTAGATTGAGATGAAATATATCTGATTCCTGTTGATCAGTCTAATAAAATCTATGATGTCTTAAGTGTATCCTTATGCTTGTTCAGAATGCCTGCAATCACTAAATCATTAGACGCTCTGAAGTCTGCAAATGCTTCTCTGTTCTCATTCACTTCATCGAATGCCCGTCTCTTAACACTTAGAGAGTTCATCTCCTGCGCTGTCGACCTGACTGGTTTTCACATCACCCATTCACGTTTGATATCGCCATCTAGCTGAGGTGTTTGTTATCCATAACTATTCGCAGTTGTCTGTAGAGTTCATCTTTCTGTTGATCTACATTTGCTGTAGAAGCGTAGGGTAATTATAACTTTTCTTCCTTTTGGATAGCATTTTGCAGTCTCCTTTGCGCAAGGTGATTACATGTTGTTAAAGACGTCACGATGGTCACACTGCCAGTGTTTCCATGTTTGGCATCTTGATTACCGAAATATATCACAGATCTCCCAGTTAACATTTCGGAGGAGTTATTTCCACTCTATTTATACTCACACTTTTGTATCGTATTTTAGTATTTCTCGTTCAATCTGAGCAGCCTTGCTAGCGTCAAATATCGCGTGAACATTGCATGTCCTCATGCTCAGTTTTACTATCATCTAAAAGACATATATCAATTAACAAGCTTCCTGAATTTTTTCACTCACCAACATCATCCAGCCTCTAAATGAGGAGTTTCTCCGATTCTGAAGCAGAATGTCTTTTCGTTTTGAACTTTTATTAGCAATCGAGACTGTTAACCTCACATCCACACTAAGCCAGCTAGATAAGCCAAAACAGGTTTTCAGGACTTGGTGATTGCTATTACTGCTCTAATTAGTAGTGTTTTCTAACTTACGTAAACAAGTGAATTGCGAAGGCGATATGCAAACAAAAAAGAACCTTGTTTTCAATGAAATGATTCCTGAGCTTTAATATAGGGTACATGTGTCTCCTCTGTTCCCCTTTGATCGTCTCAAAATTAGCTGCATGTCGATTTATTCAATTGAGGTACAAGGCATAATGGTGGTGTTTGATAAATGAAGATTATTAGTTGTGGACACAAAAGCCTAAACAGAGTTAACAAACAATGCCTCTTTTAAAGTTATTTCTTTGCAGATTGCCAACAGTTTATGGTTGTTAGTGTTGCAGTAAATAGTACTGTAATTTTACTTTAATAACTGAATTTTATGTCAGTATTATTTTCACTGTGTACATATAGTAGTCAGAAAGTCAGAAAATTCAACTCTAACATGCCTAGTGGCTGTCTTCCTTTTTAATCATATAATGCGAGATGAAAAGCCCAAAAGTTACAAAAGGAAAATAAATGGGATGTAAAATCACTTTCTCTTAGCGTTAAGGGGAGTGAATAAAGGAAGTTATTCATGATGTTAAGAAACAGAAAATATATAACAGTTGTGAGTGAATACGTCTAAATAACATTAAAGTGCTGATAAATTCCCGCTTCTGCATTACGAACTAACAAAATGAACAGAACTGATGGAAACAGATCTTCGGAATCATCCAATGTGTTTACTATTTTATAGGTTTTATAAATACCAAAATAATGCATTTAAGACATGTTTTATTTACCAGTTTTCATCAATTGTATTCATCTTCCTGCTGCCTTAAATAAAGTATTACAGTATATATGCGTTATACTACATGTAACAAAATAGAGTTTAAATGTGTTGCTTTCATAAAGAATTTAAAACTAATGAACCTGATGTGGTCATGCAAACAACTTCACCTAATGTACTAGCTCACTAATTTTCCAGCCAGTTAAAAACCCGAGTAAAGAGGAGGGTTGGGTGTGGGGCTAGCAAACCTGCACCAGAAAACCATTCAAACTGCTACAGAAACTTTAACAAACAGAAAATATATACAAAATCCAAAAGAACTTTCAAATAAAAATCTTATACTTCGCTCGAATTGGACAGGCAAAATGACACAGTGGGCTGATGATAGCCTTCAGGAAGCCAGTCAGTCGATGTGTATTCTCACGATAAAAGCAAGAATAACAGTGGGGACGGGGAATGTCCGTACAATATATGAGGACGGGACGGCTGTACAGATAGCTGGAGAAATGAGATGTATCATAAAAGTTCGCGGAATCTGTGAGAGCAGATGGAATGGATGTGGAATTTCGAAATTGTCAAGTGAAGAGTCAGTTATCTACTCCGGTCTGGTCAACCAGACGACAACCACGAACACACTGAGGGAGTGAGTCGCTGTCATTATGTCACCAGTGTCAGCCAAAGCTCTAATGCAGCGGGAACCAATCTCCTCCCGCAGGATCATGACGGCGTGATTCAAATCAGAAGGAAGGAAGGTTACAACTATCCAATGCTACGCACAGTGACACAAACAACGCAGAACCATAGAAGCAGGAAATTTTTTATGGATAACTACACGCATTAATGGACAATATCCTTATTAGCGACATCGAAATACTTATGGGCGATATGAATGTCAGCCGAACGGGGAGCAGGTGATACAGGAAGAGAAGTCATAATGGGTTGAGAAGCTCTTGCTCGATGAAATGAATGAGAACGGGAAATTATTCGCATACTTCTGCGTCTTCATTGACTAGGTGATCAGAGGGAGCGTATACAAACACAAAGATATACACAAAGCAACATGGATTTTGCTTGACGGACCAGACAGACTTCATCTCAACGCCGCTCAAAGAAGTGGAGATGCAAGATGCTGAGATACAATTAGGAGAAGGGGAGCAGATGTGTGCTCAGACTATCATCTAGTGGAAAGAACCATAATGGTGAAGCTGAAAGCCCTCAAAGCAACTGGAGATAGCCAAGAGCCCATGTTCAATACCCAGAAGGAGGACTATACTACACAGGACACACACACGTTTGCCATCAATTCAAAGTCAGAGATACTATGTAGCATCACCTATGAAACCTGTATGGAAGAACACTGAGAATGTTCGGAGGTGGCATTCAAGGAAACGAGTACAGCTGCTCTTGTAAGGAAGAAGTGGCAAGAAAATGAATGGCTCTCAACGGAAATCTGCCTGGAAGCTAATCGAGGAAGAGAGGATGGTGAAAGAGAAGATGACTCGATGCAGAAATGGGCAACAGAAGGATAAACTCAGTTCAATGTACACTACACTTAATAAAGAAGTGAAGAGGAGTTTGGGGAACGAAAATACAACTCCAAAACGCACTGGCGACTGAATTAGAACAGGCGACAGTTAAATGGCACTTCAAATCGCCATACTCGGTAACCAAGCTACTATCCAAGAAGAGTTCAACACAGCTGAAAACAATGAAAAATAGTGAAGCAAACCTAATGACCAAATAGGCTGAATAAATAAAACAAAGGCTGGTTATTCTATTGTGGGTAAAATTTATTTTGATAGAGTCTCACAGTGTTATACAGTTATAGTTACTGATGACTTTCAAGCACAAGACTGATCACTTCAGTGGACTGCTGAACAGGCCAGCACCTAAAACTTGTCCGGAAAAACACCGATAGCAACAGAACTACTAGTGAACAACATTACTCAGACGAAAGCAGTTTAGAAGGCCGGAAAGCTACCGAAAGCCAGCAGGACAGCAGCATCAGTCAGAATTCTCCCAAGATTAGTGGAAATGAATCCAGAAACCTCGGCAGAAATCTTCACACTACTTTTAAGAAAAGTTTGGAAGGAAAGAAAGACACCTTCTGTTAGGGAACTGCCAAAGAATAGTGACCTACAAGAACTGTCGCAGAATCACGCCCTAGCTCATCATGTCATGGAGAGACTGAAGGATCCTCTAGTTGCAAAATTCCACCCGGAAGAAGGCGGATTCCGGAAAAGCAAATCATGTGCTGATCAGATTACAGTGCTCTATATCATTATTGAACAGAGCATAGCATTGAAACAGAAGATTTACCTCAACTTCATCGACTTTAAAAAAAGCCTCAAAAGAGTTGATCACAAAGGGATTTAGAAAATACTTCAACACTATGCAGTAGCCAAAAACTTTACCAACCTCCTTTGGCAGGTATTTGGTGACGTCAGATGTGATACACAGCAGAACACTCAGTGATGCCTTAGACGTTAACGCAGGAATGCGACAAGGGGCCTACTATAACCCACGATATTCTTAATTGTGGTGGACTGGAGTATGTGACAGACTGCGGGGAGTGGAAAGATAGGAATACGTCGGACCAACAGGAAGTGTCTAGAAGATTTGAACTTCGTGAATGGTTTATATTTTTAATCAAACGCAGATTCAACGGTCTACAAGCAAGAACCAACAGGAAGGCAGCAGAAGCAGCGTAGATAGAACTTAAAGGGGACATATAGCAGACAGGTGATGAAGGTAGCTAACCAACAACTACTAACACAAACCACCATCAGCTGGAGAAATTTGAAGTAAGTCACCTCTTTCGCTTCTTTGGATGGGTGGTGTCGCTGCAACTACACGCAGCGCAGTTGGAGATGTTAGGATTGGAAGGCAAGACAGGTCTCCATGAGTATGGAAGTCTGTTGTACTCAGCGCCAAAAAATTCAGAATTTTCAACACTAGTATCAGGAAAGTTCTTTAGAGACTTGGTACTTCACGGAAAGCATTTCTAATAACGAACTACAGACTTTCATCAACAGCTGCCTTCACTGCCCCCATGTTGAAAATAAGATAGAAAGGATTAGTGAAAGATAACTCTGACAACGAATCAACCTATCGCGACTTAAACTGGTGGTTGTTTGTCAGTGTCAGCGTTATCTAAAGATTTTCTCAATTAGGAAAACAGACAGTGTTAAAGTGAGATATTTTTGCAAAATGACTATTTCTCTACACTGTATCTCAATATTTGAGAAAGAATTTGTCTTTATAGGTGTTATCAAATACAGTCTGATTTTCAGCTGTTCTCTAAGCAACACCACTTCGTGATTTCATCTGAAATCGATCAAATCTCTGTAAATTAACACCTGAAAACATCACTCCTTTAATCTACCCATGTTATTATTTTGATGAATAAATAAGACCAAATACATTTAAGCAATTAAATGATACGCGCAATGAGTGAAGCTTTCATTTGATAAAGATTTAAAAGATTCTAAACATTTGAATGGAGCTATTTCAAAGCGCTCATTTTGGTAACACGCGCAGCTGACGTGAAAACACACTGTATCTCAAAATGTTAGACAGGTTATTCTCAAATCAAACGATGACGAGTATAGAATTCCAAGGTTTTTGAACTAGGTAGAATGACACCGTTGTATCTTGTGAAGCAGACTGATTTACTATTACTTTCACAGGCATAAGTAGAATATAAATCTGATTACTCATAGAAATTAACTGTTTACTTCTGTTTTAGGTAATGATTTAGAAAACACATGACAGCTTGGTTTTATTTTATATTTGTTACATCTCTTATTATTTCTAAGGATTTCATCTGTCCCATATGATACGTAACTTTTAAAACCAACTCGACTTTTTAAAAAGAACAAGAATCCATTTATTTAAGTTAATTGTGAGAAGAAATCAGCAGTTTTACAGCGAAAATGAAACATTACATAAACACACTGTTCTGCAATAATTAGTTCATCTTTCTAAACTTCTTTCAAGAGAATCAGAATGAATAACTGCAAGCTATGCTGGCAATCAAAGCACAGCTTATTACAGTGTAGTAGGCTGTTTGTTTCACACCGCCTAAAACAAGAATAGGGAAATGATATTAATAAATATTAAAAATATCTCTTTTTTAATATGCATAACTTAAGAATACACTTTAAAGTAATTGAAATCATACAATGAATGTGATCAAGAAGATGTCTACTATAAAGTCAATTTTGATATTGATGTTGGTTAACGTAGCTCAAGTTCCATGATTTATGTTGCTAGAGGTGTATTTGTGTGTGTCATTTTGACTGTATACATTATCATTTGACATGATGATAATAATAATAGTGATAAAGTCGACTGTTCCTCCTAATCAGCTTTAGACTTCCAGTTTATCTAACAGTTAAACAACCATGTAAAGACACTGTGGAAATACCTGTTGTGATAGTAATCTATTTACCAAAGTATCATTTCATTGTAGTTACTTCACTTTTGAATGATTTCAAGTATGTTTCTGTACTAACAAATAAACTGGTAACAATCCGGTTGCTTCCCTTAAGTCATATACTAATCATAACTGGAATAAAGCGAAAAGTAAAAAGGTAAGTGTGACGTGTTTGTATTTTGGTGCCGCTCTTTAAAGATAAAAAAATACGCCCATTTTATGAAAGAGACAGTTGGCTGTTGAAATTTGCTCACAAATAAAGTCAGCTAAGGACTCAAGAATACTCCTCTTTGTTCCCATCGTTACATGTTTTCATATGACTTTGAGAAAGGAGTAATTCCTTTCAGAATTGATATTCTGCATTTTCTAAGGATATTATCTTAGTAAAAATATATTGACTGATATCGAGATTGATAAAAACTCCATTTAATATGGATCTGAGTACTATCTAGTCTGTTTATACATGAATTAAATGTGTAAAATAAACCGCAAATGGCGCCAAAGTGTGTAGATTTTATCATATTTTGTTACAGGGAATCTGAGGAACAAGCAATTTGATTAACTTACCTGACGCAGGTTTCATATTTGTCATCACTAAAAGGAAGTAATAAATTCCTTTGATTAGCATTTGGAAATATTTGGATTAGGAAAAGCGTTTAACACTGTGATGCACAAGTTTGTTACACTAACACCTCGTTCATTTATTCAGACTAGATCAGTTTGATGTGATGTATGACCATTGAAATTAACAGTGTTCATTTTTATACGCTGTTATGCATGATATCAAATAGTCAGTTTAAGTGTAGAAGTTGGCCAATGTGGCAGTATATGATTCCACATAAACCTGTTTTTTGCATATTTCACGCAGTGAGACAGTAATATTTACTGGATGACGTTTTCAACACCATTTGTTTTTCATAATTATATCAGCTAAGTGAGTTTGAATGTTTCGTGTAAAAGGATCAACAGGCGAAACATGTTTATGTACATATATAGCAAAAATATGTATTCAGACATCTATTAAAACAAAATAATTTAGCCTGAAGAGGAAATTATCTGAAAGGATTTGCATATATATATATATATATATATATATATATATACGCAGATCTTGAGTATGAGAGCATTTACTTTGTTCATGCTAAGGTTACTCAGCATCTATTATTTTAAAACAGCATGCATGTTTGACATAAAAGTAAAGAATTATTAGCCATGGCTACAGTTTTTCTCCTTCATCAGTAAAAGTTTTTGAATGTTAAAACCGGGTGTATATCTCCAGTTGATTTGATAAACAAAGACTGTTATCAATCTCTCCCTTTTCTCTTCTTTGTTTTATCTTAGAATCATCACTTTGTCTAATTCTTCTGTATGACTGCATATAACTTAATGTCACACCAAGACGTAACACAGGTTAGACTATAGCTGGACAAAAAATAAGTGTTCAACTTTTTTAGCATCTATTTCAGTCAGAAGGAGACCTAGATAATTCAAGTAATTTGAACATAGCCCTTAAATAAACTGCATTTATGCTTCGTACTAAATATATCGACCATGTGAACGAAAAACTAATAAATATCGTAATTAATGCAATATACGTTGATTTCGATTTCCCAAATGTTGGAGATACATGGACATTAGAACTGCGGTTCACTGACTGAATCGTCAGGAAACCGATTTTGAATAGATACAAAGCAAGGTTTTAAATAAACGCTCAGCATATGTTAGCAAGTTGTTCAAGCTTCTCGACTGTTCAGTTGAATTTAACCCATGGCGAATAATTTTATTATTAGTGATTTCTCATTAATCTCTTTAATCGGTTTTTATAATGTGACCAGTTGGTGTTGTCTTCGAATCAACAGGCATTGATCTAAACTTTTGGTCAACGAAGTTGTTGAAAGAATGTAGATACCAGTGGATGCGCCAGTGGTTCAATGATGGAATGCTGGTCAGCCATATAAGATGTCTGGCTTCCATTCTTACATGGCAAACTCCTAGGCCTTCTCTATCATGTAGTAAGCCAGGAAATGAGAGTATGTTGAGTAAGGGGCTTACAATTCTACCCGTATAAATCGCGTTCACTGGTGAAACTTCAAAAGCCCGATTCCTTCTGTCGACTTGGAACGTACGGAATGAAAAAAGGCAGTGGAGATTTTTCACGGTGAGTTACAAACTAACAGTGAGTTGTCACTGTATGTAAATTATGTGTTAATGAATGACACACATATAATAGAAAAAATAACTCACTTCTTGTTGTCGCTTTTAAATTACAAAAACAGAGCGATTTTGAAACTTTTCATTCATAGAAAATACTTTTTAAGAAATGTAGTGAAATTAAATATCATTCAGGAGACTATTTTGGCGATTTCATTTACAACAGCTGTAAAATCGTAGTTTGAATCATTTCGAAGTTCGTTAGATTAGGATGTGTCAATCAGAATTTGATGAGGTACAGACAAGTAGTGTGTGGTAAGACGCTGTGTAATAAAATGACACAATGAACTAAATCTCAAAATGAACATGTTTCTAGGCTTATTATCCGAACATATTTAATATTTATCAACAAAATCTGCAGAATTTCAATTTGTTGTTATTGAATGCGGCCCAATTTAAACTTATTATGCCTCAAATAATCATTTAACATGGATATTTATTTAGCATGTATACTCATATTCTACCGAAAAAGAATATTAACTTTTATTCAAGCCGATTTTTAAAAATTTAGTCATGATTCTCAAGTTTGTATCTCCTAATGTATTAAGAAACCATATTGTATAACTAATAAGAGACAGGTGGTGTTAAAGCAGTGTCCTTCATTCAAAGAATGAGTAACTATTGTCAGTAACGCAGATTATTTCCTCTTTTGTAATCTTCGTTCTCAAAGAAAAGCTTGTTTATCAGTGGAAGAATTTAAAGTTGAAATAATATTCCTTTTTTAATTCAGACTGATAACAAATATTAAAGAATTTCTTTTCAATGAATTCATTTTATTTGCCTGTACAGTCAAATGTTTAGACGATTTCCTTAACAAAGAAGATACTAGTATGTATATATACATATGTGCGATTGTACAGCTATGCAAAATGAAATCGTCAAAAACACTCTATTCTCTAAACTACTTGCTATTTTCTCAATATTACCCTAATTTGGAGTTAAAGTTTGTCTTCATAAAAAATTCATAGAGGCACAATAATTCCTATCAAAAATTGATAATCACTTGATGTTGACATCGTGGCTTCATATTGCAGATCGTTTAGGAAATTAAGTCTGGATACTGAGGCAGGTTCATTCTTACGTGAACACTCAATACATTTGGCTATTTTACTATGCAAACAAGTGAATTATTTCAAGTAACTCGACTTGAATTCAACTTAAACACTGTTGGCTAAATATTAATGTAATGTGTATATAGACTTAGTTACAACAGGCGATATGGAGTGTTGAAAATTGTTATAAAAGGGCGTGAATACCATTCAAATATTCCTTTTTGAACTTTCACAAGGTAAAAGAAAACCTGTTAAAAATTAATACTTACCTTGCTAGGTTTGGGGCTTTATACGGTAAATCAGTAGGTGAAATTTGGACCTCATACTGATAGTTTTATGGTTAAATGAAAAGTCAATACATCTGGCTATTTTGACCTACTAACAAATGAATTACTTCATATAACTCGACTTTAGTGGAGCTTAGATATTTGTCACTCAATTTCAACATATTAGCTATGCGTACGTTTTTTACAAGAGGCATTTATGATTGCTGAAAGGTATCACAAAAATGCTACTAATGGAATAAGCTTAATCCTGAGTGAACATTCGCATAGTCGAAATGAATCCTATTGAAAATTAACACTTACTTGTGGTGGCTGTCGTGGCTTTATATCATAAATTATTTGGAGGAACAAAGACTTTATATTGACATTGATTTTTGGATAACTAGTCAATAAACCTGACAGGTAACTCAACTTGATACGACCTTAGCTAGTTATTACTAAACATCGCTGAAATGTATATGTCTCCTTTCTAGCAGCAGACGATAGTGAATGCTAAAAATTGTTATAAAACGACATAAGTGCAATAGAAGCATTCCTTAATTAACATTTACGAGGTCAAAATAAATCTTATTAAAAATTGATACTCACTTGTTGTCGTGTCTATTTTTTGTAGACGAAGAAAAGAGTCACTTAACTACATCGTCTTTAAAAATGGCGACTTTTACAATGCAATCACATATCTCAGCATTATAGAATTTTGTCTGGTAATCTTTATGTAACGTCATATTATCTGATACGTTCCAATGCTTCTAAACTAATAGTGAATGCTTGAAACTGCATTGGGGCTAAGCGATGCAGTTATAATTTATATAAATAACGATGCGTTAAGTTCTTTTAGTACTAACCATTCGCTATAGAAATTTGTAAATGTCTGATTTTAATTTAGTTTTACTTGCGGTAGGGAAATGTTTTAATGTATATTTTTGGTGCATAAGTTCAGTTATTCGGTAAAACTGCTTCTGTTTGTTACATTTGAAGAAGCACTGGAAAGCTTACTGCCATTATTTACTTTTAAAATATGCCTCAGTTTCACTTTTGGCAGGAAACTTTCAAAATAAATTCTATTAAAAAGTAATACTCACTTGGTGTAGTTACCATGGCTTTATATAATAAACCATTTTGAGGGCTGAGGACTGGATACTAAGACAATTTTATGCCAAATGTGAACAGTTGGTACATCTGGAACTTTCACTAAGCTAACAAATGAATTGCTTTGGAAAACCCGATTAGAACTGAGCTCAGATATTTATTAGCAATTATCGATATGATATTTCTGTCTACTTTCTTACACCAGTTGACTATGTGTCATAAAATCAAACGAATGTGGTATCTATTGTGATATATACCTATTGGCCAATTAATCTTAGACCTTTTTTCATGAAAAGTTATTTTACGTTCCTGAACAGAATTGAAACGATTAACTTAGAGGCGAATCAACTTGAACTTACTAGAGCCTCGACCTTTAGATTAGATAAGAACGGGAGTTTCGCTATTAGATATATTCTAATAAAGCATTTTGAAAGCTAAGCTTAAAGCTGTACACTATAAGAATTACATTGCAGAAGGTTGAATATATGTGGAATCCTAAATCAGTTTAGTCAAGTATATATATATAACAAAAGTAGTTAACAGAAAGTGCCAGCCTGTATTTCTCCGAATACGAGAAAATATGCTATGAACTATTACTTGAATAGCCGATTTATTAAGCCTTTTAACTCACACGGTAAATATCGTATAAAATCACTTTTGTCTTCAGAGTGTTGCTGTGTATTCTGACTCTGCAAAAATACTTTCTCAAATATTTTGTAACTGTTGTTTCTGTATACACACATACATCATCATTTATGTGTAGTCATCTTCCTCAGATTAAAACAGTCACTGAATATATTTCACTATGTGTACAAAGGAAAAGGTAAGTGGACATAGTTCGTACTAACTTACCGAATAAACCTGCAGCATCTGCGAAAACATAGTTTGGACAATGAAGAGTTGCAATTAAAAATGTGAAATATGCACCAGAATTATAAAAATAGTTTTAAAATCATTAGCTGTATGTTTCAAATACCTGCCGGGACGTACAACATCTTTCCAAAATGAGATAGGGTGTTTTATGTTCGCATTTAAGGAGAATAACACTTAGATTTTATCACAAAATATACAAGCATAAAAAGGAGCTGTTGGCTGTAGAATCTGATTTCCATTATTCAAATGAGATCACAATGAATCATGTTCACTAAGTGATATTTCTTGACTAGGCATTCCAACCAATTATGCATTAAGATTAACGAAATGATGTTTCTAATGTAGTCAAATCTTTCGTATTTCTAGAACCAAACAAACATACTAGTGGAAAGTATAGAACAGAAGACAGAACAATATAATCTAATGTTTTAAACTTACTTGCATATTCTGTCCACAGACTGGCTGACAAAATAACAGCAAATACGCATACGAAGTATCTTAAAGTTCCAGCAGTCATGTTGTTTAACGCACAGTGGAAAAAATGTACTTCTGAATATTTTGTTTTGAATTAGCAGTATTTATATACCATCTCATGAAGTGAGTATGCAGCAAAAAAATAAAACAAATAGTGTCCATCAACATTTTATTAATTATTTCGCTTTCAGTGGTAAATAATTTAAAAACATCAAGCATTTGACATCATCATTTGTCGCCTGAGGTCCCAGCATAAAATTCATAGCATTCAGCGGCATATCTTCATTTAACTCAGTTCTTTATGACCACTTTCAACCTATGTGACGACTTCCCGCAGGTCATTATTTTCTGCTGTGTTACCCTCATAATGTTGAAGCAGTTGCGTATCGAACGACTTGACAAAGTTAATGAGGTTAAGGTGAAGATGTCTCTTTTCCAGTACACGCACGACTTGTGTCTTCCTTAATTCTGCCTGTTGCAAGCATTTTCAGTCCTTCCAGAATGTTGAGTACTAATATTTTGACCTAAGGGGATAGAAACACGATTCCGTGCCAGTTATTACAAAGGCTCGAACCAGTATCCATTAGTAGTTTGACAAGGTAATACCATTCTTCCAGCCCGTAGACATCTCTCCTTCCTTCCAAATCTTCTGCAATAGTGGTGCAAGCGTATTTGGTGTGGACTGTGGTTCTCTTTTCAGACCTTGAGGAGATTTTTCTTCTCCAGTTGCTTTCCCAACTTCGGGTACTTTTATGTCCCTCGAGGGTTCTGATTTTGTAGAAGCGTTGATTTCACTGGCAGTTCTTTTTCCGCTAGTGGTATTTTGGGATGAGTTGTGGGCGGCAAACAGTTTCAGCATCATTTGTAATGATTAGCCTGGCCTTTCCTTTATCCCACTTCTTTACTGGCTGCGTCCCTTTGACTATTTTTGGCTGACTCCATTTGCTTTGATCTCTTCTCGAGAATCAACCTGATTGTATGGTACAGTGTTGTGAGTACTCTTTTACACCTAGCCTATTTTGGTTTTGTTCCCACTATAATGTGGAAGCGTTTTGGTGTTTCCTAACATTCTTTTTTATTGCTCTACCCAGTGCGCTGCAGATTATGCTGAGTTTCTCACTTCACTTTTCATCTGTGCACTGGTTTATCTTCTCTTTCACCATCCTTCACTCCTTTATCAACTTCCAGGTGTCAGTGGAGAGTTGCTTCTGATCCTTCCTCTTCTTTTGACCTTAGATTTGTCTGTGAAGACTACCTTCCACATCTCTTTTAGGCAGTTATATTGTTATTTCATGCAGGTGTTACCTGGATGATTTTTCTCAGTGTCTTCGACGTTTTCCTAACAAGTGTCATAGTGACCTTTGAGTCTTTATTCTTCGGTTTCTTAGTAAAGAATTTTAATTGTGGTCAATATCCATCTACTCTGAAGGCTATTAAATTAACATTGAAGGTTTCCTGTACTGATTAGTAATCTGAACTTATATCTGCCTCTGTTTTCTATCTTTAGCGAAATAAACTGCATCTTAGCTTTATCTAGATTGAGATGAAATATATCTGATTCCTGTTGATCAGTCTAATAAAATCTATGATGTCTTAAGTGTATCCTTATGCTTGTTCAGAATGCCTGCAATCACTAAATCATTAGACGCTCTGAAGTCTGCAAATGCTTCTCTGTTCTCATTCACTTCATCGAATGCCCGTCTCTTAACACTTAGAGAGTTCATCTCCTGCGCTGTCGACCTGACTGGTTTTCACATCACCCATTCACGTTTGATATCGCCATCTAGCTGAGGTGTTTGTTATCCATAACTATTCGCAGTTGTCTGTAGAGTTCATCTTTCTGTTGATCTACATTTGCTGTAGAAGCGTAGGGTAATTATAACTTTTCTTCCTTTTGGATAGCATTTTGCAGTCTCCTTTGCGCAAGGTGATTACATGTTGTTAAAGACGTCACGATGGTCACACTGCCAGTGTTTCCATGTTTGGCATCTTGATTACCGAAATATATCACAGATCTCCCAGTTAACATTTCGGAGGAGTTATTTCCACTCTATTTATACTCACACTTTTGTATCGTATTTTAGTATTTCTCGTTCAATCTGAGCAGCCTTGCTAGCGTCAAATATCGCGTGAACATTGCATGTCCTCATGCTCAGTTTTACTATCATCTAAAAGACATATATCAATTAACAAGCTTCCTGAATTTTTTCACTCACCAACATCATCCAGCCTCTAAATGAGGAGTTTCTCCGATTCTGAAGCAGAATGTCTTTTCGTTTTGAACTTTTATTAGCAATCGAGACTGTTAACCTCACATCCACACTAAGCCAGCTAGATAAGCCAAAACAGGTTTTCAGGACTTGGTGATTGCTATTACTGCTCTAATTAGTAGTGTTTTCTAACTTACGTAAACAAGTGAATTGCGAAGGCGATATGCAAACAAAAAAGAACCTTGTTTTCAATGAAATGATTCCTGAGCTTTAATATAGGGTACATGTGTCTCCTCTGTTCCCCTTTGATCGTCTCAAAATTAGCTGCATGTCGATTTATTCAATTGAGGTACAAGGCATAATGGTGGTGTTTGATAAATGAAGATTATTAGTTGTGGACACAAAAGCCTAAACAGAGTTAACAAACAATGCCTCTTTTAAAGTTATTTCTTTGCAGATTGCCAACAGTTTATGGTTGTTAGTGTTGCAGTAAATAGTACTGTAATTTTACTTTAATAACTGAATTTTATGTCAGTATTATTTTCACTGTGTACATATAGTAGTCAGAAAGTCAGAAAATTCAACTCTAACATGCCTAGTGGCTGTCTTCCTTTTTAATCATATAATGCGAGATGAAAAGCCCAAAAGTTACAAAAGGAAAATAAATGGGATGTAAAATCACTTTCTCTTAGCGTTAAGGGGAGTGAATAAAGGAAGTTATTCATGATGTTAAGAAACAGAAAATATATAACAGTTGTGAGTGAATACGTCTAAATAACATTAAAGTGCTGATAAATTCCCGCTTCTGCATTACGAACTAACAAAATGAACAGAACTGATGGAAACAGATCTTCGGAATCATCCAATGTGTTTACTATTTTATAGGTTTTATAAATACCAAAATAATGCATTTAAGACATGTTTTATTTACCAGTTTTCATCAATTGTATTCATCTTCCTGCTGCCTTAAATAAAGTATTACAGTATATATGCGTTATACTACATGTAACAAAATAGAGTTTAAATGTGTTGCTTTCATAAAGAATTTAAAACTAATGAACCTGATGTGGTCATGCAAACAACTTCACCTAATGTACTAGCTCACTAATTTTCCAGCCAGTTAAAAACCCGAGTAAAGAGGAGGGTTGGGTGTGGGGCTAGCAAACCTGCACCAGAAAACCATTCAAACTGCTACAGAAACTTTAACAAACAGAAAATATATACAAAATCCAAAAGAACTTTCAAATAAAAATCTTATACTTCGCTCGAATTGGACAGGCAAAATGACACAGTGGGCTGATGATAGCCTTCAGGAAGCCAGTCAGTCGATGTGTATTCTCACGATAAAAGCAAGAATAACAGTGGGGACGGGGAATGTCCGTACAATATATGAGGACGGGACGGCTGTACAGATAGCTGGAGAAATGAGATGTATCATAAAAGTTCGCGGAATCTGTGAGAGCAGATGGAATGGATGTGGAATTTCGAAATTGTCAAGTGAAGAGTCAGTTATCTACTCCGGTCTGGTCAACCAGACGACAACCACGAACACACTGAGGGAGTGAGTCGCTGTCATTATGTCACCAGTGTCAGCCAAAGCTCTAATGCAGCGGGAACCAATCTCCTCCCGCAGGATCATGACGGCGTGATTCAAATCAGAAGGAAGGAAGGTTACAACTATCCAATGCTACGCACAGTGACACAAACAACGCAGAACCATAGAAGCAGGAAATTTTTTATGGATAACTACACGCATTAATGGACAATATCCTTATTAGCGACATCGAAATACTTATGGGCGATATGAATGTCAGCCGAACGGGGAGCAGGTGATACAGGAAGAGAAGTCATAATGGGTTGAGAAGCTCTTGCTCGATGAAATGAATGAGAACGGGAAATTATTCGCATACTTCTGCGTCTTCATTGACTAGGTGATCAGAGGGAGCGTATACAAACACAAAGATATACACAAAGCAACATGGATTTTGCTTGACGGACCAGACAGACTTCATCTCAACGCCGCTCAAAGAAGTGGAGATGCAAGATGCTGAGATACAATTAGGAGAAGGGGAGCAGATGTGTGCTCAGACTATCATCTAGTGGAAAGAACCATAATGGTGAAGCTGAAAGCCCTCAAAGCAACTGGAGATAGCCAAGAGCCCATGTTCAATACCCAGAAGGAGGACTATACTACACAGGACACACACACGTTTGCCATCAATTCAAAGTCAGAGATACTATGTAGCATCACCTATGAAACCTGTATGGAAGAACACTGAGAATGTTCGGAGGTGGCATTCAAGGAAACGAGTACAGCTGCTCTTGTAAGGAAGAAGTGGCAAGAAAATGAATGGCTCTCAACGGAAATCTGCCTGGAAGCTAATCGAGGAAGGGAGGATGGTGAAAGAGAAGATGACTCGATGCAGAAATGGGCAACAGAAGGATAAACTCAGTTCAATGTACACTACACTTAATAAAGAAGTGAAGAGGAGTTTGGGGAACGAAAATACAACTCCAAAACGCACTGGCGACTGAATTAGAACAGGCGACAGTTAAATGGCACTTCAAATCGCCATACTCGGTAACCAAGCTACTATCCAAGAAGAGTTCAACACAGCTGAAAACAATGAAAAATAGTGAAGCAAACCTAATGACCAAATAGGCTGAATAAATAAAACAAAGGCTGGTTATTCTATTGTGGGTAAAATTTATTTTGATAGAGTCTCACAGTGTTATACAGTTATAGTTACTGATGACTTTCAAGCACAAGACTGATCACTTCAGTGGACTGCTGAACAGGCCAGCACCTAAAACTTGTCCGGAAAAACACCGATAGCAACAGAACTACTAGTGAACAACATTACTCAGACGAAAGCAGTTTAGAAGGCCGGAAAGCTACCGAAAGCCAGCAGGACAGCAGCATCAGTCAGAATTCTCCCAAGATTAGTGGAAATGAATCCAGAAACCTCGGCAGAAATCTTCACACTACTTTTAAGAAAAGTTTGGAAGGAAAGAAAGACACCTTCTGTTAGGGAACTGCCAAAGAATAGTGACCTACAAGAACTGTCGCAGAATCACGCCCTAGCTCATCATGTCATGGAGAGACTGAAGGATCCTCTAGTTGCAAAATTCCACCCGGAAGAAGGCGGATTCCGGAAAAGCAAATCATGTGCTGATCAGATTACAGTGCTCTATATCATTATTGAACAGAGCATAGCATTGAAACAGAAGATTTACCTCAACTTCATCGACTTTAAAAAAAGCCTCAAAAGAGTTGATCACAAAGGGATTTAGAAAATACTTCAACACTATGCAGTAGCCAAAAACTTTACCAACCTCCTTTGGCAGGTATTTGGTGACGTCAGATGTGATACACAGCAGAACACTCAGTGATGCCTTAGACGTTAACGCAGGAATGCGACAAGGGGCCTACTATAACCCACGATATTCTTAATTGTGGTGGACTGGAGTATGTGACAGACTGCGGGGAGTGGAAAGATAGGAATACGTCGGACCAACAGGAAGTGTCTAGAAGATTTGAACTTCGTGAATGGTTTATATTTTTAATCAAACGCAGATTCAACGGTCTACAAGCAAGAACCAACAGGAAGGCAGCAGAAGCAGCGTAGATAGAACTTAAAGGGGACATATAGCAGACAGGTGATGAAGGTAGCTAACCAACAACTACTAACACAAACCACCATCAGCTGGAGAAATTTGAAGTAAGTCACCTCTTTCGCTTCTTTGGATGGGTGGTGTCGCTGCAACTACACGCAGCGCAGTTGGAGATGTTAGGATTGGAAGGCAAGACAGGTCTCCATGAGTATGGAAGTCTGTTGTACTCAGCGCCAAAAAATTCAGAATTTTCAACACTAGTATCAGGAAAGTTCTTTAGAGACTTGGTACTTCACGGAAAGCATTTCTAATAACGAACTACAGACTTTCATCAACAGCTGCCTTCACTGCCCCCATGTTGAAAATAAGATAGAAAGGATTAGTGAAAGATAACTCTGACAACGAATCAACCTATCGCGACTTAAACTGGTGGTTGTTTGTCAGTGTCAGCGTTATCTAAAGATTTTCTCAATTAGGAAAACAGACAGTGTTAAAGTGAGATATTTTTGCAAAATGACTATTTCTCTACACTGTATCTCAATATTTGAGAAAGAATTTGTCTTTATAGGTGTTATCAAATACAGTCTGATTTTCAGCTGTTCTCTAAGCAACACCACTTCGTGATTTCATCTGAAATCGATCAAATCTCTGTAAATTAACACCTGAAAACATCACTCCTTTAATCTACCCATGTTATTATTTTGATGAATAAATAAGACCAAATACATTTAAGCAATTAAATGATACGCGCAATGAGTGAAGCTTTCATGTGATAAAGATTTAAAAGATTCTAAACATTTGAATGGAGCTATTTCAAAGCGCTCATTTTGGTAACACGCGCAGCTGACGTGAAAACACACTGTATCTCAAAATGTTAGACAGGTTATTCTCAAATCAAACGATGACGAGTATAGAATTCCAAGGTTTTTGAACTAGGTAGAATGACACCGTTGTATCTTGTGAAGCAGACTGATTTACTATTACTTTCACAGGCATAAGTAGAATATAAATCTGATTACTCATAGAAATTAACTGTTTACTTCTGTTTTAGGTAATGATTTAGAAAACACATGACAGCTTGGTTTTATTTTATATTTGTTACATCTCTTATTATTTCTAAGGATTTCATCTGTCCCATATGATACGTAACTTTTAAAACCAACTCGACTTTTTAAAAAGAACAAGAATCCATTTATTTAAGTTAATTGTGAGAAGAAATCAGCAGTTTTACAGCGAAAATGAAACATTACATAAACACACTGTTCTGCAATAATTAGTTCATCTTTCTAAACTTCTTTCAAGAGAATCAGAATGAATAACTGCAAGCTATGCTGGCAATCAAAGCACAGCTTATTACAGTGTAGTAGGCTGTTTGTTTCACACCGCCTAAAACAAGAATAGGGAAACGATATTAATAAATATTAAAAATATCTCTTTTTTAATATGCATAACTTAAGAATACACTTTAAAGTAATTGAAATCATACAATGAATGTGATCAAGAAGATGTCTACTATAAAGTCAATTTTGATATTGATGTTGGTTAACGTAGCTCAAGTTCCATGATTTATGTTGCTAGAGGTGTATTTGTGTGTGTCATTTTGACTGTATACATTATCATTTGACATGATGATAATAATAATAGTGATAAAGTCGACTGTTCCTCCTAATCAGCTTTAGACTTCCAGTTTATCTAACAGTTAAACAACCATGTAAAGACACTGTGGAAATACCTGTTGTGATAGTAATCTATTTACCAAAGTATCATTTCATTGTAGTTACTTCACTTTTGAATGATTTCAAGTATGTTTCTGTACTAACAAATAAACTGGTAACAATCCGGTTGCTTCCCTTAAGTCATATACTAATCATAACTGGAATAAAGCGAAAAGTAAAAAGGTAAGTGTGACGTGTTTGTATTTTGGTGCCGCTCTTTAAAGATAAAAAAATACGCCCATTTTATGAAAGAGACAGTTGGCTGTTGAAATTCGCTCGCAAATAAAGTCAGCTAAGGACTCAAGAATACTCCTCTTTGTTCCCATCGTTACATGTTTTCATATGACTTTGAGAAAGGAGTAATTCCTTTCAGAATTGATATTCTGCATTTTCTAAGGATATTATCTTAGTAAAAATATATTGACTGATATCGAGATTGATAAAAACTCCATTTAATATGGATCTGAGTACTATCTAGTCTGTTTATACATGAATTAAATGTGTAAAATAAACCGCAAATGGCGCCAAAGTGTGTAGATTTTATCATATTTTGTTACAGGGAATCTGAGGAACAAGCAATTTGATTAACTTACCTGACGCAGGTTTCATATTTGTCATCACTAAAAGGAAGTAATAAATTCCTTTGATTAGCATTTGGAAATATTTGGATTAGGAAAAGCGTTTAACACTGTAATGCACAAGTTTGTTACACTAACACCTCGTTCATTTATTCAGACTAGATCAGTTTGATGTGATGTATGACCATTGAAATTAACAGTGTTCATTTTTATACGCTGTTATGCATGATATCAAATAGTCAGTTTAAGTGTAGAAGTTGGCCAATGTGGCAGTATATGATTCCACATAAACCTGTTTTTTGCATATTTCACGCAGTGAGACAGTAATATTTACTGGATGACGTTTTCAACACCATTTGTTTTTCATAATTATATCAGCTAAGTGAGTTTGAATGTTTCGTGTAAAAGGATCAACAGGCGAAACATGTTTATGTACATATATAGCAAAAATATGTATTCAGACATCTATTAAAACAAAATAATTTAGCCTGAAGAGGAAATTATCTGAAAGGATTTGCATATATATATATATATATATATATATATATATACGCAGATCTTGAGTATGAGAGCATTTACTTTGTTCATGCTAAGGTTACTCAGCATCTATTATTTTAAAACAGCATGCATGTTTGACATAAAAGTAAAGAATTATTAGCCATGGCTACAGTTTTTCTCCTTCATCAGTAAAAGTTTTTGAATGTTAAAACCGGGTGTATATCTCCAGTTGATTTGATAAACAAAGACTGTTATCAATCTCTCCCTTTTCTCTTCTTTGTTTTATCTTAGAATCATCACTTTGTCTAATTCTTCTGTATGACTGCATATAACTTAATGTCACACCAAGACGTAACACAGGTTAGACTATAGCTGGACAAAAAATAAGTGTTCAACTTTTTTAGCATCTATTTCAGTCAGAAGGAGACCTAGATAATTCAAGTAATTTGAACATAGCCCTTAAATAAACTGCATTTATGCTTCGTACTAAATATATCGACCATGTGAACGAAAAACTAATAAATATCGTAATTAATGCAATATACGTTGATTTCGATTTCCCAAATGTTGGAGATACATGGACATTAGAACTGCGGTTCACTGACTGAATCGTCAGGAAACCGATTTTGAATAGATACAAAGCAAGGTTTTAAATAAACGCTCAGCATATGTTAGCAAGTTGTTCAAGCTTCTCGACTGTTCAGTTGAATTTAACCCATGGCGAATAATTTTATTATTAGTGATTTCTCATTAATCTCTTTAATCGGTTTTTATAATGTGACCAGTTGGTGTTGTCTTCGAATCAACAGGCATTGATCTAAACTTTTGGTCAACGAAGTTGTTGAAAGAATGTAGATACCAGTGGATGCGCCAGTGGTTCAATGATGGAATGCTGGTCAGCCATATAAGATGTCTGGCTTCCATTCTTACATGGCAAACTCCTAGGCCTTCTCTATCATGTAGTAAGCCAGGAAATGAGAGTATGTTGAGTAAGGGGCTTACAATTCTACCCGTATAAATCGCGTTCACTGGTGAAACTTCAAAAGCCCGATTCCTTCTGTCGACTTGGAACGTACGGAATGAAAAAAGGCAGTGGAGATTTTTCACGGTGAGTTACAAACTAACAGTGAGTTGTCACTGTATGTAAATTATGTGTTAATGAATGACACACATATAATAGAAAAAATAACTCACTTCTTGTTGTCGCTTTTAAATTACAAAAACAGAGCGATTTTGAAACTTTTCATTCATAGAAAATACTTTTTAAGAAATGTAGTGAAATTAAATATCATTCAGGAGACTATTTTGGCGATTTCATTTACAACAGCTGTAAAATCGTAGTTTGAATCATTTCGAAGTTCGTTAGATTAGGATGTGTCAATCAGAATTTGATGAGGTACAGACAAGTAGTGTGTGGTAAGACGCTGTGTAATAAAATGACACAATGAACTAAATCTCAAAATGAACATGTTTCTAGGCTTATTATCCGAACATATTTAATATTTATCAACAAAATCTGCAGAATTTCAATTTGTTGTTATTGAATGCGGCCCAATTTAAACTTATTATGCCTCAAATAATCATTTAACATGGATATTTATTTAGCATGTATACTCATATTCTACCGAAAAAGAATATTAACTTTTATTCAAGCCGATTTTTAAAAATTTAGTCATGATTCTCAAGTTTGTACCTCCTAATGTATTAAGACACCATATTGTATAACTAATAAGAGACAGGTGGTGTTAAAGCAGTGTCCTTCATTCAAAGAATGAGTAACTATTGTCAGTAACGCAGATTATTTCCTCTTTTGTAATCTTCGTTCTCAAAAAAAAGCTTGTTTATCAGTGGAAGAATTTAAAGTGGAAATAATATTCCTTTTTTAATTCAGACTGATAACAAATATTAAAGAATTTCTTTTCAATGAATTCATTTTATTTGCCTGTACAGTCAAATGTTTAGACGATTTCCTTAACAAAGAAGATACTAGTATGTATATATATACATATGTGCGATTGTACAGCTATGCAAAATGAAATCGTCAAAAACACTCTATTCTCTAAACTACTTGCTATTTTCTCAATATTACCCTAATTTGGAGTTAAAGTTTGTCTTCATAAAAAATTCATAGAGGCACAATAATTCCTATCAAAAATTGATAATCACTTGATGTTGACATCGTGGCTTCATATTGCAGATCGTTTAGGAAATTAAGTCTGGATACTGAGGCAGGTTCATTCTTACGTGAACACTCAATACATTTGGCTATTTTACTATGCAAACAAGTGAATTATTTCAAGTAACTCGACTTGAATTCAACTTAAACACTGTTGGCTAAATATTAATGTAATGTGTATATAGACTTAGTTACAACAGGCGATATGGAGTGTTGAAAATTGTTATAAAAGGGCGTGAATACCATTCAAATATTCCTTTTTGAACTTTCACAAGGTAAAAGAAAACCTGTTAAAAATTAATACTTACCTGTGCTAGGTTTGGGGCTTTATACGGTAAATCAGTAGGTGAAATTTGGACCTCATACTGATAGTTTTATGGTTAAATGAAAAGTCAATACATCTGGCTATTTTGACCTACTAACAAATGAATTACTTCATATAACTCGACTTTAGTGGAGCTTAGATATTTGTCACTCAATTTCAACATATTAGCTATGCGTACGTTTTTTACAAGAGGCATTTATGATTGCTGAAAGGTATCACAAAAATGCTACTAATGGAATAAGCTTAATCCTGAGTGAACATTCGCATAGTCGAAATGAATCCTATTGAAAATTAACACTTACTTGTGGTGGCTGTCGTGGCTTTATATCATAAATTATTTGGAGGAACAAAGACTTTATATTGACATTGATTTTTGGATAACTAGTCAATAAACCTGACAGGTAACTCAACTTGATACGACCTTAGCTAGTTATTACTAAACATCGCTGAAATGTATATGTCTCCTTTCTAGCAGCAGACGATAGTGAATGCTAAAAATTGTTATAAAACGACATAAGTGCAATAGAAGCATTCCTTAATTAACATTTACGAGGTCAAAATAAATCTTATTAAAAATTGATACTCACTTGTTGTCGTGTCTATTTTTTGTAGACGAAGAAAAGAGTCACTTAACTACATCGTCTTTAAAAATGGCGACTTTTACAATGCAATCACATATCTCAGCATTATAGAACTTTGTCTGGTAATCTTTATGTAACGTCATATTATCTGATACGTTCCAATGCTTCTAAACTAATAGTGAATGCTTGAAACTGCATTGGGGCTAAGCGATGCAGTTATAATTTATATAAATAACGATGCGTTAAGTTCTTTTAGTACTAACCATTCGCTATAGAAATTTGTAAATGTCTGATTTTAATTTAGTTTTACTTGCGGTAGGGAAATGTTTTAATGTATATTTTTGGTGCATAAGTTCAGTTATTCGGTAAAACTGCTTCTGTTTGTTACATTTGAAGAAGCACTGGAAAGCTTACTGCCATTATTTACTTTTAAAATATGCCTCAGTTTCACTTTTGGCAGGAAACTTTCAAAATAAATTCTATTAAAAAGTAATACTCACTTGGTGTAGTTACCATGGCTTTATATAATAAACCATTTTGAGGGCTGAGGACTGGATACTAAGACAATTTTATGCCAAATGTGAACAGTTGGTACATCTGGAACTTTCACTAAGCTAACAAATGAATTGCTTTGGAAAACCCGATTAGAACTGAGCTCAGATATTTATTAGCAATTATCGATATGATATTTCTGTCTACTTTCTTACACCAGTTGACTATGTGTCATAAAATCAAACGAATGTGGTATCTATTGTGATATATACCTATTGGCCAATTAATCTTAGACCTTTTTTCATGAAAAGTTATTTTACGTTCCTGAACAGAATTGAAACGATTAACTTAGAGGCGAATCAACTTGAACTTACTAGAGCCTCGACCTTTAGATTAGATAAGAACGGGAGTTTCGCTATTAGATATATTCTAATAAAGCATTTTGAAAGCTAAGCTTAAAGCTGTACACTATAAGAATTACATTGCAGAAGGTTGAATATATGTGGAATCCTAAATCAGTTTAGTCAAGTATATATATATAACAAAAGTAGTTAACAGAAAGTGCCAGCCTGTATTTCTCCGAATACGAGAAAATATGCTATGAACTATTACTTGAATAGCCGATTTATTAAGCCTTTTAACTCACACGGTAAATATCGTATAAAATCACTTTTGTCTTCAGAGTGTTGCTGTGTATTCTGACTCTGCAAAAATACTTTCTCAAATATTTTGTAACTGTTGTTTCTGTATACACACATACATCATCATTTATGTGTAGTCATCTTCCTCAGATTAAAACAGTCACTGAATATATCTCACTATGTGTAAAAGGAAAAGGTAAGTGGACATAGTTCGTACTAACTTACCGAATAAACCTGCAGCATCTGCGAAAACATAGTTTGGACAATGAAGAGTTGCAATTAAAAATGTGAAATATGCACCAGAATTATAAAAATAGTTTTAAAATCATTAGCTGTATGTTTCAAATACCTGCCGGGACGTACAACATCTTTCCAAAATGAGATAGGGTGTTTTATGTTCGCATTTAAGGAGAATAACACTTAGATTTTATCACAAAATATACAAGCATAAAAAGGAGCTGTTGGCTGTAGAATCTGATTTCCATTATTCAAATGAGATCACAATGAATCATGTTCACTAAGTGATATTTCTTGACTAGGCATTCCAACCAATTATGCATTAAGATTAACGAAATGATGTTTCTAATGTAGTCAAATCTTTCGTATTTCTAGAATCAAACAAACATACTAGTGGAAAGTATAGAACAGAAGACAGAACAATATAATCTAATGTTTTAAACTTACTTGCATATTCTGTCCACAGACTGGCTGACAAAATAACAGCAAATACGCATACGAAGTATCTTGAAGTTCCAGCAGTCATGTTGTTTAACGCACAGTGGAAAAAATGTACTTCTGAATATTTTGTTTTGAATTAGCAGTATTTATATACCATCTCATGAAGTGAGTATGCAGCAAAAAAATAAAACAAATAGTGTCCATCAACATTTTATTAATTATTTCGCTTTCAGTGGTAAATAATTTAAAAACATCAAGCATTTGACACGAGACCCCTCATAATTTACATTACTAAAATTGTTTACGACTAAACGTTTTTCATTTCAAACAGAATAAGATCATAAAATGAATTGTTGAACTAGTAAACAAATTTCTAAAAACAGTATCCATTTTTACTATTATAGAAGAGGAATAAACAACAACACTGATACTTTCAAATTTATTAGGCTATTTAATTATAATGTGTTCTTAACGTCATCCAGATAATAATACAGCATAACCAAGATTAGTGACATGAAAAGTACAGATCTATATATATTATATGATGATTTATAATACTATTAGACCATATATATTTAAAATGTAAATTGATAACTTCATTCAAACTGAAGGACAACAAACTTTCAGATGACTGAGACATTTTATATACAAAGCAGTGATGAGCGTCATAAGATTTCATTAACAATTTCTATGTTCTTCTGAGATTCATTCTCATATACATGATCAAAGATCATATGAAAACAAATTGGCAACCATAAATCGTGCTTACATACATGAAAGAAGTGAAAACATATTATTCAAAGGCAATTTCTAGGTAAAACAAATAAGCGAAAGCCACTGAAGTAGGCATAAAATGCAGATAGGAATCAACGCAAACTATTACCAATCTCTCGGTAACCTATCTGAATTACAGTCATCCCATATTGATGTTTTTATAGTGAAGTAATAGAGTGTAAAACTGCCTAGTTAACTAGCTCGCCAGTTTTCTAACCGGTCCCAAGCCCGCGTAAACGGGGAAAGTTGGACGTTGGATCAGCGATCCTACATCACAATGGACCCTTAACTGCTGAAGAAACTTCAACGGACAAAAAATATGCTAGAAAAAAATTAAAAACAAACTTATTCTTCGCTCGAATTGGACAGGCAAAATGACACAGTGGGCTGATGATAGCCTTCAGGAAGCCAGTCAGTCGATGTGTATTCTCACGATAAAAGCAAGAATAACAGTGGGGACGGGGAATGTCCGTACAATATATGAGGACGGGACGGCTGTACAGATAGCTGGAGAAATGAGATGTATCATAAAAGTTCGCGGAATCTGTGAGAGCAGATGGAATGGATGTGGAATTTCGAAATTGTCAAGTGAAGAGTCAGTTATCTACTCCGGTCTGGTCAACCAGACGACAACCACGAACACACTGAGGGAGTGAGTCGCTGTCATTATGTCACCAGTGTCAGCCAAAGCTCTAATGCAGCGGGAACCAATCTCCTCCCGCAGGATCATGACGGCGTGATTCAAATCAGAAGGAAGGAAGGTTACAACTATCCAATGCTACGCACAGTGACACAAACAACGCAGAACCATAGAAGCAGGAAATTTTTTATGGATAACTACACGCATTAATGGACAATATCCTTATTAGCGACATCGAAATACTTATGGGCGATATGAATGTCAGCCGAACGGGGAGCAGGTGATACAGGAAGAGAAGTCATAATGGGTTGAGAAGCTCTTGCTCGATGAAATGAATGAGAACGGGAAATTATTCGCATACTTCTGCGTCTTCATTGACTAGGTGATCAGAGGGAGCGTATACAAACACAAAGATATACACAAAGCAACATGGATTTCGCTTGACGGACCAGACAGACTTCATCTCAACGCCGCTCAAAGAAGTGGAGATGCAAGATGCTGGATACAATTTGGAGAAGGGGAGTAGATGTGGACTCAGACCGGCTGTTGAAGCTAAAATCTCTCCGAACAACTGGAGACAGGACACCGTATTTCAGATTCAAAATCCATAGACTGGAAAGGAAAACAAAAAGTTTGTCTTCCCTGCAGATGAGATCAGAACTCTCTGAAGGTGATTTTCAGGGAACTGTTGCTCTTGGAAAATGAAAGGGTCAATACAAGGAATGGTTTTTATGAACTTCTGGAAGCTAATCGAGGAAGAGAGGATGGTGAAAGAGAAGATAAATCAATTCAAAGATAGACAGGAGAAAGAGGAGCTGAGTGCAATCCACTCTGCACTGAATAAAGTAGTAAACAAGAGTGCTGGGAAAGACAAAGGACAATTCCATGACGCACTGGCCGCCAAGTGAAGCAGACCAGGCATTTCGCAGGCAAAGTGATCTCAGGACATTATATCTAGCTGAGAAGAACTCAACCCGGATGATGAAACCAGGAAAAGATGTTTACAGGAACCCTATTATTAAGTAGGAGAAACAAATAAAACTGTGAGCTGATCACTTCAGAGGACTGCTGAAACGATCATCAGCTGCAGCTTGCCCAAAAATACCACCAACAGCATGCACAGAACTGCCAGTTGACAGAAATCGTCCAACAGAACTAGTAATCCTACATGCAGTCAAACCACTGAAGTCCAGTCGGGAAGGCAGCAAGGCCAGAGGAAATCCCTTCTAAAGCACGAAAAACGGACGCAGAGACTGTTATAGGTATGCTGAAGCCATTATCGTGAAATGTTAAGAAGTAAGGAAAGGTGCCGACCGATTGTAAGAAAGGCTACCTTGTCAAGCTGTCGAAGAAGGGCGAATTACGCCTCACTCTGCTAGACTAGCGTGGAATAATGCTCTTGTCCACGCCAAATATATTACTAACTGGCGTCATTATGGAGAGTATTAAAGACACATTGAATGAAGAAATCCGCCAGCCAGGAACAAAATGGATTCATGAAAAGCGAATCCTTTGCTGATCGAATTGCAACTCTACGCATCGTCATCACATAACAAAGCATAGAATGGCAGTCAAACCTCTCTATAACTCAACTTCACCGACTTTGATAAGGCCTTCGTCAGTGTTGACTGAGAAGTAATTTGGAAACTACTTTGACACTATGGCATGCAGTTCCCAAGTCTTTATCAACCTCATTCAACATCTGCCTGGCTATATAACAATTCCACGTGTTAGGTGATCCACAACGGAGGAATTAGCTAGGCGTTCGAAGGGAATACAGGAGTAAGACAAACCTTCCTGTCTATTATCACGGAAGATATTCTTAATTGTGCTGGACTGTATTATACGTCAAAAATAGGGAGCAAGGAGATAGAATTACGCTGGACCACCGATAAGAAGACTCTAGAAGATCTGGATTTCACAGACGATTTATATCTAATGTCACACAAACTTGAAAGCTTACAGGAGAAAACCAACAAACTGGCTGAAGAAACTGACTGCGAAGAGAGGACTGCAAGTTAACATAGAAAAGATGGAGGTTGTCAACGAACGGAATCAACAGCAACCACACCAATCACCATCAATGGGAGAGATTTGATAGAGGTTACTTCCTTCATTCCCTTATCTAGCTAAGAAGTACCATTTCAACTACAGGCTGAATGGATGAAGATGTAAAAGGAGGAAAGGCGAGATGTGCTTTCATCAACCCGAAACCAGCTTTAAAATCTTCTCCACTTAGCCATCATAGACAACAAAATTCGAACTTTCAACACAAATACCAAGTCAATCAGTTCTTCTATATGCTTCAGAAACTTGGCATGTCATGTAAAAGACTTCCAACAAGTTAGGGACATTTACCAACAGCTGCCTTCATATGCTCCCTACTGGGGATCGAATGCCTGGCGAGAAAGGAATAGTAACAAGAAGTTCTGGCGATGAACAAACCAACCAAGAACCGATTGCTCGACAAATATGTAGGAGAAAATAGAGATGGATCAGGCATACATCGAGGGAACCGTCGAATAACATCGCGCGCCATGCCCACGAATGAAGTCCGAATTGGAAGCGACGAGTGGGTTATCAGTGCGAGTGTGATATGGAGGAGATCGTGTGAGGAAGTGATGAGAGGTTATGAACAGTCGTGGAACCAGCTGAAGAGGACAGTAGAGTATAGAACAAACTGTAGATGTGTTGTTGAAGCCCTCTGTTCCACACAGAAGCCAAGGGAATAATATTACTATAGAGTGAACTCCGGCAACCACAGATTTATTAGTTTTTCACTTCGAACACAATGCTATCTATCAGGCTTACAACTGACCATGCCTTTTGATATTTCAACACTTTTCAGTCAGTCCAAAGGATAAGATCTTTAAGTTACACAGTAACCTTTGGTTTTACCCCAGCAGATAATCGTGTATTCCTTCTCAGCTAACAACAGTTCTATGTTTCCTTCCATAACATTTTTGCTTATTTTGTTAATATTTAACCCGTTTGCAATTTATGAATCGTAGTCAAAAGGCATAGTTTCAGAACTTTCACCACCACTGCATTTATTTAAACAAAGAAATATGAATCTTCAAAAACAAAGAGGGTAAGTTAATCTATTTGTTTGAAAGTCATAGGATGGCTAGTGCTGTATACTCTTATATTAACTGCTGTTGATTTGTAGATGCCGAAGGGTGTTGTTAGTAGAAAGGATTTATCTCTGGATAATTGGTTAAAGGAAAATACTCTAAACAATGGGCAGAGCCATTCTCTCCTAAAACAATACTTTATTCAGAGGAATACAGTTCTCATTTTTCAACTTTGAGTAATAGATGTGATTCATCTCGATGTTTAGAAACCTGTATGTTCCTGCACAAGAATGTTAGTTTTTAGTATTTATCCTGGGTAAAGATACACTATATCAGTTATTTGAAAATCTTATTCCAGTCTGTTTAGCGGGATAAATACTCAAGTTGATTTATTCAAGTAGCACCAGACAATATTTCAAATATATATATGTATAAAGTGTTACACATTCGTCCTATGAGAGGCTAGTAATAAAGTGGCTAAGAATAAAACTACCATGGCTACGAATAGAATAAATTTAAAAAATTTAGTAAATTAACCTTAATCAGTGTCTTCGTTAGATTCCCTGTACAGAGTACTTCGTCTAACAAATAGTCCCATTAGTTTTTGTTTTCCTTTCCTCGTTACTACTACACTGTTGTTCTCATTTACTACCACACATCAACTTTATATTTCAAATCCTGTGTTGCATTGTTTGAAATGAAATACTCTACGTTGTTTTTTTTCTTAATTTCTAATATTTATTTATTTTATTCATTTATAACTTATTTATTTTATTTTTATTTATTTATCTTTGATTTTTTAAAAATCTTATATAATTTATGAGGTAATTAGATGCAATATACTGTAATGCACGCTGAAAATTCCATACCTGTACCACAAATACTGTTTGGAATAAAGCTATTATTATTATTATTATTAAATAACTGTTCAGATCTAAGTGTTTTCTGTTTCAGAAAGATTTAACACAATCTGAATGTAAATTTTTGACGTAGTCTTCTAATTCTCAATTCAGCGTTTGGGAACCATCAATCAAGTTTACATCATTGAACAGAAGTGACTTGCTACTTTGGGTCAGATAGTTTGATGGTTAGGTGTGTAGCTTCGCGAGTGAGCGACTAAATCACAAGTTCTCAGATATGCGCTGTTGAAGAGTACAAGGGAGTGAGAAGCCTTAATCATGTAGGAGTTCCTAAATATAATCTCATTTTAAAATCTGACATTATTCAATATTTTTACCTCATGGTAAACAGGCGTTTATATTTTAGTGCAGCATTGAAGAATTAAAGGCTTTTGCACGACTCACATGTTCTCGAGTCAGCAGTTTAGTTCAATCATATCACCGCGTAAAAATAGAATGTTGTTCCAAACAACTTTTTCCTTTCCAAATTTCTATGTTTATTGTTTTTGCATATCTTCATCGTTGCTGTCTTGTTTTCGTGGTGTCTCTGTGTGTTGATTTTGTTGATGACACGTTTCTGGTTTTCTACTAATAATTTACGACTTACTTCATAAGAGTTCTTGTTATTACTCTTCCTGGTATCGATAAAGTTTAAACAAAGAACTAAGACTAATTTTATTTAGCTTAAGATATCAGTGATACAGAAGAGAACAATAATATGGTGAACAATTACGTCTTTTAACTATTTCAGAAACAGTTGGTGATGTTGACAGAGGGTGCGTTGGTGGTTCAGTGGTAGAAAACTCACCTACCAAGCACATATGATCCAGAGTACGAGCCTGGCGAACTCACTCCTCAGCCTCACTTAGCTTGCAATAAGACTGATGGAGAGGGTAAATTCTGAGTGAGATCAGCTACCCCACTCTGAATCAAACAACAAACTAGGATGAAACAGCAGCTGTCCAGTACTCCCTGGTATTCAATGGTTCTCTAACTGATATCAATCCGTGATCAACTCGTAAAAAAGGACTAATCCTTACAAACCAAACTATAGGAAATTTATCTGATGCTCGCTAGTGACTTGCTACAGGTTGGAGTTTCCTGAGTTCTAGTGAGAAGTCGTGATCAGTGAGGTCCAATTAGATGTCACGTGTGTGGATTAATGTCCCACCAACGACAATGGTTGCGGTCGCGCTAAATCACGAATTGGTAGAAATTAGAATTCATGAGCCATTGAACTGAGTCCCAGTGGCTGAATGGTATACGAGCTTGCCTTGTAACTGGAAGGTCCTGGGTTCGAACCCCAGCGGGTGCGTACTGCCAATGATTCCCAAACTGGGATGAAACAGCTATCCCGTACACGCTGATTTTCAATGGTTCTCTAACTGATATCAATCGGTGATCAACTTGTAAAAACATAACTAACCCTTACAAACCAAACTATAGAAAACAACAAAACAAGTGTGAAAACCTCAAAGCTCAACCTCGAAGACCTTTGTTCAACTCTGAACTCAAAGAAATAAAGTAAATTAAGTATATATTGACATAGTATCTGTGTGATACTTTCATAAATATCTGATTAAAATTTGTTGGGACCAGTGATAAAAATTTCAAAAGGAATACAAGAATGTATTTTTACTTCCCATATATGGAGTATTTACGTTAACGTAATAATGTGTGATGTTTTTGTCACATTTGTTTGTAGGATTTTCATACTGGTTATAGTTTAAATACCTTCGAAGTAGTACTTCATACTAGCTGCCTATTTATTTCTGTAGGTCTTTTGGATAACTCATGGTAATTTATGTGAGAATGTTTTAACATGTCTATCAATAACATTCCGATGTAAATTTATTAGTGGTAATCTGACAACTTTACGATGGAAGGTTTGTCATACATGATGCTAATCAGTGAAACGACTTATTTGTTTCACCTTGCAAACTGTTACATAAGTGGCATAAGTTCATTATGGACAACATTTATTTTGGTTAAGTCTCACAGTATTATACACTAATATTTACTGATGATGTCTCGAGCATAATTTATTGCTCATAATCATACCACTATGATATAATTATGAGCAAGTAATTGTGCTTAAAACGTCATCAGTACATATCACTGTATAACACTGTGAGAATTAATTAAAATAAATTCTTTTTTACGAGTTTGACCACGGATTGATATCAGTTAGAGAACCATTGAAAACCAGGGAGTACTGGACAGCTGTTTAATCCTAGTTTGGAAATCATCGGCAGTACGCACACTGGGGTTCGAACCCAGGACCAGTGAGGTTCATCCAGTTACGTGTGAGGATGGATGTCCCAACGACGACACTGGTTGGGGTTGCACTAAATCACGAATTGGAAGAAATTAGAATTCATGAGCTATTGAATTGGTCCCCAGTGGCTGAATGGAATACGAGCTTGTTTTTTAACCGGAAGGTCGAGGCAAGGTCGTATACTATTCAGTCACTGGGATTCGACTCAATGGCCCATGAATTCTAACTTCTACCAATTCGTGATTTAACTCTACCACCAACCAAACTAGAATGAAACAGCTCTCCAATACTCCCTGGTTTTCAATGGTTCTCTAACTGATATCAATCCGTGGTCAAACTCGCAAAAACAAATCTAATTCCTACAAACCAACTCTTGAAAATAAATTCTACGCATAATGGATTGATACTCTACCACAGTGCCCGAGTTCTATCCTTATATCAGTATAAGTTAATACATAATATGGTAAACTTCTGTTTGTGATATTAAACATCTCTAACCAATATTTAAAAATACTTTCAATTTGTTGAGGGAAATTTTTGAAACCGCTAACTTTTACATATGTATTGCTTGCTTATATAAAATGATTCAAAACCTTATGACTCAGTGGAATTTCGAAATTTTTAATACTTCCATATTGAAGACTTTCCGCACCTACACAGCAGTAATAAATATACGATGATTTCCTCCAGAATCTAAAGGTTTTAAGGCGTTGCACATTCTGCTCTGTGCATTTATGCTTCATTGTCGTTATCATTTCATATGAATTTTATACAGGTACAAAACTGGTGTATCTGTCAGAATAAAATGCTGAACACGTTAACGGCTATTAATGATTTCATATCGCGAAAGGATGGAGGTCCACCCACACAGCCTACTTCTAAAAAAAGTAATTGTTTCCCAATATATCATATTTTTTAAACCACCTTTGTAAATTCTCAAAGAAAAGCAACTATCTAATACTTTTCAGGAATTCTTACGTAGTAGCTTATTCAACGCTATCACAGTCTTGAATTGTTTTATTGTTTCCAGCCTATACGAAATTCACAAGTTTGTCTTCTGCGCTTTCTTCAAGTGGACGTATGCTAATTATTTTGTTCTTGAGATAGTATTGTTAAATGAACTTGTTACGGTAAATAATGTACCCTGGGTTAATGACTAGGCATATTCTGCCTTTTCTGAAAGATAATGGCAGAATGTGGGAAAAGAAAAGTGGTTGATTTAACTGCTTTCTACAGCTGGTATACTGTACTTTTCCATATCTTTCTTACAACCTTATTTTCTTTGTCTTAAGTTATCCTTCAAAATCTATCCCAATGTTCCTACTGATAACCGCAATGTATTTCTGCTCTATTTCCCGATAAGGTTATAATTGAATGAGGGATTTATAATTTAAAATTGATTGATACTGTTCATAAAAATGTGATTTGTATGTTTATTAACTTCCTGCTTACACGTAAACAAGATTCGTACAGTTCAGTTATATGACCATGCTCTTTTGCAATGTAACTACAGTATCATATATCATAGGTTAACCGTTTACTGTGATTTAGTTAGTGGTATTATGCCGTTTGCACAACCAAAATACTTACCGTTTTCTGTATTGCAAGGGAAAACTGTGACTATTCGATACTGTTCAGCTTTTATGTTTTCATTTTAATCAGTCCTTAAATTTGACTAGTTTTGTTTCTTATTGCCCCTTGTTATAACTTTGACTCCTATAAACAACCTTTATCGCGTCGCGTAGAAGGCCGAGCATATTCATTCCCAGCTTTCTTCTCTTTGGTTTTTTTACTCGGGGCATTAACCAGTTCATAAAACTCAATGCTCTTGCAGCTAAATAAGAAGCCTTCACAGAACCTCATTTGGTATTCACGTTGCGTGAAGAAATGAATTTCCAAAAATAACTAGCTTATTATCCAAATAACATGAATTAAACAGTCATTCTATTCTTGCTATTGTCTACACAGTTGCATTGATAACATCAATTACTACGGCTATTATTTCCTAGTAAATTTGTAAGCATGATATAATTTTATTGCGAATTACATTCTGAACATTCCACCTTTACCGAAAGTATTGTTCATAACTACATGATAACAATTATTATTATCCAATGCACTACACCGACCGCTTCTCCTATTTCACATCCACATCTAATCTGTTTGTTTTTAAATGTATTCCAGTCACCGTACAATGAAGGAAGTAGACATAAGAAATTACAAATTGCATATGGTCTGGATTAGAGTCAGAAAAGAATATGAAAATTTCAGTAATCCTATAATTTCCCACTCATTATTTCTGAATTATTAGTTGATATTAAACCGCTTTGTCAATTAATGACTAGTGTAAAGCCAAGAGATTAAAATAATTACTCTAGAAATTTTAAGGCTAGTACAGTGGTAATCACACAAAACGTAACAATTGGAGCCTTGCTTACAATGATGATGATAATGAGCTGACTAAATGTCCACGGTCTTAGCAGGCGAATCAATACAGTTTTGTCGAAATAGCAAATATCAATCACTAAATGTATTCAAACTAGTTACAGATGGTTACCACACCCTCGTCACTATACCAATGCAGCCTTTTACTACCAGCTGTTTAGCAGTCAAAGATTTAGAAACTTTAGTAAATTAACGATAATGACTTAGGTATAAACTAAAAGTTCTTTGAATACTGTATGAAAAGATAGTTTAATTAATTGAAAAAAAACAGTTATGTTGCGTAGTAATCGAAACAACAAATCACAACCATCCATGCAATTTACAACATGCTATCATGAACGAGAAGACACAAGAATCATTCCACAAAAACATGTTCCATATAGATTAATTTGAATCAATATTGTTTACATTTTTATCCCTTTCATTGCGTTAATTTCCAAACTAAGGTAGTGGCAAGAGGTAGACTGAATACTGTGAAGATCAAGCATGTTGGGAAGTTTCCTGAAACTAAATTCACAAAATAAACATGAAAATAAATTTCAGTTATACATTAATAGAACTAAAAAAAATTAATTAATTTTAGGTAGTGTTCTTAGAATTTATAATCAGCTACTGGGATTTCGAAGATCAAAAGGCACTGATCATGTGGTGCTTCTTAATGTAAGACGTATCAGCATGTTGAAAACATATCACAAGGTGTTCAATAATGACTTTCAAATCATTGAACCACTAAGTTATATTACTCATTTCATTGACCGGGGATGCTTTGTAATATTTAACTTGGTGGATTCACGAAGAACACTGCTAAAAATGTATTGTCTTATTCAACTTACACTTAGAAGCAGCTAAAAGTAAAATAAATAATATAAAACCTGATTATTTATCACGATCAATTTACATGTTGCAATATTATTTCAAATAAAACAACAAAACGTTTAATCATTTAGATGCAAAATTAAAAAAAAATGGTTTCATCATCACGTTATAACTACATTCTTATCCACATGATACACGCAAAACACCTACAACAACAAGACAAGGCAAGAATGGAACGTTTCTCATGACGTTATGTGACTTCTAAGTATAGTAGTTCTACTTCTGTTACTCAATGTATTCCATAAGTTTTCATATGATGTCAAGTGCAGATGAATGAGAATTTGAGTGAGCATTATGATATAGTGACCAACTTCAAATTGTTGTTCTGCACGTTGACTCTCGACAGAATGCAGAATTAATGTATACATATATATCACCATGTTTATGATAAAGATACTTAACAGCAGGGTGTATCGGTATTATCGACACTACTGAGGGCAATGTTAGTGGATATCTCATTCTGATTTGACTGGTTAAGTTTACGGCAACTTACATGAAGCTGGGTGGCTGTCACGAAAATAAATGATGTTAGGTAAAGAAAGCATAATTAGTATTTGTTAAAAATAATAGGACTCTATATATACAGCTTTTATCTTAACTGAGATAGTTGTAAAGGAATTTTAATTGATCTGAAGCACTAAAGTAGTCATCAGAAAGAGTTTAAATTGTCGATACATTTTCGAAGATAAACTGTCATCGTTTAAAATAGTACTTAGATTAGTCTCACTAGTGATCAAACTGATATACAAATGCATTTAAAAAATACTTATACTTTGACTCCTTCTGGTGATCAGAAGAATGCGAAAAAGTCTCTCAAGTTTCTAACATTTCGCTATGACGAACAACTTTCGATTATTCTTCTTTTTTAAATAGAGTAATTCTCAAGAGCATATCGCGATTATTTTCACGACAGCTTTAACTCTTAAACTGTGAATTTTGAGTGATTTGTTCAAACTGGCCGTAGCCAATTCTTCTAATGTGCCGTCAAGTTGCTTCTCCCGCCAGATATGTATTTGTCAGCCTTAATTTGCCCACTTAATAGGCACTGAATGATACAGTCAAACAAAACAAACATTTAATTTAGATTAATATATATTAGAGTTATTGAAAATTCGATAATCAGTAGGTGTAGTGCTGATTGGGTTTATCAGCTGGACGTATAACAATCTCAATGCATGAAACCTTCCCTTTATGACGTTCTATAGACGTTTAAAACAGATTACTTAATTACGATTATGAATTTAGTTAAACAGGTACAAAGGTTTATATTTCAGACTTTGTTTATTCTCAATATTCAAAAATGTGTTTGGTTGTACTGTTTACGTAGAAAGAATATAAACGATGCCAAGTGAACTGTATGTGACCTTAGAGTTTTCCTTAGGAAAAGAATTAAAATACATCATGAATATATGTCTAAACGATTCGACCTTTAACAGAATGAAAGTCAGTGAACTTCGTTACAGGCTTAATTGAATATGTTATTCAGAAAGTTAAGAAAAATTTCGAAAATAATTTTCAGGTTGTCTCCAATATAACTGTACACATATTCTAACTTGTAATGTCAAAAAGACATATATGTCATCCTCATATACATTGTGAGGCCTCTTAAAAGCCTAAGGACTATATATATATAAAATGAAAAGCCTTAGGTTTGATACCGACATACTTGTAAATGTCGGTTCATTAGTGTAAAAGGGGCAATAGGCAGAGGGATTTTATTTTGTCTTAGTGTTCTCATAACAGCTAACCAGAATGGACCAATTATGCATGACTTTTAAGAAAAGATGATAAACACTTTACAGTTTGGAATTTTGTGTAACATACATTTTGTTGTTGTGGTAGCTTAAAAATTAAATAAATAAGTGGAAGATTTACTTATTTGTCACATTTGTTTAGTAGAGAATTAAAAGAAGCACAAACAAGAACACAATACAATTAGACGCGGTTTTTTAGTTATGTGAGACACGAAAGTTGTTTATCATGCATGAAGCCACTGAGGTTATCACCTTCGATTCTGATACAGAAAGATTTTCATAACTCTTTTGTTAAAGTCACAGTCACCTGATTCTTTTCAGTTCTATTTTATGTAGAGCTGAATCCTTGCTGATACATATTCAACTCACCACTGCGATGAAGGAAAATAGTTTCTTTTACAATGTTTTGGTCCTAAAACGCATCTTTATATTTAAAGATGCCATTCATGGAGATATCAGGAAGGGAAAAACTGAAAGGCAACCAGCACAGAATAGCTTTCTCCTTCACTGTGTAAAATGTCCTCTAATAATTTTGAAAGAAGACTAGCTCATTATCATTCGGTTATTTAGTAACTACTTCTTTCTATCTTCGATTGGGTTCTCTTGTCTTCTTATAGGTTTCTTCTTTAAATAAATTAAAAATTCCATTATGGATAAAATTGTATTTTGATAAAATCACACAGTGTTATACAGCAATATTTATTGGTGACTTTTTGACCACAATTTATTGCTCACAGTCATATCAAAGTACTCATACAACTTTCTTGCTTCGTTTATATACATGACTAAAATTGATTAGACATTCGAATTTTACTTAGGTATATAAACGAAGCAAGAAAGTTGTGTGAGCACTTTGATATGATTGTGAGCAATAAATTGTGGTCAAAAAGTCACCAATAAATGTTGCTGTATAACACTGTGTGATTTTATCAAAATACAATTTTATCCATAATGGAATTAAACTCTACCACAGTTCTCAGGTGTTTTCCTCATATATCAAGAATTCTTATGTTTGTTTGATTTTAGCTGATTATCCTGTTGATAATGTGCTCTTTCAGTATGACACATTCATCTATGGGATATCAATGGAGTAGCCTTTGAATAACAGAGTTATTACAGGTTTCTGTTGTTTAGGATAAAGAGGGTTAAGTCCAAGGCATAGCTGATGACTCTCTACAGTGACTCAGAGAGTATGTTTCTCATCCAACTGTGTCATCTGTAAGCTAAATACTTAAAAACAAAATAAGATTTTTAGGGGACTTTCGAAAAAATTGAAACAATCTAAAACTCACTTGTCGTTTCCTCTTCACCACCACCTATAAGACAAAATGTACACTTATTTAATAAATTTAACAAAACCAAATGCTGTAGGCAAAGCAAGTTATAAGTATTATGAAAATTTGTTGTCTATATCACTTCCCATTCCCATATGTACGAAAATTTTAAGAGGCTAGATATATGGCTTACTATAACCACTAATATTAATTAGTTGTTGTTTTATCCAATGTAATTCCCACATTAACTTTCAGTGACAAAATATACACTGAAACGACAATGGAGAAGTTTGTGTTACACGAAGTCAAAACAAAACACACCTCAGATATTAAACGGTAAAAAAAGAAAACTTCAATATTCCTAGCTTCCTAGTGGAAATTTAAATTTCATTCAAAGACAATAACAATATTTCATGTGAACCCACCTTGAACAGTGTTGAGATAAACTAATGATAAGATGAAAAACTGAAGAAAAACGATTAATTTAAATGACATTTTTGTCTGTCTATCTTAGCTGAAGCTTGTAAAAAATTGTGAAAACTTTCGCATTATGAACCAATTTATATGCATTCGAGGATCACGTCACACTCACACATAACAAAGTGTGTACATTAGATATATTCTGCAATTTCAAACAGAAATGAGTATTGGCATAGTTTTGTTTGTTTTCTAAACGTTTGGATTAAGGGATTCTCTTATGTTTATCAATGCGTCGGTGAGCTAACATTAGCTAACATTGATATATTACGCAAAACTGAAGATTATAATGAAACATACAAACGTTTTGTAAATAAAAATTTAAGTCCTTGTTTATACATTCAGTGGGAATTATTCAGTTTAAAATAAGCCAATACTGTCTAGAAAAAGAGAAATTGAACAAAAGTTATAAAAATTTGCTTACTAACTCAAGAATCAGTCTTGTTTTTTGATTAATAGTTTATGAATGTAAACGAAATACTCAAATTTCAAGTTTTAGGATATTATTAACATGTATCGTGTTCTAATTGTCTCTATACGAATTTCACTATGAAAAATTATCTCATTCTTTATAAATGAGAAAAATGTAAACATTTACCACATGGAAAAGTTCACATTGTTGAGTTTCATTATTCCTCTGAGTATCAGAAAGCATAAATTAATTAAATAATAGTTATACCTCATTTATACGCCAAAATTCTAAATAAACTGAGCAAAAGATTGCTAAAACCACTAAGGAAGGTAGATTTATTATGGGTAGTACATGATTTTCATTAAGTGTTATAATGAACTAAAGGTAACTAAGAAAGGAGTATTTCAAATGAATAAAAGTATATTGCATAATAGTAACAACTTTGTTTTGGAATCGAGATTATTATGATCACCGGGAGGTGTGATTTAAATTAAGTGAAACTTGGAATGTACTTATTCGTCATATATTTTAAAGTGGTATTTCAAGAAATTACTTTTTTAAGAGCTGTAAATGGAATATTTGATTAATTGAATGTGCTGTAAAAAAAACTCTCAGGATATGGCATTAGACAAGCGCTCTATTTTGACCATTGATTATGGTGTATCATTGTGTTCATGGCTCACTGGTAGAGTGCTTGTCAATCATTCACATGGTCCAGTTTACATTACCGGCTGGCTGACCCCTAAATTTTGCTTAGCCATTGGTTAACCGCCAAAGAGGTAAAGTTGGGTGTCAGGCTAGCAACATTGCCCCGTAGAAAAAACACGGCGGATAATGAAATTTCAAAGCTTAGGCGTGGAACCCTATACTCCACTCAGTACTCAAAAGAAATAGAAAAAGATATCTGTTATGATTCATAGGCGATGTCTCGAGCTTCAGCAAACATCTTACAATATACTGTTGATTAATAACTTAGTTCTTCTTCTCTTTAAACAGACACTAAATACTTATATATGTCGGCGACTTTCCACACATTTAGACAAGGTAGCACCAGTGATGGAGCACACAACTACGATTTAAAAATTTAATTTTTATCTTAAATATGGACACTGCTGTGAAATGCTCTTTTTAAAAATGTGAATTAATTTGAATATCGCCTTCTGCTGGGGTCTGCTTAATCATTTTTAAAGGAATGCAAAGTAGTTTAATTGTAACGAAAAGCAAGTATTTATTGTGATTTGAATCCTGATCATGTTTTTGAATTCTGCTAATTAAAATTATCACTTTAACAGAGATCAGCTCAAATGTGTCCTTTTTATTATGACTATGAAGAGCGAAGGATGATAGAACAAGGCAATATTTGAATTTTATTTGTACATCAACACTAAACTATATATATATATATTTTAGCAGTGAAAGCCTTAGTTCCAGGTAGGGCGGTGATTCAAAAATTGAGTATTAGTTAACCTGCGGAACTTTCAAGCATCAGTTTTGTAGGAAATTTTGTTTGAATAGCTGGAAAATTTTATGAAGAGCTGACATCAGTTAGAGAACCACTGGAAAACCAGAGAGCACTGAACAGCCGTTACATCAACCTAGTTTGGAACTCTTTGTCAGTACTCACCTACCACCAGGGTTCGAACCCAGCACCATCTGGTTACAAGGCGAATTTTTCAAATATTGGTTTTGTAGGGAAGTAGAGGCGAAGCTCACTGGATAAAAGATCAAACGCAGATGCAGATGTGGATTTGGATCACTATCTAGTTCAAGGAAACAATATCGGAAGACCTCACTAATTTCTGAGGTTTAAATGAAAGCCATATAATCACTGAAGCATAGAACACCTTGTTAATCATCATAAATCACAGGACATTTCTAACAAAAGCACCAAAACATGGCTAGTACAGATATGGTTACCCTACCACATATTCATTAAATAAGTAGTAATTTTGAATAAAAGGCATTTATTGTTAACTATGAACACTGTAGTCATGATTTTGTTAATCAGAGTTTCAAGTTTGATGATGAACTGACTTTAGTTGGAGAACCGTTCAAAACCAATGGAATGGAATTCAGTAGCTCATCAAATTTAACTTCTGCCAGTTCAATATATATATATATATATATATATATATACAAATATAAGATGACTTGAATCCCAAAAGTGCACATCACATTATAAGTTCCACCGGAGAGAATTGGTGATTGCTAGATAATTTTATAAGAGAAACAGAAAAAAATGTTTGATAATGTAGAAGGCAAAATCGCGATCCACAAATTAATTCACAATTTTCAATTTACACAGTTTGAGGCGAGATTTCATATCAGTTTCTTTGAGAAACCGAAATTATTCAGATCACAATATTTGATTTGTTTCATACTATAAATAGCAGTTAAGAAGGAAAATACAATCGCATTTTGTATGTACTACTGAATAGTTGAAACGAGTAGTTAGAATGCCTACAGTGAAGAGAAAGAAGACAAAGAACAATGCAAAAGATGGTAGAACATGAATACTTTGTGTAAGTTGAATCTCCAGTGTAAAATTGGTATTTTAGACCAGTTTTATGATTAATCTCACTAGTAAACTACTGTACGTTGATTTTCATTGTGCTGTTCTTCACAAATGTTTAATCTAATGCGTGTACCAGTAATTCCCTGAATTCCATAAAGAATCAGTATGGAACTTCTTGTCATTAGGCGAGTTTAGTAAGCACTTCCAGTGTAGTTTACAACAAACAGGTCTATCGTAAAGATTAATTAAAACTAGAAAGTTGCGGGTTATTTGTGATACAGATGTAAAAGAACGTGATTACAAAACCTCAGAACATTTGATTTCTAACTATTTTTGCATGAAAACATGAAATTAAGTAACAATCTCTTTCATCTTCTTGTGATTAGAGTAAATAATTCTGTGATTGTATTCTTGTCAAAGCTTACCATTCAGCTTTTTGTTTTTGACTAAAATGATTTCATTAGAACATGTGACATTAATCAGATTGGAGACTTAATTTTTACTTCATTATTAACTAATTTTCATTTAAGATGAAAATGCACTTCATTCTTGTTGACTAGAGTTCACTGGTCAACTAATGATCTTTTGTAAATTGTTTTACTATGTTTGCTGAGTGTTAAATAACTGATAATTTAATTATATTAAACACTATTGTATAGATGGTAGTAGTGATAATTTATTTTGTGTTCAAATATCTGTATAATGGAAGCTTGTTTTTTCTCAGCATTCATATTTCGGCCATAATGTAAGTATGACTAAGCAATCAGCCAGTTTTCGGTGCTCACGCATTCCATGGGGTAAATGGTTTAATTGTGAATCTTTCATTGTCTGTCGAGGCGAACGCTTAGCAATACACTCAAAGCGAATACTCTATCTCTCAAAAAACCAACAATACCAAAGCACATTCACTTGAACTATTTATCTTCTCCAACATTTTAGATTAAGTCGTTCCAGCATATTTCAATCACTAAAGATTTAAGAACGCATAATTTAACGACGACATCTCTTTTCGTAACTTCATTTCAAAGCTGTATGGTATGTTATGCGTTTATATGTACGATGTTAATTGATAGAGGTTACCTTAAGTTTATGGAAAAATAAGTCAAAATATATCAGAAATAACAATTCGTAGAAGCAGTGAATAATTTTATGTAGTCAAGAGAGTTGATAGCTAATTATTTAAGCGATGAGTAGGCATCGAAAACAAGACAACAAAAAAGGAAAATGGGTTACAAAAATAATAAAAACTTGTAGCTTATTTCCAACTCTTTGTTGTTACTGTTCCCCATGAATTTTTTTCTAAATTACTATCCGCCAATTAACTAATTAGCTGTTAACCTTCTCGATTACATGAGGTCATTGACTACTTCCACGCGCTGTTATTTCTGATCCACTTTGGTTTATTTTGTTTTTAAGCCAAGATAACCTTAGACATTTGTTGTCAGTTAACGATGCGTATATAAAGGCATAAATTACTGTACAACATTGAAATGAAGCTAGGGAAAGAGGGCTTATGTGTCTTTAATTATAATACACGGGATTTTTTTCATGCGTTAAATATTTTCACTACATCTCTATAATATTGCTAAGCTACGAAACAAATATTTAAACTTTTTATATACCGGGTACCTATCCTTCACTGAAGTATGTATGTAACCCTGGAGCTTTCTGAATTCATTCATTTATTATTCTTTTGCTGGCAAGTAGATATGTAGTATGTTAGCAACCCGAATTTGTCAGTTGATTTTTCATATACAATGTGAACCGTCTTTATCTTTTTAATGCCATGGCTTGGGTTTCTTTGTTTCGTATCCATTCGAAGGATACTTCCTTATTGATGCCCAGCTCCTTTAATTTATCTGTGTTCCAATACTTGGGTCAGTGAAATCTAGGTGTATATCCAGAATCCTTCTCAACCTCTTTTGTATCTTCATTTTTTCTGGTGGTTAGGCTGTTGGCTGGTAGAATGTTAGCGGGTGTCGATTAGAAACAGAGGATTGAGAAAGGTATAAGAGCATACTGTACTTTCTAAATACGACCTTATAACTTCAGAGTAACATTTCTTAAAATAAATTATATACGACGACTTCTTCGTTCACCAACCTTCTGTTCAAAATATTACATGTATCAGAATACAACAAACCAGTTAAGGCTAAACTGTTCATGAATTTCGCTCATTTATAAAACATTCACCAAGAATATTGAGGTTCCACTGTTTTAGTCTGTCAATACTCTTTTTAATGCCTACAAGGCATATTTTTCAACGCGTTTTTGATATACGAACATCTCTTGAATACCGTGATTCGATATAATTCCATGTCAATCCGCTCATTTGGATTTATGAATAACAAGCTATGCCCATACTCTACTAATAATGTGGTAATGCCTTTGTGTTGTAACTAGATAAAGAGTATTACTCAGGTCTCCTAGAAAAATTTCATATAGTTATATGAACGAAGTTTTTAAGAAGGCTCAAGTAATCTCAGCTTAACGTAATTGCTTCAAAATCTGTAGTTTCAGAAGTTCAACATGGAGGATATTTGAAAATCGCTGAGATTAAAAATGATCCAATTATTGTAATAACTTTTGGAAACATTAATCAACTGATAGTGTCTTTATTAATGAGAAACATAAAGATTAAACCCATTTGAGATATATGACATAATCTTGACGTAGATAACGAGAAATATTGATACAGCTAGCATTAATAAGTCCATGGAAGGTGATTTCCTATCTCTACAGAAAGTTACTAGAATCATTTTTCTGTAAGAGAACGCATTCTGTGTGGTTCACAACCTTTACTGTGAGAATAAACTAAATTTATAAGCGAAAAAGGCTTAACACATTCACGCCTAAAAATTGAGTAGCATTATGTTTGAAGCATTTCAGATGTTAATTTGGCATTTAAAAAACTAGGTGCTCTTTTTTCTTTAGTTGGCTTGTAAGAATTAGTCTTCTTTTACGAGTTGATCACGGATAGATATCAGTTAGAGAACCATTGAAAGCCAGGGAGTATTGGACAGCTGTTTCATCCTAGTTTGGGAATCATTAGCAGTGCGCAAACGCTGGGATTCTAACGCAGGGCCTTCCGGTTACAAGGCAAGCTCACATACCACTCACCCAGCGGCTCATGAATTCTAATTTCTACCAATTCGTGATTTAGCACGACCCCAACCAATGTCGTCGGTGGGACATCCATCTTCACACGTTGTAACAACAGAAGACAAGGGCCAGGCAACAGATCGTTTTATTATGAAAATCAACACGTATTTATACATATTTCACATACATTATTATAGCTTATGCAAGTAGACAAGCGCAGTCATCTGATTGGTTGTTTATCAGAAGTTAGGCAGACAAACGCAGGCTTCTGATTGGTTGTTTCGGGATTCCTCGACAAATAGAGTTCTCTATCTGCGAATCATATTTGCCACGTTAACTTTGCTGTGATTGGTTGTTGAATCAACCTTGCTCATATTTTCTCACGGCCTGCTCTCACCACAACGTGACTGGATGGACCTCACTGGTCCTGGATTCGAACCCCAGTGTGCGTACTGCCGATGATTTCCAAACTAGGATTAAACAGCTGTCCAGTACTCCCTGGTTTTCGATGGTTCTCTAACTGATATCAATCCGTGATCAACTGGTAAATCTTCTTTGAAAATCCAAACTTTATAATCTATAGGACTTTAACAGTGTATTAGTTATAATGAGTATAATGGGACTAAGGGGTCGCATTTTAACGTAACACAGGTGTAAACGATATCTCAGTGAAGCAGAGTCTATAGAGTTATTGATGATTAAATAGTGGTGCACAGGTGATACATCTTTCAAATGATAGTACTAGACTACCGGTTATGTAATGTCATTAGAAGTCTTTAGAGATCACATTAAAAATTCATAGGTGGTGAAGACTTTAAAACTCTTACAAGTCATTATTTTTGCTCTGTTTGACTTATGAAGTAATAAGATAGATTAGGAAAGAAAATATTTCATTCAAGTCAATATTTAACTTGCAAATGCGTCTTTTGTAAACATTAGTATATACAATTTAGTTAACTTCACTATCGTTATATTGACATAACTTTATTTTAAAAAACATAATCAAACCGTTATAAAATTACAATTTAGCGTCTGTATAAATAAAGCCTTCAGAGAATTTTGAATGTTGAAACAAATTTAGGCTACAATTTAGTTCTTTGGAGAAAAACAAGTAGGTTTACATTCATCTTTTGGTTTAAACATCACTAGCTAGCTGAACCAAATATTGAAGAGTTAAGCAGATCTAAAATTCAATGGCTGACAGTGGCAAAGGAAAATAGCTGACATAACTGCTGGATTTATTGTTGCGATTTCAAATAAGGAACCGAATTTTTTAAAAGTTTACTTGAAGGCAGAAATGGTTCGTGGTGAGATTCAGTGGTTAGAAAAAAATATGAAGGTGAAAGATACTCATTCGTTTGACTATTTTTTATCTTACTTTGGATGAACAACAAACGAGATTGTTTTACCTATTTTCTGTCATGTGAAGCTAGTAGCCTAACAGTGATTTCTGTGAATTACGAGAAAACGTAAATATTCAATAGCTCCGCTCTATATCGGTTTATAAAGTGTATTATTCATGTGACAAGATGGAAAGCCACCAGTTTGAATTTTTTAAACTGATTCTAATTGGAAATCTCTGAATTTCATCAAGGAGGATAGAGTAAACCCAGAACGAGCAGATCATCCTCTATAGGATGTGTCAGTTTGATCTACATTCTTCCCAGTGAGTGTTGATGTTCCCATTGAGACCTGTCGTTTCCACCACCAGTATGTTTGAAAATATCCCATCAAGTTAACATCAGGATACCACCTTAACATCCGTATTAGGACTGGATAAGTCAACGGGGGAAGGATATTTGTGACAGTAAAATCAACCAACAGGAAATTCAATTTTTGTACAGTAAACATTTTTGACATGGCTGCATTAGATAATTCCATAAGACAGTTTTAATTGGTGTGTTGTCGTCACATCCAGTGTAAACTAGCCTATCCAGCTGATATGTTTTGGCGATGATCCTTAAAGAAAATCACGTGATTATATCGATGAATAGGGGAACTCAAGATGAGTCAACACTGTCAATAGCCAACGAACTGTTGTAAACTAAAGAGTGTCATATAAACTGGTAGTATGCATTAACAGTCTCCTGGCTGACAGGTCGTGTGATGATGTAGTAAGCAAGGGTTGATAATTCCAAATATTATTTAAATGATATTACTAATATTCACGTTTTATCTTAAAATAGCGAAGACTTATCTACTCACTTTAAACGTACATTTTAGTAAATTTAACGTCGTTTAGTTTACTCCTTTACTTCCCTAGCCCCGAGTGGAGGGAAGGCTAAGTGTGGAACTCAAAAATTTAACCTCATCGCTACGGAAACTTAAAAGTACAGAAAAAGATTTATTCTCCTCTCAAATAGGGTATACACTGTACAATACCGTATAGAATAACCAGATAACTCTACGGAAAGAGATAGACGAAGATGTCGTCATTCGAAGATCCTTAAGGAGACACAATTACCATAGGGGCGGAACAAATAGGAATACTGCAATGATCAATTCAAAGAGCTTCCGTATTAGCAATCACGCACAACACGTCGATACATACCATCAATAGAGAGAATTATCAGTGAACACCAACTGACAAATGCATAAGTCCTAAAGGCCAAAAGTTACTGGAAGCTGCAAAAGCTTCAGGACAAAATGAAATTCTCCCAAAAGAGCTGAAAACGAACCTATAAACTTCAGCGGACATATTCACTCTGTTATTCCAGAGGGCTTGGAAGAAAGAAGAGGTACTAGAAGAAAGAATACCTGATCAAACTGTCAGAGAAAAGCGACGTAGGCGTATGTAGCAAGTGGAAGGGAACCGTGCTCATGTTCACTCCAAGTGAAGTAATAGGCATCATCCTGGAAAAACTGAAAGATTCCCAAAACAGGCTGAATTCAGGGAAAAAAGTCATGCACCGATCAAACTGCGACACCACACTTCAAAGAACAGAGTCTAGAATGGTAGTCATCTCTTTACTTCAACACCATCGACTTTGTAAATGTCTTCAGCAACGTCACTCACGAAGTAGTCTGATGACTGTTTCAACATAATGAAGGTGACATGAGAAAGCGTTTTGGAAGTTTTGGAGCTAGGTGAAAGTTACTGAACCAAACAGAGTGTCATGGGGATGTGTAGTTGGAGCCTTGTATTCCATTCGGAACACATATAATGAAGATTTCAATACATTTGTAGGTGCAGTTCTTTTTCTCAACAATTATCCATATTTCCTAAAAGAAGTGAATTCTCCACTTAATTATAATGAATTATATCATCATAACTGAATGGAATTCTATTACTATTTAATTTCAAAATAATGGAATTTCTAATATAGTCAAAGGGCTAGTTAACGTAAGAGCACTTATTCACCGAGACTTTGTACATTTTAACTCCTGTCAGAAAAAATTATCTAGCTGCTTAAGAGAAATACTCTTCTCTTACACTTGTCATGTTTAATATGATGCTACTATGTATAGTGACAAAATGAGTTTCAGCTTTACATTTGAATTAACAAATCACAATCGACAGATACAGCATGGTTAGGGTACCGTATTACAGCACAACAACTATTTAGAAACCGGTTTGTCTACTAAAAAAGAGTGAATCCGAAATTTTCAGCTTAAGCAAATCAAATGTGAAGTAGAAAGTAAAAAGTTCTCCTTCGCTTGCATGTAAGCCTATTATAAATGGGTGAAATCTATAGTCTGTAGACTGCATACACTTTTCACTTCTAACAGGGACAAACCTAAATTATGCTTACAACTCAGGCAAAATAAACATATTATTAATTCTTTTTGGTTGAACTGGACTATTATTCTTCCTGTAAACTGCGCAAATATTCGAGCAAATTCCATACACCACAACTCAAAGCAAATATCATAATGTGAAGCAAATATTTAATCTCAGAATCCCCTGAATATTACGAATCAGATAACTATTGGCTGATTTTCTACCATAATACTAAAATCAAGCAAAGTTAATATTATGATCTTTCCTAGCTTGTTCCAGCTGAAAAATACGTTGTTTTTGTAGATGGTACAGCTAATTTTGGCTACGATTTCATGGAACGATGCACATAAATGACAAAAGAAGATTTGAAATGACTTAAGTCCATTGGCGAAATTGGCATTAAGTTACTAGTTCGGTTTTTTAGAATATTAAACTAAATTAGAATGTCTAGCTTGTTTATGCTGGCTAAAAATAGACTACATCTCAAACCATATTTTGATGTCTGAAACACGGTATTGCTACATTACTATTTTATTTTTTTTAATTTTTGATTAAAGCTTGATTCCACACCGTAATTTTGGGACAAGTGTGGAATTTTCAGCGTGGATATCGGTGGCCCAAAATTCGCAGGCGACCATAGATATCAGGTGTGCGTCGGCGTGGCTCGAACCCCGGATCATGTGCATGGTCGGCGAGAGTCCTAACCACTGTGCCACCGACGCACATGAAATAATACAAAAATTATGTCTCCGGTGTACATTCCTTCACGAGCTAATGTCACATAGAGCAAAACTCAAAACCTACTCTACAGGTCTTTAGCGGTGAGCGCCCATAACCCAACTAGTGAGGAAACTGAGAATTCGAGAGTTATAGAGAGAAGTTTATCACGCAGTGACTGAAATGGAATCCAGCTGTCTATAACCTATAACTGCTGTTATTAAGTGACACAAAGGTACTAAAATTTAGTGTCATCGGCAACTATCTTCCTCTACACCCAACTTGACAGACTTAAGAGACTCCTCTTCAGAACTCAAAATATTTTCCCTAGTTAGTTACAAACAAGCATCAGACGGATTGTTTCAATGTCGGCTTTGTGGAGATTCGACTGACTAGTACAATTTAGGTACTTTTCAATGATTCTGTGGTTAATTAAACTTATCACCTGACGTATGCACATCTGCACATCTCATCTGCAACTTATAATAGTACAAACCTACACTTTGAATCTCAGTCATAAATCAGGTGATAACTCTTAGTATGGTTGTAATCTTGATGCAATATTCCTTTTTAACTCAAAGACCCTTAAACGACTACCGTTAGTATTGCTGCAGGTATGACGCTTTGGTTTTTCACATTTTGGATAAAGCTGTCAGTAAAACAACCCTTTTCATTTTGAACAATATTTCCCTAGTGATAGATAATAATTTCTGGTCACTACAAGTTCTGTGGAATAACACGGAAATCCATCCTTTCTTTTCTTACTATTTTCGGCTCCTTAATGTTCTTGATGACACTGTGAATTGCCTGGTGGTCTGATTTGCATTAAAACTCGTAGTCTTTTAAATACTAATGCATTTACAATTCAGTTATCATATGGAATTTCTGTATACCGAAACTTCAAGGCTCTACCTTGAAGCCCTATGTTCCACTAGAAACGTAAAGGAATAAAATTTAAAAACATTATCACTGCCCTTAAAACAGAGAATAAATTGTCTACATTTTTGCTATCAACTAAAAGGTTACTTTTTCTCAGGCGCGGAACGCTTATTTCATGATTCACTAGTAGGATCACGATTTTTGAGACTTTTCTGAGTCCCTTCTCTATTGTTTACGCCTCAGTGGATTATGACCAGTAATTCGCTAACATTGATATCCCTTTTCCACTCACAACAAATGCTGCTAATTTTTGTTTTTGTCAGCAAACTACTAATTATATTTTATGTTGATTAGTATGGAATCATTAACTTATCAAAATATTGCGTCAAATCATGATCAAACTTTAAGTAAAAAAATACGATCATTTAATTTACGCGCAAGACTTCGACACTGGGAGTATGTAATTTCATATTATGTCTGGTGAATGAATTAGGTTGTGAGACGGTATTACACAGTTAATAGTGCTGTTTAACTGTGTGAAATAAATAAGAAATTAATATTGAATTGTGCTCATCTACTTAAACAACAGGATAACGTATCAACGTGTCAGTTAAAATCACATGAAACGGTTATTCTCCTCTCATATGAATTTGTTTGCAGATAATTAGGCTTATTTCAGATAATAAAAGTTAGACTGACTTCAAGATAGGGAAATGAAATGAAATGGAATAAGATTAAAGCATTATCATGCCTAATTTAATTTGTCTAGTCTAATGCTACCTAAATACACAATCCTCTCCAATATATTAAACGTACCAAATAAGAAAAGTTTAGTCCACATGAAATGAAAAACGTGATACTCAGTTTAAACAATAAATACCTGGCTGCGTCATCATAATTTTAATAGCAGTGAATAGACTCAATAATCAGACTTTCAACTGAGACGTAAGTTTCTTCGAGGTACTAAAAAAGTTCCATTACATGTAATTGATATTGCATAAGTCAGCAAGGAAATCCATTTTCGTAACTTCAATTCAAAGCTGTACATTTATTTATGGCGCTTATATATACAATGTAGACTAACAATAGGACCTTGGTTGCCTGTTCAAATTTTTGGGCCTGCTACTATAATATCTACATTTTGCATCCAGTCTATCGTTTACTAACAGAATCATTTACTTTCGTAACTTTATCAATCGTCTACGACCAAATGACTTTCATATTCCAAAGAAATCAAGGAGGAAACATAGTAGTGGTTGGCAGAGAGCTCTCAAACGTACACCAATACACTTAACTACAGTCCCTGTCATAATGAACACAAACTGTCGCTCTCTGCCAAACAATCTTTGATATCCACTGAAACTTATCGTAATACTGCCATAATCACATTACAAGAAACGCGGTTACATGAGCTGTATAATGACAATCTTATCTCACTAAAGGACTTTATTCTATTTCGACAAGACCCTCAATGTTGTAATAAGAAAAATGGTGATCGAGTTGCAACTTTTATTCACTCCAAATAGTCTGTTTCTAAAAATGTCTGCTTCACCTTCTCAAATGACTTCACTGACTGTATTACTGTCAAATGTCGCCCCAAACATCTCCCCAAATATAAACAAATCTATATTACAAACATGTACATTTCTCCTAGTTGCTCTCCATCTGATCTATCTAATTTTGCTGATGAATTCACCATGTTTGCTGCTGCCAACTTCGACAACTCTCTAACAATTATTACTGGGGACTTCAACTCCTCAGATTGCTCCTTTCTTGAAGCGCTTGGTCACACAAACATAGTCAAATTTCCCACTCGACTTGACAAAAGACTCGATTTAGTTTTTACTAATGACGAAGGAATATTTGAAACACGACGTTCACCGATACTTAACTCGGATCACTGTATTGTCCGTGTTTTACCAAAAATATACAGTAAAACACATATTAAAGTCTTCTCACACCTGTCTATGAAAGCACAACAAAGATGCTACACATCTGACAACTACTCAATCTAAGATGCATGTTAAAAAATACCAACTGGGATTTATTCTGCGAAAGTACATTAGATGACTCAATCATCAATATAACGGATTATCTAAAGTTCTTGATAAAAGTATAAAACTTGGGCACTGTGGTAGAGTATAACTCCATTATGGATAAGATATTTTTGGTAAATCACACACAGTATTGTACAGTTATATTAACTGATGACGTTTCGAGCACAAACTATTGCTCATAATCATATCAAGTTACTCACACAACTTTGTTCTTTCATTTATATACATGTGTAGAATCAGTTAGATATTGGATTAAAATCAGTGTGAGATGATGTACATTCAGAAATAATAGTACGAATGTTGTTGATCAATTGCAGTTAGATGGGAAAAAGGACGAGTGTGTTTTACAGTCATAATAAGCTACTTGTTAGAATGTGTTTGAATTGAAATAGAATTTTAAGATTATTTATTATCCTTTATAGACAAGATTTTTATTTTGATAAATCGCACAGTGTTTACAGTTATATGAACTGATGACGTTTCGAGCACAATTTATTGCTCATAATCATATCAAGGTAATCACACGACTTCCTAAATTCATTTATATAGTTCCATTGTTTTTCTCTTGATTTTCACTTGATTTGATTGGTAATAGTATTTACCATATTTCAGGTATGAGTGACGAGTCATTCCTATTGCATGTGTTGGGTGTAGACTCGATGAACAAGGATTCAGTAATCAACCTCTCTCTCCACCTACCTAGATTACTTTTTAGAATTTTAACCCTCTCCCACCCTATTGTGTGGTTGTGTGTTAGCGCATGCATTGCAATTGCTGAGCTTTTTTCTAAATTATTTATCTTCTCGGGGTCAACCATTATTACCTTAGCTAAATTCTTATGTTCTGACAATCTGACTACCCCTGACCTACTAGTTTGACCTATGTAGTTGACCCAACTCACAGTCATTGCAGGGTATTTTGTAAATCATATTATTTTGTCTAATTGGGTCAACTGGGTCCTTTAACCTACAGAGCTTGTCCCTGAGTGAGTTTGTAGGTTTAAATGCCACCCTAATTCCTGCTTTATTAAGAATCCTACGTAGGGTCTCAGATGTCCCCTCTTTATATGGTATAACTGTGGATGACTTATATTCTTTCTTATTTATGTTATTATTACTAGTTTCACAATTATTTTTATTTTGCTTTTGGCCTTTAATGATCTTCCTAATGAATTTTATAGGATAGTTATTCAACACCAACGCTTCTTCTATCTGTTTTAATTCATCATTTAGATCTTTTTTTGTGCTACTTAGTGCTACTGCTCGGTTTGTTAAACATTTAACTAAGCCTGCCTTAACAGTTAACGGATGAGACGAATTAAAGTCTAAATATCTATTAGAATGCGTTGGTTTTCTATAAACACTAGTGTGTAGTTTGCCTTCTTCTATTCTTTTTATCTTACAATCTAACATAGCTAATTCTCCTTGTTCATTTTCTGATTCAAATGTGAATTTTATTCCCTCAACTTGTGAGTTTATATGCGTCAAGAAGCTAGAGATATGTTCTGTTTTTAACACCGTGTAAGTGTCATCCACATATCTCCACCATATTTTCGGAGTAGGGTTAAACGTATTAAGATCACTACTTTCCCAGCTGTCCATAAATATGTCTGCTACGATAGGGGATATTGGTGATCCCACTGTTACACCTTCTGTTTGTCTATATATTTTGCCTTGGAACTTAAAGATGGTAGATGTGAGACATAACTGAATCCCTAAAATAATTTCTTCAATGGGCAGCTTTGTCCTATGATTCAGTTGAGGATCCGCAGTTAGTTCTTTTCTAACTGCTTCTAAAGCCATGTTGACTGGTATATTAGTATAAAGACTAGTTATATCAAAACTAACCATTTTTTCATCATTCTCTTGTTGAATGTCATTTAGCCTTCTTTTCATCTCATATGATTATGAGAAGTAGTTTGTGCTCGAAACGTCATCCGTTAATATAACTGTACAATACTGTGTGTAATTTATCAAAATAAAATCTTATACATAATGGAGTTATCTTAAGTTCTGCCTTGACATATGCTGTCCCAAACAAACAATATTCAAACGCCTTGACCGCTTCTCGTCTTCTCATCTCAAACAACGTTACTAACGTTACTAATCATGTAGCTGATAACTTCCAGGACTTTAGCACTCTTGATGTTTTAAAATGTCTTAAAACTCTTAAGCGCTCATGTAGTCTTGGCCCTGATGGTATACCAGCATATCTTTTTTATTTTTGATTACGGCTAGATTCCACACTGTATTTTTGGTACAAGTATGGAATTTTGGGCGTGGATATCGTTAGCCCAAATTTTGCAGGCCAACCAAAGATATCAGGTGTGCGTCGGCGAGGGCTCGAACAGCGGACCATGTGCATGGTCGGCGAGAGTCCTAACCACTGTGCCACCGACGCACTATGTTCTAAAACAATGCGCTGAGGATTTATGTTCTCCTCTAACTAACATCCTAAATGCTTCTTTCTCCAAAAACGTTGTACCTATTCCATGGAAAGACATTAAAATAGTCCCTGTCCCTAAACCTAGCAATAGCAAAAACGTAAAGTTCAGACCCATTGCCATTACTTCCCCGTTTCTAAAGCTTATGGAAAAACTAGTACTTCTTCCCTTAAAAGCTTTGAAGACCCCAAACAATTTGCCTACAGACAGGGTAGGAGCACTTTAGACGCTACAGCCGTCTTACACAACAGTATCGTCTCATTATTAGATAAAGGTGCCAAATACGTCCGCTGCACGTTTCTCGACTTCACTTCTGCTTCCAACTCTGTACCTAGATGTCTCTTGCTAAATAAGCTTTCGATGACAAACTGAGTCCTGGGTCACAAACTGGTTGCATTCTTACTCCTGTAACAGAATGCAGTATACCGTATACGAAGACAAATCCTCCTCTGCTGTGGTCACTGAATCTGGTTTCCATCAAGGTGCTGTATTTTCCCCACTTCTCTTTTCTTTCTTTCTACACGACCTACCATCTTCAAATGACATTAATTTTGTCAAATATGCTGACGACCAAGCTGCATCTTTGCCTGTCAAATGACAAAGTGATTGCTCCAAACTAAATAGCTTTTCATCAGAAATCAGCCAGTGGTTCAAGGAAAACGGTCTTACCTTAAATCCCTCTACATGCCAAACAGTCACTTTCACCTTTAGGCACAAATCTGACCTAAACAAACTGGTTAGTACTCATGAGGTGGCACTGAAATAGAAACCGAGTCAGAAATTAAATACCTAGGCGTCATTCTATCTGCTGATCTCTCCTGCTCGTCTCATATCTTGATGATTTCTAAGAAAATATTCTACATCAAGAAGTTAAGACGTTCTGGAATAACCCAACCCTTACTCCTACAATTCGTTAACTCTTGCATCCTGCCTATTATTCTCTATTGTTCCCCCTTAGTTTTTCCAGGACTACTAAAGAAAGACTATGCCTTATAACGCAGGATGTTAAAGGTTATCAGCAGGGTAAGCTACGTGCCACTTAACCAGCTTGTTAATATTCTGGTTGACAGGCACATGCACTCATGTGAAAAATGGGCTAAATCCATTTTATCAAACTCACACCACCCTCTTCATTCACAACTCTCCCCTTGTATATCATCAGGCAAAAGCATAAGCCTATATAGAACAATTTATGCTCACACTAGCAAGTACAAAAACTCAACCATATCCTATTTAGTTCGTGTTCTGTGAGATAAGGAAAGCATTAGACGTGATACCTATACCTTATTAAATAGTCAGTAGAACAACTGGATCTCGTCTTTCCAACTCATATCATTTATAGGTACAACATTTTCTTTCTTTTCCTATTTTCTCTCTCTCTTTTTCTGATATGTGCAGCTTTATTTCTTTCTTCTGCTTACGCCAGCAAATATGCTAGCATCTACTTTTCTAGCACCTTCAAACACTGTTCAATTTTTGCTTCGCTACCGACATGCTAATATTTTGTTTTCAAAACTAACTGAGATCACCCTTAATCTATGTAGAATTTTATTTTATTGTTAGTTTACTAACTGGATGCAGTACTGTAGTAAAATGTTGAGAATTCCATTGTATCGCAAGTACTGTTTTGGAATAAAGCTATTATCATTCATTCATTCACTGTCAGATAGTAATAAAATAAATCAAAGTTTATGAGTGATGACTACGTTTGAAAGCTAGGAACAGTCCTACGTAATCAAGAGGGTTGATGAATAATTATTTGAGTGATTTACAATCGTTTTGAAATAGTTGAAAAGAGACAAGAGAACAAAAGATTGAAAATGAGTTGTAAAAACATAAAACGGACGACTTCGTGCATATTATACAGTTATTTAGAAGGACAGAGAAGGAAGGAAAAAAAAAGGAGTAACAGTACTAATGCCATGACAGTAAAAAAAGGCAGGATGTAATGTTCCGGAATAAAAAGTTCAGGTTTCTCCAAAACGATTGCTAGGGCTTCAGTTGCTTGATGAAGATATAGGCGAATTCCTTACGAACGACTTGAGCATACCTTGTATATGACTCCGAAAGAATTCTCTGCTGATGCTACTGGAAGTTAGAATAACTCCGCAATTGAGCTCTTGACTGTCCTACATTCCCCTTTTGACAACCAAGTCGGTAAGTGCTCATGGTACAGCCCACGTACTTAACTCCAGGGGAACAGGTGAATTAGTAAATTAGACTTTCACAATGGTAAATTTATAATAATGCTAACAATTTACCTACTTTATTTTTCAGATCTGATGTTGTGCCAGTAGAATCTATGGTCTTAGACTGTCATACTTTTAGGCAGATATCTGTGAGGGAAGTATACAAGGAGATTAGTTAAAATATACAAAAAATTAACTGAAATTTGGAATTCTGTGTCTAGGCAAGACGGTTTCATTCTGCACTATATTCAAAGCCAATCAAAATTAAAGTGTTTTTCATGTGTGAAATTATCAAAGTCAATTATATATGATAAAAAGACCATTTTCGTGTATGTTAGTATTGTATCAACGAGGAAAAATGGAAATAAACTGATTGCATTTAACTTTTACAACATACAAATAAGTGATATCTGCATGTTTGGACACGCACGCTTTCAATGTTTAAAATATCAATAAGGAAAAGACACTAGAAAAATAATTTCGAACTCTTTTGTTTCATTTAATTTAGCTGATATTCTATAGAACTCTAAAACAATTATGTGTGTCTCGTAATTTTTTCATAAAAGTGTTCTTTTCAAGCATGCATCAGTCATTCTAGTAACAATCAGAACAGTTTTTGTGTTAGCAAGCTGTGACAAGCTTAAGGAATCTGCAGTTAATAGAAGAAAAAATATGAAAGAAAAATGGATAATAGAATTTATGATATTCAAGTATTTGTTTGTAGATATTTGATTGTTTGGTTACAGGATTTCATCATGAGCTGACGTCGGTGAGAGAACCATTGGAAAACCTGCAGGGAGTACTGGACAGCTGTTTTGCACGCGCCCACTGGGTTTCGAACCCGGTGATACTTCAAATCAATAGTATAGTATGCTTAAGAAACACCTAAATACCTGTGTAACAACAGAAGACAAAGACCAGGCAACAGATCGTTTTATTACGGAAATCAACACGTATTTATATAAATTTTACATACATTATTATAGCCTAGTCAAGTAGACAAACGCAGTCCTCTGATTGGTTGTTTTCGAGTTCTTCGGAAAGTGGATCTATCTGCGAATCATATTTGCCCACGTTTAAGTTTGCTGTGATTGGTTGTTGAAACAGCCTTGTTCATATTTTCTCACAGCCCATATTAGTGACCTAGACATTGACGTAGATTAATGTCAACCACTTGGCTAGCAGGTTGCTCTCACCACACCTGTACTTGAATAATCAGTGTTTTCAGGTATTTCATCTATGAAATACCTAAGAATGCTGTTTTATAATATACCCTCTTTTATTTTCTTAGAAGTTGTAAGTAAAACTGATAAATAACAGGGATCTGTAACTCAAACGGACGATTCTGATGTTGCTAGATTTTCTGAACTGGGTTGTCTATTTGCGAAGCTTTTATTGTCCTGCTAGGTATCTTCACACAAGACTTCAATATGAAGTGAACTTAACTGGATTCTCCATGAATGAAATAATTGCATCACCTAACAACCTTTGTTGTGATTAAGTGCACCTCGACTGGGAAAACTACTTGTATTAGTTCCATTAGTTGGTTTTTATACTAGTATATTGGTCTGCGTCTCTCTACGACTATGCCACCAAAAGTTGTATCTGGTAAAGCTGCGAAGAAGGCATCCAAGGCTAAGTTGCCTAAGGTTGACAAGAAGAAGAAGAGGAGGAGGAAGGAGAGCTATGCCATCTACATCTACAAAGTCCTCCGTCAAGTTCACCCTGACACTGGTATTTCATCCAAAGCCATGTCAATAATGAACTCCTTCGTCAACGATATTTTCGAGCGTATTGCCGCTGAGGCCAGCAGGTTGTCGCACTACAACAAGAAGTCGACCATCTCAAGCCGCGAAGTTCAGACAGCTGTCCGTCTCTTGTTACCTGGTGAGCTTGCCAAGCACGCCGTGTCAGAAGGAACCAAGGCTGTCACGAAGTACAGTGGCTCGAAGTAAAACATTACGCCAGAAGTAGAGAACGCTACCACAGCCCTCTTAAGGGCTACTTGTGCGTCGGTGGCACAGTGGTTAGGACTCTCGCCGACCATGCACATGGTCCGGGGTTCGAGCCCACGTCGGCGCACACCTGATATCTATGGTCGGCCTGCAAAATTTGGGCTACCGATATCCATGCTGAAAATTCCATACTTGTACCGAAAATACAGTGTGGAATCAAGCTGTAAATAAAAAAAAAATAAAAAAAAATAAATAAAAATAGTAGGGAGTCCTTGTGAAGGTCTGCTCTTACATCTCGAATTTCCTTCTTTATTGATTACAATTCAAACGACCTCATTATCAAGAAAGAACTCATCAGAATATCACAAAGGATATTGACAGTTTTCGATGTCATCATACAATGGCCTACAAAAATAACCACGGCATCGTTACAGACAAAAGTCACAAGGAAATATAGACTACTTATCATAATAAAGCGAAGCTCATCGTGTAAATAATAAATACAAGGTCAAATGTAAACTCTAAGGACCAAGCCAAAAATGATGCCAAAAAAAACAAGTAAAAGAAGTCGACCTAGATTTGGAACAAGTAATTAAGTCTTTCTGACTAGACTCCAGCGGCAGATAATTCCCCAGAATTATTAGTCGCAGCATTCCTCACTGAACACTGGATGCTTACCCTCACTGTTTAAGTCAACTTGTTTAGCTGAAGGCTTACGATCAAGCATCCACGCCATTCGGCACGCCATTGTGTTACGTTCGTTCGAGCACGATCCGTAGCTAGTTAGGCAGTCATCCTCGCACTCCGATTTGGTCCCAAAATATACTTCGTAATTTGGAGGGAGAATTTTGGAGTTTTTGTTTCACTTTGGCCTATGCGGAACAAATACTAATGAAGTTGTGGGTACTAGATCTTGAGTTAGTACAAATCGTACTATCCGTGTATGTCAACACCCTTAGCCTATAAAAGGCTGTTATCAAAGTGTAGAACTGCAGTTAAATATTAGTAATTTGTTTAAAGCTTGAAAACCTGAAACTGGATCATTTGAATAGTCAAAAAGAACATCACTATTCTATGCGGCTAAGGCGGCAACACAGCCTGCATAAGATTTAGGTTCGAAATGTATATTGCGACAGAAATGTACTTATCTGCATTAGAAATATATTCCATCAAGACATATTAAAGTAGGAGGCAGTATTAATGCATTGTACTTAAACAATACGTGACTCATACAGTGTTCTCAGGTGAAGAGCAGACTTCTAAGATTGGTAACTAGCGTGTCAAGTTTCGAAAACCACTGATCACCCAAATTTCTTTACCTGGAAAAATGGAGACTTAAATCACATATGAGTCAAATGTTAGTTTTTAAAATGTCAGTAGTAAATTTTTAATCTAGTGAAACAATTTATGGCGAGTTTTCTTCATTCACACATTAAGTCTTTTAGATAAGAGGCATTTTTTTGCTAAATGGAAGTGTCTAAAACGCATCTAGGCTTGCTAAACAACGGTCGAATTCTGTAGCTTCAACACTTGCATTTAAGATACGATTAAATATATCAACTCGCGAAAGTCTTGTAAAGTGAAACAAAGCATATGGAATCCTCAAATTACTCGAAAAAGCAGTAAAGCGTTTACAGCCAGTAGTGAACTGCTGAATAACAAACAGCCCAAAGTAGGAAAGTGAGTTCAAATCGTTTAAAGGGATACTTACTCGCAGCGCTTTTCATTGTCGCTATATTATTACATACAATTCATTCAGTATGCGCCTTTCAACTGTGAGAAATTGCTTGAGACGGAGTAGTCAAACAAGTTAAAGACAGATCCAATACAATCTATGAAAATTATTCGAATTTTCCTTAACTTAAAAGTATTTCATTCTAAATCACTAGCAAAACAAAATTTGTATGTGTGATTTAAAACACAATTATTAAACTACAAACAAATTTTCTACAAAACCATGTCATGAAAGCGAGACCTGTCTACATATTAAACGGAAGTCATACTAACCTTTTGACTACATTTTCACTAACAAAACATCCTTTAAGAATTTGCTTAATGCTAAAATCAGTATGTATGCTACAGTTATGCATATTGTAGTTATTTCAAGTGGCTAAACTACGTGAAAGAAATTCTTGTTATCTACCGAATATTTCTCTTAGGCTAAACGTGGACGAAAAACAAATCCACATTCCAAAAGTGACGCAACATAGTCTAGGCACAAAAATATACAAAAATGGCAAGGAACAGAAACCACAAAAAAAACTATATGAAAAATCTCACCAAAAGATAAATAAGTACCTCACTTAAAAAATATTAGGACATACTTGTAGTAGGTTTGGCTAAAGGTGGAAAACCATAAAACTAGTACAGTAGATCAGCTCGGAATACATAATTCAGGTTCTTCATTAAGCATAGAATGCAGAAATTTTCTTCATAAACACATCAAGGCAATTTGAGAATATTCAAAGCATAATTAACAGATGTCGACACCGAAATAGACAAATGACCAATCACAGACACCATTAAATTTAACGGTAAATATAATCAGATGCTGCTAAGCAGTAAGCCAAAAACATAACGATATACTGAAAAGAGACGCCAAACAAACAATATCAATTACAAATATTAAGTGTATCCAGCATCAATCAACAACAAATCTGTGTAAGACAACACTCTTCCCAGATGTACATATATGATACAGATCTCCTCTACAATATACACAAATAACTCGTCAAATGAAAATCACACTGTGATCACCATCAAAAATACTACCCAAAAAACATTCAACAACTTCTAGGCTCTCTCTCTCCCTCTTACATTGTTGACAGCAGTTAATTTCTACTCCCGAAAGTCCCATATGTTGATCACTTACTGGGGAAGTAAGCGTACAAACTACGAGATCCCCATTTCAATATACACAATAATATAACGTGTGTGCGTTAGCTGTCTTCACTATAGCGATAGATATACCAATATATTTCCTAAAAGTCAAATCACAATCTCAGAATAATAGGAACACAATAAAAATCGAGTAAAATAAGCGGTATAGTGATGTTAAAAATAGTCTACAAGATGAAAGCTAAGGAGAAATGCATTTTAGGTTAGTCGAAAATCAGATAGAATATTCACTGAACATTTGAACTAGGCAAGACAAGTATCACTGGTAGTAAATGGACATTGTTAATGGCACGGGAATAAATTTTGACCATTATATAACTAAGGAAAATAAAGTACGTAAAAAGAAGCGACTTACGAGTTGCTGCACATAGAAATGGAGAATAATAAGAAATGTAGGGGAGTTAGAGAAACTGACCGGCACTCCTCACTCAATTTAAATAAAGGAAGCTGTCTTCGTGCAAACAGACATACAGTTTGTTATGTCAAAACTTTCCATTCTGTTTTCTCAATGTATTCACACTACGTGAATTGTGATGTATTTCGGAGAATCGGAATGTGCTGAATGATAATCTGCTGCCTTCTCAAATGTTGGTTCACATCACACGCGTAAACGTACGAAAATGTCTCATTTACAAACGAAGGCACCGATCCTTCAGATGGGAATATCAAATATGCTTACTTGTTGGATCATCTGCAAGTAGCGCAGAACCTGTATTAGAACAAATGGGATCAAATACTTCTGTTCAGTCTAAATCCAGGTGTGTATGAATAACTATTTGAATTATTCAACATATTTCCGAATAAATTACCTGAAGCTTCTTGCACAACTGTGGTAAATGCAAGTGAAATAACGTATAAAAGTATAACTTTATCGAATGACGTCATTTTGTTATTAGAAATAAAATAAATGCTTAAAATGCAATAGTCGACATGTTAAGTTTCCTTATATAATCATAATTTTGTTTCTACATGAACAACGTTTATTTATTTTGTCATTCAATTCCTTTTGTCAACAGAATACGGAGTTTGAGCTGTTAGGTGTTGTTGTGGATTCGATTTTATGTTTTCACACCTGACAAACCCACCTATTAAAGGGACACTTCCAGAGAAGCTGAGAATTTGCTAACGGCAATACTTTTACACATTTAGCCTATTCATTAGGGATAAAACTTAATCAAACAAGTTATCAACGCACAAACACTTACGGCTTCAGTTACATTTCACCAATTGTAAAGTACATGAGAATCACGAATATGGATATGATACGCAACACAATCTGTTTTGATTACCTGATCTTAGTAGACTATTTGTAAGAGAATAGATTTCCGTACATTCTCTCTAACCTATAAAAGTTTCTGTTTCTGGAATACAAGGGAAACAATACAGTCACATAAAAGTATCAATACAAAGAAGAACAAAAATGTACTGAATAGTATTGAAGTCTAGAATAAATATAAAATGAATCACAATTACGTACATAAAAGAGGATAGAATACGACACCCATACAAAGTCAACCTTTGGTGGTGGGTATTTAAATTAAGATAACTAATAACCACGACAGACAACATTAGGTCATACTGATTGGTGGGCTGACATGAAGTCTATCTGTTTATTGCGATTAATAGCCAAAACAGTGATATGTAGTTGTTAAAATGGTGACTCTTGAGGATCAGTAACCTAGTGGTTAACTCTGTGACATTTAAGACGATGGATAGTGGGAACACCATCATTAAATAGAATACAGGTATATCAGACCGATGAGTCCCAAGTTGGACAAAAAGCGTGTCGAGTTTATTTCCTCTCTTTGAAGTCAAATCTGTATCTCCACTTTTTTATATTTTGTGATCATGAATATCTCTTTATATACTACTGATAAACCATGTCACCAATACATGCCACAATATGAATTTAATTTTCTCGATAAAATTAAGTTTGGCTACACAGTAAGGTCAACGGAATCCCGCTCTTAGTCGCTGCTTAGCGATCAAACTATGGCGATCACTAGTGAATATTAAGGAAAGATAAACAACCTCTCTGAAAGCTTGTTTGAGAAGCCCTTGTTTTGAAGCTTCTGCAGTACTGAATGAATTTCAGAGGAGAGTTATCATCAAACAATATTTTATTGAGGTTTGATATCCTCTGTACACTTGTGTTGAATACTTCTGAAAAAGCACTAAGCTAACTTTTTTCAATAAACGCTGCAGAAGCGTCAAACAAAGGGCTCTGTCAATCAATTTGGCTTTCATACATGATTTTTATATTTCACTGCCATTCAGTGGTGATCACCAAAGTCTGTTCATTAAGAAAACTTCGGATCGACATTCTATAGAACTTACTATGCATATATATATATTCTATTCAAAAGTGTAAGCATTCTGTAGCTACTAAATTATTAGTCGAACACTGATCACTTAGTCACTCAAAAAATGCATTCAATGCTTCAGTGAAAATTTGAATAAGTGGCAACTTCTAAATGTATTTACCATAAAAATAATCATACCCTAAACTGTCACAAAAATATGAATTCGGATGATTGAAACTACCATAAAAATAAAATTTTGTTTAGAGTTTGAATATTTGTTGCATAAATACTGTTTCAACCAAAAAAAACATATAGAACAATAAGAGTAGCTCTAATTATATCACCCTGATATGATTATGAGCAATGAATTATGCTCGAAACGTCATCAATAAAGAATGCTGTATAGCACCGCGACCTCATCAAATAAATTTACTCTGTGATGGGATTATACTCTACCACACTGCCCAAGTTCTATTCTTATTTCAGTGAGACTCTGGTCCCTAACATGACAGATATCAAGTTTCATTTGACTTCATTCATTATCCCTATGGAAAAGGATACAAGCTTATGAATTGGATTTCCAGTAATCACCAAATGTACCTTTTCACTTTTAACTGCTAGATAAAACACACAAACTACATAAAATATCAATCCATTCCGAATGAAAGTGGAGGCATCAGCATGCATTTCGGAATCCTTAATTTTTAATTCATCTACACAATCAGTATTTACTTGTGCTGCCTGTATGTTCTGAGTTGGGAAGCTAACGGAGGAAAATTCATGTGAAGTCAGTCTTACAACTATACTATGGGCAAATATTCAAAATTTTGAATGTTCCGTGGACTTTTCAATTTTTCGAACTCTATGGACTTTATTGTGATAGATGAAATCATATGCCAATACTACATTGCAGGAAAGTTAATCATTTCTAAGCGATTCAAAATGCTACATTTGAAGTTGAAAGTACAGTAATCGAATGACTAGAAAACATAAACAGTCAAGATGTTAACTGCTATCTGTCGATAATATGATTGCATCTTTAAGTTTTTAAGCTTATAAAAGTGGTTACCATTGAACGAGGATTATTTTTAACCATAAATTAAATTGTACATACACAGTTTATGCTGTTATTATTGATGCATGGAGTCGAGCGTAGAACAATGTAGAACTAAATATCAAGAATTCTGGAGACAGGGAAATTAAGCAAATTATGGGAAATATTGAAAAATCATTGGTAAAAACGTTCGTATAATGAAAGCAGAGGGCAGTTTCATTTTCAACAGCTTTGTTAGTGGAAGGTAATTTACAAATGATTGGTTTCAGAGATTTAATTGATTTCAAGTTATCAGAACATGAACTGATATCGGTTAGAGATTCATTTATAACCAAGGAATGGCAGGAAACTGCTCCTTCCTACCATGAGATTCTTCAGTAGTATGTAAGCATGACCCCAGTGATTATCGAATCTACGATCTTCAGCTTACAGGGCAAAGGCACGAATCTTTCAGTTACTGAGACGGAATTTAAAAGCCATTAGATTCTAGTGGCAGAATATTGGATAAATAACAATATTAATATTATGATATCACTTTCTTTGAACAAGTGGTTAACAGAGTTGAGAGAACATTTTATCAAAAGTCATTTTTCTAAATGTTTTCCTTCTTTTTTATAAAGTAGACGTGGTTAGAAGGTGTTTTACTAGATAAAGAAGCCTTATTTGAGGGGCGTAAATGAATCCAATCAAATTCCCTTTAAGTTGGAAAAACATAAGTCAGTTAAGAAAGGTTTTAAAACTAAAATATTAACTTTGCGTCCAACTGATCATTAAAGAATATAATATCATTTAAGTGATTGTTTATCACTTGGAAAAGGTCGTGGACAGATAACTTTTGCGGTTAGTTTGGTGTGAATGGCCTTAAAGAAGATTAGACAAACTTACACTTTGCATACCGAATTTAGAGCTTGCTGATACCAATGGATTTGACCAATGGGAAAACAGAATTCTTTTTATTATAATGGTATTACTCTAAGATATAAAATTGTGAGTGTTCTCTTCAATTCACGCCTTATTAATAGCAGCTCCAATAAACTCTTACAGTGGTTATTAACAAAAAATAGTCTTCATTACAAGAACTTGTGTTGTGTGCTCAAAAAGGAATAGTTTTAGTCTTTACATATGCTCAGTACGTTTTATTGAGTTTCATCTCTCTCATAAGCTTGCCTCACTGCTGGGGTTGCTCTGCGCTTTTGAATCATAGTAGGATATCGATTCTAATATTAACTCGATTAGTCTAACTATCATACAGAATATTAGCCAACACTTACATTGTTGCCCACTTGTCAATATTTTTTTTTTATTTTATGGTTACAGCTTGATTCCACACCGTATTTTTGGTACAAGTATGGAATTTTCAGCATGGATATCGGTAGCCCAAAATTCGCAGGCCAACCATAGATATCAGGTGTGCGTCGGCGAGGGCTCGAACCCCGGACCATGTGCATGGTCGGCGAGAGTCCTAACCACTGTGCCACCGACGCCATATGATTCCTGAGTCTAGATTTATTTGATTCTACTTACTTCTAACAGAAAAACAGTAGTAAGAAGAGGATAATGAATTCATATTTAATTTAGGCATCATCAGAAATCCTGATTTCATCAAAGTACTTAAGCGTCTGAAACGTTTTAAACTGCCAACCTTTATTTATGGCAAGTGCTAGCATATATCACACTGAAAACATTTATTTCCCGATACGAATCGCATTTAATTACTGATGGCAAATCAAAGACTTCTAAGAGCTTTCATGAATAACAGGCTATAACTACACAAAATATTCTATAAAAATTAATGTATGCAGTATAGATAATGAGGATTAAAGGGGTTTCATTAAATGGACAACATTAACTTAACTGAAACATCGTGATTTTTAATCGATTATGTATATATTCGAATTTTCGTTTTGTGGAGACTTTCACTGATCTCACTCTATATTTCTTCACGAACCCCGTATCACTTAGAGAATCATTTGAAACAATAAAACACTAAACATCTGTTTCTTCCTAGTTCGGGAATCTAGAGAAGTAATCATCTGTGACTCCACCAGAGGTCTACCTGAGGACCTACAAATTATGTTGACAGCCAGTAGAAAATTTAGACAGTGGACTGAAAATTAGTAATCCGAGAATTCTAAATCCTATAATCTTTTAAAGGCGCTACCAGAAATTAATGCCATACCTGAATATCCTCTTCACAACAGGTAACGACTTCTTAGTGGAACTTCAGAATGTTCACCTTGTAGCTGCTAACGAGCTGGAGGTTGATTATCAGATTTTGCGTTTTGCATTGATTTCAACTATTTCAGTGGGGATTTCGGCAAGGAGTGTGATCAGTTAGAGAATCCCTGAAAGCCGAGAAGTACTGAACACTTAGTTCCTCTATAATTTTGACTATTTATCAGTGCTTACCTACGAGACTAACAGAGACCAAAATCAGAATGTTCAGTGAAATAATCATCAAACGACTTAATGCTATCCTGCTACATTGGCTGTTTTCCCTTTGCTTAGATTTACTGTTTTCCAACATCAAAGGTATCTGTTCTATATCAGATGAGTTTTATTTTACATCAATAACTGACTGATGATTTGAGCACAATTTATTGCACACAACTGTATCGAGTTGTGTGATATTATAATATAATATAATTCTGGGCAACAAACTGTGCTTGATGTGAACAGAGAAAGAACTACAGTTTTAGCAGAATAAAATGGTACCATCTTTTATTTCGTTGCCTTCTCGTCAGGTGCTTACAGGGCAAAGACATTATTAAATATATCTACAAAAACAATTTTGACATACTTGCACAGAGTTCATTTTAAACAAAATTCAATCGATCAATATACGCATACACTATATATATATATATATATATATGCAATATTAAACACTATTCCGAACAATAATAATCATACACCATGGAAATCTTTAACATTTCGCATTCGGAAGAAAGAGAGATGAAAAATATCCAGTTACCAGGGCAAAGAAAAACTGATAACCGCTTCTTTCTGGACGCATAAATCAGGTTTCAGGTGCTTGATGGAAATGGCTTCAGCAAACTTAAGGAGAATTGAGCTCTTTTGCCTACTGATAATTTTGAACGACTTTTCGACGTCCACCTCATGACCCATGTCAAGGAGATGCCTGGAGATGGCACTGTTTAAAGCATTTGTTCCCTTTAGACGTAGGCTTTTCGGTGAATTGAAAACAAGCAATAAAGGTTAATAAAGCAGGATTTAATGAATTCATCAAATTTCGGTAGAACTCGTCAGCTGAATACTCTACATACACGGATATATACTTTTGAAATTTCATTGTGAGATATAAGACTGATAAGTAAACAAACTACATTTAATTAATCATGCAGAAAGACACGTGAGAATGTTTTTTTAGGTCATGTTCAAATAGATAAGGGGAGAGAGAGTATGAGAGATCAAAATTAAGATAAATTGCATTACGCTTCAATCACATCACTTAGATAAGCAAGTAGTCATTAGGGAATATAACGAGAATTGCAAACAGACTAATATCAATAATAATAGTTATAATAATAATAATACTAATAATAGTGTTGAAGTGAATTAAGATGATCCTACTGATAAAGGATAATTTTATATGAATCAACAATAATAATAATGATAGTAATAATAACAAGAAGAAGAAGAGTTAGAATAATAGCATGACTAATTCAATGTAGTTTGTTTACTTATCAGTCTTATATCTCCCAATGAAATTTCAAAAGTATATATCCGTGTATGTAGAGTATTCAGCTGACGAGTTCTACCGAAATTTGATGAATTCATTAAATCCTGCTTTATTAACCTTTATTGCTTGTTTTCAATTCACCGAAAAGCCTACGTCTAAAGGGAACAAATGCTTTAAACAGTGCCATCTCCAGGCATCTCCTTGACATGGGTCATGAGGTGGACGTCGAAAAGTCGTTCAAAATTATCAGTAGGCAAAAGAGCTCAATTCTCCTTAAGTTTGCTGAAGCCATTTCCATCAAGCACCTGAAACCTGATTTATGCGTCCAGAAAGAAGCGGTTATCAGTCTTTCTTTGCCCTGGTAACTGGATATTTTTCATCTCTCTTTCTTCCGAATGCGAAATGCTAAAGGTTTCCATGGTGTATGATTATTATTGTTCGGAATAGTGTTTAATATTGCATATATATATATATATATATATATATATAGTGTATGCGTATATTGATCGATTGAATTTTGTTTAAAATGAACTCTGTGCAAGTATGTCAAAATTGTTTTTGTAGATATATTTAATAATGTCTGTGCCCTGTAAGCACCTGACGAGAAGGCAACGAAATAAAAGATGGTACCATTTTATTCTGCTAAAACTGTAGTTCTTTCTCTGTTCACATCAAGCACAGTTTGTTGCCCAGAATTATATTATATTATAATATCACACAACTCGATACAGTTGTATGCGACTATGTTTAACACGCGCTTTACAAATTGACACAGCTCTTTTTGAGTAGCCTAGGAATGATTAAGGGTAAGCAATAAGGAACAGTAGGTAAGATGCAAGTGGTAACAAACCGAGAGAGTAGAGGTTGACTAATTCCTGATTGTCGTACGAGGTTAGACTGAACATTTACTTAGAGATCGACAGGATATGGAATGTCCGAGAAAGATCATATTATGGAACTATTCCAATGCATTTTATACTTGACTTATTTCCTGTTTAACTGCCATCTATGCTACAAAAATCTTGTAAACGAACCAGTTCTTGTAGATCACGTGTACGCCTGACATTAAGGAGGATTAAAGGTAAGACGATCTAGCTTAAACTACTGGCTTATGGCCGACAAAATGCCATTAATTCTGAAACTGGGAAGTAACTGGCATAGCAACAGCCAGATCACCAACCTATTTAATGAAATTGATTTTTCTCGAAAGAGGTAAGAGAGAATGGAAAGAGAAGAGGAGAGAGAACAGCATCCTGAGGGTACCGGATTCAATAAGCAAGGCACAGGAAGATTTGCCAATGCTTACAGTAGACAAAATAAGTCAATGTATCAGAATGAACAATATATGAAGAATGGAGGATAATCTTACATAGTCGACAGAGCTGACAACTAATTAGTGGTTGGTAGTCAGTAGGAAATAATCGCTAGTGAGCATGAGAGTAATTAAGTGGAAATGGATTACAAACAAATTCTAAGTAGAGTTCATTTTACAACATATTGAGAAAATAAAATTGACACTAAGGCCATGGCAGTAAAGGAGGCTGTATAAAACATCTTTGAACTCAGAGTTCCGGTTTTTATTTATAAACTGCTAAACGTTCAGCTGCATGACTACGTTATGGTTGCTTAAGCGTGTAAAAGTATTTCAGAGTAGATATTTTAAGGATTGACATCAACTAAAGAATAACTGACAGAAAAGAATAATTGGATAACCGTTCCATTCTAGAGTGAGACACTTCAGCTGTGCAAACTCTATCTTTCCATGAAGAACTGTATCTAGATGACGACAGGGATTTAATGTCACTCAACCATGAGTCATGACGTCTGTTGTTTCGCGCAACGGTGACATTTACATCGATTGTCATTGGCGAATATCTTGCCACACACGTTTGGTGAACCTTATTATCCTCTTATAAGAACTTCAGGGAAATCATTTTGAAGTTAGTTAGGTGTTGTTTCTGTTGGGACGTGGGAGCGTGAAGTCACGTGATAGAATTGAACTTGTTTGTTCTGGAGATCACAACAATGAAATCGAATTTACTGAACATGTAATCTATAGTATTTCTTTATATATTTGTACATCATTCAAACGGCAAATAAATATTTACTTTGTGTAAAACAATACTCCCAAAGGCGTATTGTTGATTTATGCTTAAATTATTATTTTTGCCTTAAACGTTCGTTGGGTAAACAAAAACAGAAAAGAAATGTGTACAATATATTCATTTTTATTGGTGAAAAGTTTAAAAAATCCGACGATGTCACGTGTTATTAGACGAAAACTTACAAGACTAAATCACCAAAGTTACTTTCATCATTATTTTATCGTTTTCTTTTTCAATTAATTAATACTGTTTGCATTAGACTTACACATCAAAACAAATATAACAGAAAAAATAACTGACTATATAAGCAAGCAACTTAAATTAATGAAAACACTTTTACGGTTATTTTATTTCAAAATACTCATTGACGAGAAATGACCACTTACTGCCGACTTGGATGCGTATACATCACTCTAATTCTACTGAATGCAATTATTCAAAGTGTTTCAGGTAATCAGGATAACAATATTCACTAATCCAATCACTTATTGATCAATATACTGATTTATTTCGCCATAGGTACCGTTTATCCATTAACAAATTTATTAATATGATTTAGTTCACTACAAGAACAGTCTTTAATTAAAAACGATAACACAGTAAAGTCTACTATCATGAAGACTAGTCAATTCAAGTTTCATTATGAAAAAAATAATAAAGCTCACGCTGAGCACAACTTAGTTATCATTTACAGCTGACAGCATTAAGCTGTGTACATATTATGCGTAATAATGAAAATAATAACATAATCTAGTTAGCCAGAGAGAGAGATTTAACAGTGTTCATGTTAATGGTAAAATTCAAGTATTTAAACAAGTAAAGAACTTGTCTATAGTCACCGATAATGCTTATATTTTTAGCTCTTATTTGTAAACGCTTACTTCAAATAACATCAATGCGATTGATGCACAGTTTATAATAAGTTGTTTGAAATTACTTTGCATTTCGACTTTACTAACCAGACTGTTTTACTCTTCAATGCAGGCAGTGGTTTATTTGAAGACGATGAGGTAGTAGGTAAGCATAGCTGCATTATTTATCGTGTTTAATGCTTTTCTATTATCTCAGTGCTGTGTTAACGTGACTAATTTCATAGTTTCGAAAATTTCAACCATTAAGTAATAAAAGTCTTTTATTTCATTCCTGAATGCCATAAGATGAAGTCAGCAAAGATAAGGAAACTGTTTGAAATCATAACTCGAAATATCTTGATTATTTCACATTTCATACACAAGTATTAAGTATGCCATGTTGTATTGTGTCTGGCAGCATAATAAATAAGTTTCAAATTTGTAGTGATAAACGCTGAGCAACATACTCAGACCTTCAGGGCTACCTTAGTTGTTTTTCAATGAATCAATTTATGTGCATGATTCAGTCTCTCTCTATCTCTCTTAAAAAGAAACTTATTTTTAGAGATCTTAATCACCTGCCGAATCAGACTTGAATTTCATAAGTTTAACTGAAAATATGTTTGGTTCTAATTCCATTGTGGGTTGATTTTGTTTTGACAAAGTCTCACAGAGTTATACAGCAATGTTTACTGATGACGTTTCGAGCACAATTTATTGCTCATAATCATATCAAGGTACTCACACAAATTCCTAAGTTCATTCATAAAGTCCCATTATTTTTCACTTGATTTGATTGGTAATAGTATTTTCCATATTTCAGGTATGAGTGACGAGTCATTCCTATTGCATGTGTTGGGTGTAGACTCGATGAACAAAGATTCAGTAATCAACCTCTCTCTCCACCTACCTAGATTACTTTTTAGAAGTTTAACCCTCTCCCATCCTATTGTGTGGTTGTGTGTTAGCGCATGCATCGCAATTGCTGAGCTTTTTTCTAAATTATTTATCTTCTCGGGGTCAACCATTATTACCTTAGCTAAATTTTTATGCTCTGACAATCTGACTACCCCTGACCTACTAGTTTGACCTATGTAGTTGACCCAACTCACAGTCATTGCAGGGTATTTTGTAAATCATATTATTTTGTCTAATTGGGTCAACTGGGTCCTTTAACCTACAGAGCTTGTCCCTGAGTGAGTTTGTAGGTTTAAATGCCACCCTAATTCCTGCTTTACTTAGAATCCTACGTAGGGTCTCAGATGTCCCCTCTTTATATGGTACAACTATAGATGACTTATATTCTCTCTTATTCATGTTATTAATACTAGTTTCACAATTATTTTCATTTTTCCTTTGGCCTTTTTCTATCTTCCTAATGAATTTCAAAGGATAGTTATTCAAAACCAACACCTCTTCTATCTGTTTCATTTCATCATTTGGGTCTTTTTTGTGCTACGTAGTGCCACTGCTCAGTTTGTTAAATACTTAACTAAGCCTGCCTTAACAGTTAACGGATGAGATGAATTAAAGTCTAAGTATCTATTAGAATGAGTTGGTTTTTTGTACACACCAGTGTGCAGTTCACCTTCTTCTATTTGTCTTATTTTACAATTTACCATAGTTAATTCTCCTCGTTCATTTTCTGCTTCAAATGTAAATTTTATTCCCTCCAGCCCTATGTGTAATTTCCACTCGGAATATACAAGAGTAATTTTAACTCTTTTCTAATGATACTGTATGGAAAATGTACATCATATACTTTGACTTATGCACGGTTCACCTTGTATATTACGACCATTTCTACACCAGTATGTTGGCTTCATTTTAAAGTGATATACAACCAAGAGTTTATAGTGAAAGATACATGCATTTCAAAGGAAGCCCTAAATCTAACAGTAATAAGGCGTTCAAAGTGGGTGCGTACTGCCGATGTTTCCCAAACTAGGATGAAACAGCAGCTGTCCAGTACTCCCTGGTTTTCAATGGTTCTCTAACTGATATCAATCCGTGATCAACCCGTAAAACATAACTAATCCTTACAAACCAAACTATAGAAAGTTCAAAGTAAAATTAAAGTCACCATGGTTTTAAACCGTTACACTAATCTAGTAAAAAAGATGCAATTAATTTGTTAATTGAGCAACATCCGGTGCATAAATGCAGAAGAAGAATATTTGCTTGTCCAAAAGTGAAATTCTTCTATGTATTCTCTTCAAATAGATATCATTTGCATAAAGCAGTAGATACATTATAAGTAAATATGCATCTGACACAAATGGCATCGACTTTTGTGTCAGCCCTGTGTGTAATTTCATATATTTTGAAAGATATATTGGGAAGCGGGTCATTATATGGTATATCCTTCTTTGACGTGGCGTCTCATTTATCCAGTCGGTATTAGCGCGTTGCAGCAAATACCCCAAAATATATCCCAGCGTGATTTCATAGAAATCCAAATATATACGTTTAACTTTTGAATTTACTGTATCCTTTGATAATTGCGCAGATATCACCATCAAGCAAGATTTTCTTATACACGTGCAGACAATACAACTCAGTTGAGGAGTATAATGCTATCGACGATAATATACAACAGAGAAGAAATTTTAATTCAAAATTTCATTTAAAAAGCATTCGAAACTTGTCATTAAACCACCATAGCAACTGACCAGGAGGTTGGCGGAGATATGCAACAAAGCCAATCTTAAGAAATAAGTCTTGTTATTCTTTTGAGGGAAATCTTAGCATTGAACGTACTCTTAACCTACGGATAATTAATGATGATTTATCAGAGATCTCATGAAAAAACGTAGTAACGGTCAAACCAGGTGATTTTGGGGAACAAAACCATGAAGTTTGAATACAACAAATTGTCATTACGTTGAAATGATTGTTGGTCATGAATACACCATAAAAATTCATCCATTAGTCATATTATCCCACTGTAAACCATATTAAACGAACATATGCAGCATAGAAAATTACTCTTTCACAGTGATTAAAGACTATTGGAATGAAGACTAGTGTCCAATGTATTTAGAATGGAGTTGTGCATTGACTAGCGTCACTTTCAAACATTATATAATCTGACAGGCATACTTAGGAAGTTGGAAGTTAACTGTTTAGCTAGAACGATAGAAGTGTTCTAGCGTCAAGTTGGTATCAAATCTAAAACAACTAATATTCTTTAAATTGTATTACTGTTGTAGTGAGTTTCCTATCTCTTCTCTCAATGGGCTTTTGAATCAACTATATTTTATTCGCAATTTTTTGTTTTAGTAACGACAACAATGAGAAGTAAGTCGTTCAATATGTTATATTTCCCTTTTCTCTAGCTGCGAACACAAATGGAATTCATATTCTCAAAAAACTTTCGTTGAAACTGAGATGCTTGATTAGTGGAAATGTGAATGTTTTCTTGATGAATAGACAGATAGATAGAGAATCATTAGAAACCGAGTTAGATTATCCTTTCTAGCATGAGACTGTTCACCGGTCATTCAACAACGCCCACCAGATTACAAAGTGAGCACGCTTTACGTTTAGCCACTAGGTTATAATCCAAAGGCTCGTGAATTTTCATTTCTCTTATCTCAGCATACAGTTTCATTACCATTAGGGAATATCTGTCGTAAAACTCAACTTTGCTGGCCCAACTTGCTACGACTCGTTGTCACAACTTCAAGAAACTTATCTAAAGGCTATTTACTAATGAGCTGGAGATTATTACCCAGATGTTTACAGTGTAGGAGCCTCACTGATTTGAAGGTAAATTTCAGTGGGAAATATACCACTAATCTTGTTTTTATCTAGTCAAAAACATATACACAGTTTAGAACTAATGTGAATTTTTTCTCTTGATTCCCACTGGTTGAACTCAACTACCCCATAAATAATTAGAACTACACAACATCAGGTGATATATGGTAATTTCGTAATCTAACGGTCTGCTGTCACAACAGTCTTCCAACTTGTTTAACTACTTTGACTGACATAGACAGCAGGAGTAACGGGAGGTGAGTCAGTCTCCTGACAAGAGAGTATTCAAACCTGAGAAAGCTTCAGTCATCCAGCAAAGTTTTCTTCATAAGCTTTAACATAAGTAATGACATTCCAGGTCTTTTCCAGCTAATCAAAGGAACTTTGAAAGCAAACGATGAAATTAAATTAATTTCAGTAACTCAATCAGAAAAGATGGGGTAAAAACGCTGAATAGTGGGGAAAAACATGAGTATGACTAGTGGTGGGATAGTGAGTGAATAATGGTTAAATGACGCACTTTTCAGTACTTTTCCCAAATTTCCCATTTGCTCATTTCATACCCCTTTATCGTCTAGACGATTTTACTTACAAGGGAAAATTAAGGGAGCCACAAGTACAGAAATTGCTTATCCTAATTCATGCACTACATCAGGCATTTTCCAATTTGATTGTGACAATTTTCAGTGAGGAAATTATAAATTGATAACTCTTTTTTATTAGAATGTAAAATATACTCATGAGATATAGGTCAGTAAAGAATGTCCCTGTTTTAACCTCACATCAAATCTGTACAGTTTTACATACTTTTTAAAAACAGCATGGAAATGTCTATAGGGTCAATTGTTCTTATATCAGTGAATGACAAAACATATACGAAATTACCTATGAAAGAAAATAATAAATTACGTAGTCCAAAACCAATGAAGTGGTGAGTATCGCTCAGAAATGATTAGCACTAAAACTAAAAGCTCCTAAAAACACAAATATTCTCCAAAAGAGTGGGAAATGCAGAATATTTATGAAGTATAAGGGAGTTCGAAAGAAAAGAATAAGGAGGAAAACTGAATGAAATGGACCGTGTATCAAGTTATTGCATAAATTAAAAAGCGGTAAAATTTATGGCCGCGGACAAATCACTTCTCAACACACAGTTCAGGGTTTTCCTTGTATATTAGATTAATTATTGAATTCACATAAATTTATGTGCAATGAATATGCGGTGTTAGCAAGTAGATGTAAACAGTTTAACTGACAGATTGCTTTACATTTGTTCCAAAGTATGTTAAATTATGTACCCTTAATCTATATCAGTAGTCTAGTAATACCTGTTAATATTGGTTGTTTGGAAATTCAGCTACAACCAAAAGTTCTGCAAGTAAGTGAATAGTAGCATAATTTTTCAATGTATTGGGTTCACTTGTATACCTTGTTTAGGTATATTTATTACACAGGCCAGTGTCTATATAGTGGCATTTTGCCCACAATTTCAAACAATGATCTTTATAAAGACGTATCACGAAAGCCTAGGGTTTCGCATACTATAATTTATTCCTGTTCTAAAATTTAACAAATTACAAGGGTAGTTAAGAAAACAACAGGAATGCACTTGAGAAGAAGTAGATATGCATTAGCTATAAATTTTGCTATACTGACGTGTACAACTTGTTTTAATGATGCTTTAATGATGGATTGCAAAGAAGAAAGTTAAGAGACGAGTATAAGCATCATGAACCATCCATTACAACATATTTTCCCAGCTTAAAGATATTTATTTTGTAACATGGGACTGGATAGATTTGTCAACTTACAATAAGATGAATAAAAAAATATATAGAAAATCAGAACAAGTGATTCGGGAAAAGACTCTCGTCACTGAATTTGTCATGGTCATAATCACAAACACTTTAATTGCATTTCATACTACTACTACTATTATTATTCTATGTATTCACGCCTTTGTTTAAATCTTCCCATAAGACAATTTCTTAAAAGAAAAACACCATATATATGCGATTGTACAGAGTGATAATTATATTCGTTGAAAAGAGTCTCTTCATTGAATCACTTATTTTGATTTTCTATATGTTACAATGCTAATTTTTAACTAAATGAAGAATATGCAGTAATTTGTTCAACTTGACCTTTTCTTCAAAATTTTAGGTTCCCTGAGCATGTCCTGGTTTGCTTTCACCTTAATTGGTCTGACAGTTTTTGACATGCTACATATACATTTGAAAAGGATTATTTCTTAATATGCTAAATAATTGCAAAAACTATCCTTCACCTTACATCAGAATGCACTTCTCTTTGTGCGCGTGCATCTGTGCATATGCATTAAGCGCCTTTTTATTGCGGTTTTATGTAGACCCAGTCTGTATTATTGGTTATCGTTGTGTTTAAAATTATTTCAAACAACAGCGGTGTACAATATACTTATTACGTAAAATGTTTCTTTTACTATTTGTGAGATTACTGGTCACATACAGAGATAGTAATGAATTACCTCAAGAGTTTTCTACAGTTGATTAGTAAATCTACACTTTACTCCAAACAGAGTATAAATCCTGATTTTGTATATAATATCCATCCAATGTGCATAAAGGTCCATTGTGAAAGCTTTAAAACCTACAACACATTTGACTGAGTTGCAACAGCTTTGATTTGAATTAACTCAACAGACCAACTCTCTTAAAATAAAGAATATTTTGCATTTGTTAGAATATCCACAGTACTAAGTAGGAAAGTCGGCTTGAACAAGCTTCATTACTTGTTGCCATCAGTCATCAAACGGCATGTGGAAAATTGTAGAAACCCATTCCCTTTAGTAGGTTTGCACTTCAAAAAATCAAGTTTTGTTGACTGGCTGTTATACTGGAACAGATTAGTTATATTATAAATTATTTAAATTAATCCCAGCGTGTTAAGAAAATCAAAACAAGATTAGTTATATGCTACTAATCTAAATGATAAAAATTCCAGCAATGGTCTCCATCATACATTGCCGTTTCAAGGTTTGTCATAGGTTAGCCCACAAGATTTGACTAGCTTGGTTTACACAGTACAAATATAGTTGCTGAACTTTTACAACTTCTCGAGTGTGACATGTGATTTCATTCAACTCTCCCCTAATTTGCATCTAACCAGTCTCTGTTTCTTCTATAAGTTATCCGCCTAAAAGTTTCTCACCTGGTTCGTTGCTTTAATTTCTCATTGCGTATCCATTCTGATAAGCGGTCTGATCCTCAATATCGGGACGTTGAAGTAACGGTTGATGGAAGTTTGCAGTCTGTTGATAATGTTTCTGAATGAATAGTGTTCCTGGACTCTAAACCATATAGGGGCACTGTTCTAACATTAGTGCTGAAAATCTGGATCTTTTTCCTTGTGGAAAACTGCTCCACATCCCTAGAACAGATTTAAGTTCTCTGGGTACTTTGGAATGCATAGTGGGAAAACTGCACCCTACGTTGCAGGTGAAATGGACAGAAACAGTGGTGAATATTGCAGAGAACAGCCAAGATGCGACTTTTTCACAGCTGGCATAGATTGTTTCTGCTTATGTAAGCACATTTGGAAAACTGGGAACAAGCAGTCGGCAAGTCGTAAACGACATATCAATCAGCACCCTTCATAATCGATGCATCTTCAAGGATAGATAAGCGACTTTGTACAATGTATGGGGAAGCCATATAGCCATAGAATGTTAGCTATTCTTGGCCGGCGGCTAAGGAAGTAAAACTTCCTTTCCCCTTTCTTAGGAAAGGCCACAGATATGTCGAATATAAAACTCCTGGTATATTTATCTCGGAAGATTGTAAAGATTTCCATCACCAACTATTAAATTAATCGAAAAATCCTCTTAAACCAGCAAACAACCGAACAAAGCAGTGTGTCAGTGGGTATGCGTAGGTCATCTAGGAAATAATTATATCTGGGATTAGTGTCTCTACGACAAAAATTTGTGATAAAGGAGTTAGTAGATACGCATTTTTAAATAATGGTTCATACACAATTCCAATCAAGACAGACACTTCACCTCTCCTAAGAATGTCATCAGAGGGATGAGAATATTAATTACAACGTTGATTGGAAGCAATGTGGTAAGCTGAGTTAGTAAAGTCTTTGAGAACGAATGTGTAACGACTGACTGAACTATTGTTGTGAAAGATCTTTCGTCGTGCGGCCTAACTTCCACTACAGAAAGTGCCATAAAATAGCCAAGGTTTACAGACTTTTTCTGAATATATCTAGTTGGTGGTGAGACCTTGTTGTTCATCGGGTGAGACGTGCTTACAGCCCACTGAATCCTAGACCAAGAGTTGCAGATACTGTCTTGCAAAAGGACAACACCAACCGATTAAAAGATGTAGGTAACTATAAATTTGCCGATTTACATACTTGTGATAAATCTTCGTCAATACACGACTTCACAACGGTCAGTCCATGGCTCTTCTACTCTAGAAGCTAGAAACTTCCGTCGTAGCTAGTGGTTATGAATCAGCTTGACAGAGATTCGAGAACTCAAAACGTAACCATGCAAATGATCTGGGCTTCGATCCCCTGATGACGCACACCTGATATCAATGGTCGGCCTGCTGAATTTGGGCTACCGACATCACATGCTGAAAATTCCACACCTGTATCAAAAAATACAGTGTGGAATCAAGCTGTAATCAAAAAAATAGTATGCATTGGTTTAACTGCACGAACAAGCATTCAAATGCTGAATGGAAGAGGTTTCAAAGTTTACCATCAAGCTCATTTTGAACTCAGTTGTACTAAGGCTCTGCTAGTCCTATTCCTCACTGAAGGTTTATTACTACGACAAAAGCATACAGATCCATTTACTACTTTAGTAAATAACATGATGCACGGAGTGTTTTTTATAGAACAAAATTATTCTGTGATAGACTTATGTCGAAGAAACTAAACAGTGGATTATCTGGTCGTTTCATAGTGCATTATCTGCAGCAGATCATATTTCATATAGCTCAAGATGTTGTGCTCAAATGTATTTTACCAAATGATATCTCTCAGACTTCCTTAACTATTGATAGTACAGGATTTTTTGGTGGACTCAAGCGAAGTAAATGAAATGAGATGGAATGCTAAATCAAGAATGCATTATTTAACAGGGTTTTCAACGACTAGAATAAGTGTTAGTCAATTGTTCTCCACCAAAGGGTTAGGACTATGTGCTCAGAAGAAGTAATTCAAGATGAATTGAGCATTATATATGATACTCTTATTGAAAATAGCTATCCCGACAAATTTATCAAGAAACACATGACCAAGAAAGCGGAAACGGACTGTTCTCCCTCTGTAAATAAGAAACCTTTTATGTACGACTGCAATTGAAGGGCAATATACCAAGTAATATAATTACGAAAAAACTTAAGAAAATCAGTTCAAAGAACTTTTAATGCTAGCAAACTACGCGTCATATTTTCTACACGACCGATGGTGACAGTGGGACTATGTGTATTTTCGGACCTCCTGACTAACAGTGCCGGGCAGGGCATTTGAGCGGTGTGGATTCAACTACATCAAGGGATCCACTGTTGCTTGGTAGGCTCCTATAATACTTGTCTCAAAACCTGTAATACTGTATACATACCTAAGAAAATCACTTATTACACAAGACGGTGAAGAAGTAAAAATACCTGACCTGCGCTTATTTAGCCTCTTTCAGATCAGGGAAAGGTGTAAACCACGCTGTTTATTCTCACAAGATTTATGTCTTTTGCTGAAGTTTTCAGCCGATAAGGAAGCATGACGCTTTGATAGCTTAATTAGCATTTTGTGTACAGTAAGTGTGGAGCTGCTGGACTGCATATATATGAGTCTTAGGCTATTTGGCTGCTTTGTCAAAAAAAACATAAGTGTAATATGGGCAGCGAAAATTGGATACTCGATGTGGTAATACCCTAAACAGTAACTTGGAACAGTAAAAAAATGGCGCTGAAGACCTGATATCAGCTCTTTTGATGTGGTTGAATCCACACCACCCAAATGCCCTGCTTGGCACTGTCAGTCAGAAGGTCCCACTATCACCTGTACCTACTAATATCAATTCTTTTGGCTGTGTCCAAAGAAACGACAACTCTCTTAAGTGCTCTGTCACCATAGACGTCGACTTAGATAATCCTTGCAATACATAGGCAGATTTACCATCATCTGGTCCTGCTCAGCTGGATGCCTTTAGACAGAGTACACCTGTGCCGGTACAGAAGGTAGATTGTAGCACCACCGCCACCGTTACCGATAAATCCCCCCCCCATTGTCAAAATTTTCATCGGTCACCAACTACACGTGGACGTCAACCTAATGTCGAATTTAGAAAATTAAATAGCTCATTATCTACGCAACACGCATCCATCCAAGCCAATAAGCTATAAAATACATTCTTCCATTAGTCCATTACCTCTTACCTCCTAGGTATCTGATTAAGCTTGCTGATTATCCTGACTACGGGACTTTACAGTCTCATCAGAGAATTATTGATCATATTCCTATGGAAGGCATAAAGCGCGTTCAGTGCAAGTATAATATTATCGTTTTCAATGTACCCGACAGCGCCAACATTAAATCATTGAAAAACAGAGTTTTAAAGGCATGAGAAATACCAGATTCTTATTGTGCCTGCCTCATCTGATACATCCTGTCCAATGATGCTTAAATTTATTAGCATTTTGGATGCAAGCCACTTTGTAAACAGCCAGCAGCTTTTTAGGAAAGTAAGCAGCTTTACAAATATACGTATTATTCACGATGGGACACCAATTCGACTTCGTGCCAAGCAAGATGTCCCAGCAGGTGAAGTCAGTCGCCAAAAAGATACTGCCAGCCCCACTGATGTCAACACAAGCCCCCTTTAACCTTAAAAGAAGCCATCCACCCAGTTACCCTAAATTGAAGCTTGATACAATTACCAATACTAAATCCAGTATTTCTCAAGTTGTTATACAACCTGGAAAGCACTCAACCAATAAAAACCATACCCGCTATACTAAAATTATCGAAAACCCTTATAATGCCTTCCCATCTAACCCTAAGATTCTGAGTAAAAATGTAATGAACAGAATTCCTGTGACTGACGTACACTCCATCAAATCTGATCTAGCGTCTTCTATTACTCATGCATTTATATCACCTAAAAGGAAGTCTACGGTATTAAATATAACTGAGATTAGTCAACCTTTCTACTCCCCTTATCCTCACCATTTTAATGCAACTAACAGCAGCTACCCAACTTCTACTACGACTTTGCGTAATACCGACTTTAACCATGCTCATATTCCTGGCCCACAGCCACATGAACTCATTCTCCTAAACTTTCAGTCTATGCTGCTAACCGCAGACACACTCCCCTGACAACAAACGATCTCTACAACGCTCCAAATAGCCAATCTACTCACAATTTTTTCTATTTTCTGAACCAGTCAGTAATGCCACCAATCAACCTAATGTCGAGCAGTGTGTTTCCTTACCCTCAAATCTGACCTCTTTAGACACCCAGGATATCCCAATTTCCTATCTCTATGTGGTCGTGAACTGGGCGATCAGCCATCAACGCCCTCTTTTTTTCACAGAACCTCAACGAAAACGATGAAGGCTTTAATCACCAAACACTCGATACACCGGTCAGTCTGTCATCCAATTTTCATTTAACTTCAGATGAATCACACCACCATCTCCTTCACTTTGCCTCACCCCTTACCAATGATCAAAGACCGCTCACCCTTTTCCTTAAAAACGTTCGTTGTATCTGCAATAAAATACCGCACCTCCTCTCCTTGATTTCAATTTGTATACCCTCAGCATTGTTAGTTACCGAGAACTGGCTACCATCTGACTTCAAGGATAGGCTGTTAAAATCTCCAGGATACACACTTTAAACATGGCAGAGAAAAAGGACGTAGTGGTTGTTGTCTTATTTTTGTTAGTAGCAAATTCTACGCTGTAGAAGTTGATGGTCTGGTTGCTCACTGTCAGATGCAGTATGGGTTACACCGAACACTAACTTAAATTTAGGACTTATTGGAATGTATAAACAGTCCGCCCAATTCTAATACGGACACAAGGAAACATTTGTGTGAAATTTTTGAACACGTCTCTTCTTTAAATTTTGACTATAAAATTATACGCTTTTATATCACGAAAAATACCCATTGATTCATAAGTAAAAACAGCTTTTTTGGTTCAGCGAAGAAATTTCTTTTCAACGAATTTATTTCCGAAATGTACAGTCGTATTTATATTACACAAAATGTTATTAAGTGGCACTAAATAATTGCTCAGTCAATAAACATATATATGTCTGTCTGTTTTCAACACAGAACTTTGCACATATGTGTCTAGGGGACTTATACTAGAGCTCACTAACATTATAAATATAAGAATAATAATCCAAGTCAATGGAGTGTTAAATAACAATATATTACCAAAAAATGCAGTGACGAGTTGTATCAACAAAAAGGATTACTTGGATATAAAGTCTAAGTCCTCTGCTACAAATTATGTATATAATCCACGGGTACGTTAATTGATTGGGTTGCGTCTGCTGTAGCTGCTGTGTTCCGGTTGTAGAAATGTCTTCGGTTGAGAGTAGTAGACTCCTACAATAAATCCGAAGTATACAACACGGTGTGAGTGGAGCAAGTAAGCAGAAGTGACCAGGGAGAAGACGAAGTCTCCAACAGCAGAGTGTATTTTTCAATTGTACACGGAAGTTATGTATATTTCAACAAGAAGCGTTTTAAACAAAAATTATGTACAATATCTCGAATTTATACAAATAACCAAAAAGTGTACAATCACATTGTTACGTACTCCACACGGCTCCCCCCCTAGAGGTCCGGAGAGACAACCGGAAAATGATAAGTAAAACTGTGAAGTAAATAATAATAGTAATAACAATTTTTGGATAAAAATAGGGATATATTACAACATGCATAAACGCGAGAAGGTATGTGAATCATGTAAAGTCTGAAAGCATATACAATGAGTTCAGCAATAAAAATTGAAATAGAAAGTCATGTCACTTAAATTTGCACTAACCATGAACATAGATTTTTAATGTATAAAGAAAAATATGTAAATACACAGTAATTAAGGAGAAAACATTAAAAAATATGGATTAAAGATCAATAGTTTCTGAAATGGACGATACCTGTTTTGTAGGTGAGGTACATATAAATAAATAATAGTGATAGTAACATCAAAGTTTACGACGAAATACTAACGGTCATGATAATAATGTCTAAACGAAAAAGATAATAATAATTTTTAATTATTTTTCTTTTATTAGTCCTCAAAATGAACGTAGCGAGCCGGTTTACTGATTTGCCGACCACTACGTGTTTGATATGGAGGGAGGATAAGACTTGGTGCCGGTGGAGTGGAATCGGATGTTTGATTATTTGATTGCGCAGCTGCCGATGTAGATTCGAAGTCGTTGTCGGTGTATGCGGGTTTGATTCGATCAATTGAAATAGTCTCTCGTTTTCCATTCTTGTTCACTGTAAAGTGTTTGTCTGAACGTTTAATAACTTGAAAGGGTCCTTCGTATGGAGGTTGCAATCCTTTTCTGATGGCGTCGACTCGAATGAAGACGAATTTGCAAGTTTGTAGATGTTTGTTGATCTGATCTCGTCGGGGAGATTGTCGAGGTGCTGTTGGTTGAAGTTGAAGCATTTGTCTAGTTAATCGGTTAGTGAAGTCGGCAATGTTCACGTCTGTGGAATCGGCTGAGGGGACTAGCTGTCCAGGCAAGGTTAGGTTGGTGCCATAGACAAGTTGAGCCGGTGTACATCCTAAATCTTCTTTGATAGTAGATCGGATACCAAGTAAAATCAAAGGTAAGTATTCACTCCACTTAGATGTATCATTCTGCGCCATCAGGGAGCTTTTCAGTTGTCTGTGGAATCTTTCCACTAGACCATTCGCTGCCGGATGATAGGCTGTTGTGGAGATATGTTTCACTCCCAGAAGTCTCGTCAGTTCGCGAAAGAGTGTCGATTGGAATTGAGGACCGCGGTCGGATGTAATAGTAGTTGGTACACCGTAGTTTGACACCCAACGGTCGAGAAAAACTAAAGCAACGTTTTCAGCAGATATGTCGTTTAAGGGGCATGCAATAGCCCAACGAGTAAATCTATCAATCGCTGTCAGGATATGTGTATATCCCTTGATGTTGGCAATGGTCCCACGATATCTATATGGATATGCTGAAATCTCCTTTCGGGTAATTCAAACGTCTTCGGGGTTGTAATAGTGTGGCGGTGTACTTTGGAGCATTGGCATTGGAGACATTCTCGTGCCCATCTCCGAATGTCAGAGTTCATTTTAGGCCACACGAAGCGTTCGCTGATCAGTCTGACCGTGGCGCGTACTCCAGGGTGAGAAAGCGAATGTAAATGTTCGAACAATGCTTTTCGGCAACTGAGAGGGACAAATGGACGATTAGTGCCGGTAGATACATCGCAGACTATGGTTGCATCTGATAAGGGGATAGGCACATCTTTGAGCTGTAAGGAAGAGTTTCTGCGGCAGGTTTGGAGTTCAACGTCATCTCTTTGTAATTGAGCCATACGATCAAGACTGATGTCTACCGACGTTTGAAGCTGGTTAATGTCACTTCTTGAAAGAGAATCGGCTACCACGTTCGCATCCCCTTTGATGTACTGGATGTCGGTTGAAAATTGGGAGATATAATCCAACTGTCTGGCTTCTCTAGGGGAGTGTTTATCGAGTGAAGTAGTGAAAGCATGACACAGGGGCTTGTGGTCAGTAAAAATAGTGAAATGCCGGCCCTGTAGTAAGTAACTGAAATGCTTCACTGCAAGATATATGGCCAGCAATTCTCTCCCAAAAGTGCTGTATCGTGTCTGAGCCGGTTCCAACTTCTTAGAAAAGAATGCGAGTGGGGTGACTTCGCCCTTCATCTTTTGTTGTAATACTGCCCCTACAGCTACTTGGGAGGCATCTGTGCACAAAATAAGCGACGCTTCGGGGTTGATATGGGATAGCATAGTGACTTTGGATAAGGCATCTTTTGCGTTGCAAAATGATTCGTGTGCTTCAGCTGACCACTGAAACTTTTTAGGATCATTTTTAAGGAGGTCGGTTAACGGCTGGACGATGGAGGCACACGAAGGAATGAAACGCCGATAGAAATTAAACATCCCCAAAAAACGTCTGACCTTCTTGAGTGAATCTGGTTCGGGGAAGTTTTTGATGGACTCTATCTTTTCCTCCGTAGGCGTAATACCATTCGCGGTTATGTGGTGTCCCAGAAACTGTATAGAGGAGACACCGAATATGCACTTTTTGGGGTTAATGACGACTCCATATTGCTCAAATCGTTGAAATAAGATGGTGAGGTGATCAGTATGTTCTTCGGGCGACGAGCTAGCAATTAAAACGTCATCGATATATACAAATACAAAGTCCAAACCTTGTGTGACCTGATCCATGAAACGTTGGAAGGATTGTGCTGCGTTCTTTAGGCCAAATGGCATGCGGAGAAATTCAAACAAACCGAAAGGTGTGATGATGGCCGTTTTTTCGATATCCTCTTGGGCAACTGGTATTTGGTGATAGGCCCTGACCAAGTCTACTTTAGAAAAAATGGTTTTTCCGTGTAATGTCAGGGAGAAATCATGAAGATGGGAATAGGATAACGGTCGGGAACTGTGGCATTGTTTAAATGTCGGTAATCCCCACATGGCCTCCAATCATGATCAGCTTTAGGCACCATGTGTAAGGGCGAAGACCAAGGACTATTGGAGGGTCTGATGATGCCGAGCTGCATCATGTGTTCAAATTCTGCCTTGGCTGCTGCCAATTTGTCCGGGGGTAATCTACGAGGACGAGCACGAACTGGTTGACCCGTAGTAACTATCTTGTGAGTAACTGTGTGAGGGACGTCCTCGATGTTGTACGACGGCTTAAGAATTTTAGGGAAACGGTGAAGTAGGGAGGAAAAAGGGCAATCTGCTGGTCTTTCAATACTGATATTATAGACAGAATAGCTGGAGATAATTCCATGGATCTTTAGATGGGTGTTGTTATCAATCAGTTTTTTATTGTTGACGTCAACTAACAGGTTGAAATTACTCAAGAAATCCGCTCCGAGGATGGCGTGACCGACGTCGGCTACTATGAAAATCCATGTGAAACGCCGACGTAAACCTAGATCCAGTATGAGGGATTGCTCTCCATACGTCTGTATGCTTGTGTGGTTAGCTGCCCGGAGAGACAGTTTTCCGGGTGTCCGTGTAGATCGCCTGGATAGTGAAGGAGGGATCACGCTAACTTCTGCTCCCGTGTCTACCAGGAATAAAGTGTCTGAAGTTTTGTCCTTCACATAGAAGAGGCGACTTGTTTGCTTGCCAGTACCAGCTGTCGCCATCACTGTCTCGCTGAGGCGTTTCCCTGAGCCTGGTTGGCTTCGCTAAAGCTGCACGGTTTTACACATTTCAGGGCATGACGTCCAAACTTCCAGTGATACCAGCATATATTACTATCCCGAGAAGACGTGTGAGAACGCTGTCGTGAGAAGGATCGTCGTCGTGATGGTGACCTTCTTTGTGAACTCAGCCTCCGGACTCGTCGATCAGACCTATTAGTTTCCAACTTGTCAATCCTTGCCGCTAAGTCTGCAATGGCGGCGAGTATCGGTGTGTCTGCCGTGGGTGTGGAATGACACGGTGTGGCACTATCAGATGCTATGTGACTTATGGTGTTATCAGATAAAACGTCCATAATACTATCTGCCATGTCACTTAGTTGGTCTAAGTCATACGACTTTCCTGAGATGATTAAAATTTGCTGGACATTTCTAGGTAAACGTTGCAACCACATCTGTTTCAGCACTACCTCGTCTACTTTATGATGTCTGATTAACTGGCGCATGTGCCTGAGCAGCTGGGATGCTTTACGTGGGCCTAGTTCACAGCCTGTGAGCAATTGTTGGATTCTTTTCTCATCCGACAAACTGGTGCGTTGTATGAGGAGGGCTTTAAGTTTATCAAATTGATGTTCCGTAGGAGGATATTCGATGAAATCGCTGATTTCTGTCAATACTGAAGGAGGGAGTTCTGCCAGCACCATACTATAGTCTCCAACAACAGAGTGTATCTTTCAATTGTACACGGAAGTTATGTATATTTCAACAAGAAGCGTTTTAAACAAAAATTATGTACAATATCTCGATTTATACAAATAACCAAAAAGTGCACACTCACATTGTTACGTACCCACATGTGCGCCAGTTCAAGTCGCCACATTCCATCCTTGTAGCACGCAAAGCAACAGAAGAAAGTACAAGAAAAGCATAGTAGAGACAGTAAACAGAGGTGTGAGACAAAGAAAGAGTATTAACGAAGAACAAAACAGTTTTACTGGAAATCATAAGTCACAAGGAGCGGATGCATCTGCGCCACTGAGAACGATTTTGAGCAATGTCACCAATTGTTTCCAACCATTGTTTTTTACCGCCCGGAGGACGCCAACCAAGAAGTCTACATCTTCCTACGTGGCTTAGACTAACTGTTGTAGATTTCATTGACTGGTGCCATGTTTTGGTTTGACCGCCACTAGCTCTTTTCCAGCCTGACCCTATATCAGCTAACATTGCCCGTCGAGGAAGACGATGACTAGGCATACGTAGCACATGTCCTAACCATCTCAGTCTATGTAACTTCACAACCTCGTCGATTGATTTCCCCTCCTTACCTAGAACTCGACGCCTAACCTCAATATTGCTCAACTTATTATACCACTTCACACGGGAAATAGGACGCAGGCACCTATGATCAAAGACAGCTGACCAATCTTTTCATGTCTTCCACTCTTAATGGCCAGGTCTCACAGCCATAAAGGAGGACGGAGCAGAATGCTGAGCTGTACACCCGCCCTTTGGTCGATAGTCGGACATCTCGTCTACGCCAGAGACGGCGTAAACTGGCATATGCGAAACTAGCCCTCTGTATCCGTGCTGAGATTTCGTCAGAGATCAACCCGTTGGGGCTGATGGTACTTCCCGAATAAGTGAAGCGGTCAACGTGCTCTACCACTTCACTCCCTATTTCTAATCTAGGAGTCGATGTAGTCCAGTCCTGTAACATCATCTTGCATTTGGCGGGAGCGAATCACATGCCAAACATTCGTAGATTGCAGCTCAAGGTGTTTAGAAGACTCTGCATTTTATCAGAGTCCTTGCCTAGAAGGACTATATCGTCTGCATATTCTAAGTCAACGAGATTATTCCCTGGTAGCAAGTCAATCCCTGAATCTTTGAAGTCACTTAGGGTGAAGCTTATTAGTACATCTATGATGAAGTTGAATAGAAAAGGAGATAATGGGCATCCTTGACGGACACCACTGGTCGTCATCAGTTCAGATGACAGCTCTCCGTAAGCCCTCACCTGGCTGTATGAGTACGAGTAGAGTGCCTTGATCATTTCAATATATTTTCTCGGGATTCCCTTTACAGCCAAGCATCTCCAGAGAACTTCTCGATCGACAGAGTCGAATGCTGCCTTTAGGTCAAGAAATATAATGATTGTTGGACGCCGGTAGGAATGACTATGTTCTAGAATCTGTCGGAGGGTGAAGATATGATCAATACACCCTCTTCCTGGTCTAAAGCCTGTCTGGCTCTCTCGTGTTTGTGCCTCCCGAGCCCCACTCAGTCTACGCATGATTATTGAGCCTAGGACTTTAGATACTATATTAGTCAAGCTAATCCCTCTGTGGTTATCACAGGAAGACTTGTCTCCCTTCTTGTATATCGGGATAATCAGTGACTTACACCAACCCGATGGACTTCCTCTGATTCCCAGACGCTGCTTAGTACCTCAGTTAATGCAGACAGTAGACTGTCTCCACCGTACTTAAATACCTCTGGAGTCATTCCATCAGGTCCCGCTGCTTTGCCTTGTTTCATATTAGTGACACCTTTAGTAACCTCAGTTAGGGACGGAGGACCTGTGTCTATATCCCATTCAGGGGGCTGCTGGATGTTCGGCAGGTTGAGTGTGGCTGTGGACCAATTAAACTGCTCCTCATAGTGCTCTTTCCAGCGCTCCAGCCGTCTATCCTGGGAGCTAATTATGGTGCCATTTTTCTCCGAGATTGTTTCACTCATGATGATGAGTTTAAAGAGTTGCCTAGTGTTGCCTATCGCTGATGCTTTTTTCATCTCTTTGGCCTTTGTCACCCACAACTCTTTACGGTCCTTGCGGAGACTTTTCGTAAGCTTCCTTTACTTACATATATATGTGATAAGAATAACAATGATTAAAATGTTATAAGCGATAGAGTTGAAGTGGATAAATTACAAAATTACTAAAGATAAGTGAATTGATATCAAAAATGCCAAGTTTTTTGATTTGACACTAGTAACTAGTGTGATGCATCTAGTCCTCTGATTGGTGTAGACTGAATTATAACAGTCAGATACGCCTTACTGATGAGTGCCAACTAGCACGAAACCTAAATCCAAGGCTTCCTGCCGATTGCCTCCAACCATCAACCATCAAATGTCAAGTGTCGTTTAAAAATTTTAAAAATTAGGAGTAGGATTGCGATTAGATTGAAGATGTGAAGTGAAGTGGAAAGAATTCAAGTGGTAAAATAAAATAAAAACTAGAAAGAACATTACTATGATCAAGGTAAAGAAAGGGGTTTGACAAAACGTTTTTGATCACATAATTTAGGTTTCTGTTCATGTATAGCTAAAGATTCGGCTATGCATAAGTGAAGAAAATATAAACTTTTGGATCGATTCGATTTTGCCATGTAGATAACTTTGAAAGATGAATCACGTGGGGCTTAATGACCAGACTCTAACAGGTGATCACAAATAGACGACTTCGCAGTTCTACGTTCGCCTCTCATTAAGCAAACCGGATAGTGTTCAGCTACACGTTTTCGGAGATTACGCTTACAGGTCCCACAAGAGCAGGTAAAAGAGTAAATGCACATAGATGTGGACAAAAGCGGTAATCTATCCTTGACGCATTGTCTAATCATATTTCGGCTGGTAAAAACTAGTTGCAAGTCAGCTGCAGGAAAAGTGCGTTTAATACATTTAGATAAACGATTTTTAATCAATTCCGAAATGATGTCACCTTTGAATGCGAGGCTCATAAAGTTTTTTCTTTGGGACTGTGATTTGTCTAGAATCGGATTCTTTCTTGATGTTACGTTCAATAAACCTTGTAGGATAACCATTGTTAAGGAGATTTGATCGAAGGTTATCTAGTTCCCTATCGATTGTCTCTGCAGAGCAGATTTTACAAATTCTATGGCATAAGGTTTTGTCAAACCCCTTTCTTTACCTTGGTCATAGTAATGTTCTTTCTAGTATTATTTTATTTTACCACTTGAATTCTTTCCACTTCACTTCACATCTTCATTCTTATAGTAATCGTATTCCTAATTTTTAAAATTTTCAGACGACATTTGACATTTTTGATATCAATTCACTTATAAAATAATCTTTAATAATTTTGTAATTTATACACTTCAGCTCTACCCCTTATAACATTTTAATCATCATTATTCTTATCACACATATATGTATATTGACTGAGCAATTATTTAGTGCCACTTAATAACATTTTCTGTGATATAAATACGACTGTACAGCTTGGAAATAAAGTCGTTGAAAAGAAATTTCTTCGCTGAACCAAAAAAACTGTTTTTACATAAAATTATATCTGGCGACTTTAACATGCCTGGTATCCACTGGAATAGCCTAAATGTTCCTAAATACCCTGATTGTTTTATAAATAGTTTAATTCAATGGATGGACACAAAATGTTACTCATCCTACACATAAATCCAACACCCTGGATCTTAGTCTCACACATAATATTCTTCTCCTTGGAACTCGAGTTTGGCCTTCATTCCCTGGTAGCGACCACAACACAGTCATTTCTACCTTTAATTTAGCAGCAAGTGGGTCATCTGAAGGCAGTCACCGGACAGTAAAAGTCAAAGGCTAAGTGGGAAACAACCCTGTCCTTTATTCGTTGGTAAGACTGGGATACTTTTTTCTTTAACAAAAACAAAGTAACATTCTTTACATTTTTCATAATTAATGTTGCTGTTAAGGATGATGCAGGCATAACCAAACTCTTTAACAAGCATTTTTCTGATTCATACACGCACTATATTTCTGCATGCATCGACTATGACTCTGTAAAATGGAAAACACTGTCAAATATATGCTTGACTACTGATTTTATAAAAAGTGAAATAAGTTCAATGAAATCCTCAATACTCCTGGACCTAACTCAATTCCTTCATCTTTCCTAAAAATTGTGGCTCCGATACCCTCTCCTCTTGCTGAAAATATCTTCAAGGTCCTTTATGAATGGAGTTTTTCCTTCCAAATCGGAGCACATATATATTGTTTCTAGATTTAAATCCGACTCAAAATATGATGTAAAGAATTACAGGCCAATAAATATAACGTATGTCCTTTCAAGGATAATTGAGAAGATAATCAGTACCAAAATCACTGACTTCTTATTGACTGAAAACCTCACAACACCTTCTCAGCACAGTCTAATAAAGCCCAGGTCATATATGACCTTTCACCTGGGAATATTCGACTTTATAACTGGACTTACAGACAAAAAGTTCGTTGTGCTCAGCATGTATATTGGTCTAAAGATGGAATTCGATAGAGCATGTCATAGCTTACTCCTGAAAAAACTACGGTATACCTGGTAGTTTCTTACAGTGGTTTGATTCATTTATATGTAGTCAGTCCGATTAACGACACTTTCTCTAGTACCACCCTTAAATCAAGTGACGTAATTCAAGGTGGTGTACTGGGGCCTCTCTTCTTTCTCATATAGCTAAATGACGTCTGTGATGTTATAAAGCATGTCAGATTCTTATTTGCTAATGATTTGAAGGTAGCATACCACAGTGTCACCCTGAAAAGTGACAAATGTGTCTCACAAAATTTGATCGGATTTTGATAGTATTGAGGCTTAGTGTAAGTTGCGAATGATACAGACTCCCGTGAAGAAGTGTGGTCTGTTATGCTCAGCTCGCCTACGTATTGCACCACACATAACTATATAGGATAAGCCAATCGCTATTTTCCATTTTGTACTTGACCTCAGGCTTGTGGAGTACGTCACAACATGATTGTACACTTTTTGGTTATTTGTATAAATTCGAGATATTGTACATAATTTTTGTTTAAAACGCTTCTTGTTGAAATATACATAACTTCCGTGTACAATTGAAAAATACACTCTGCTGTTGGAGACTTCGTCTTCTCCCTGGTCACTTCTGCTTACTTGCTCCACTCACACCGTGTTGTATACTTCGGATTTATTGTAGGAGTCTACTACTCTCAACCGAAGACATTTCTACAACCGGAACACATCAGCTACAGCAGACGCAACCCAATCAATTAACGTACCCGTGGATTATATACATAATTTGTAGCAGAGGACTTAGACTTTATATCCAAGTAATCCTTTTTGTTGATACAACTCGTCACTGCATTTTTTGGTAATATATTGTTATTTAACACTCCATTGACTTGGATTATTATTCTTATATTTATAATGTTAGTGAGCTCTAGTATAATTCCCCTACACACATATGTGCAAAGTTCTGTGTTGAAAACAGACAGACATATATATGTATATTGACTGAGCAATTATTTAGTGCCACTTAATAACATTTTCTGTAATATAAATACGACCGTACATTTCGGAAATAAAGTCGTTGAAAAGAAATTTCTTCGCTGAACCAAAAAAGCTGTTTTTACTTATGAATCAATGGGTATTTTTCGTGATATAAAAGCGTATAATTTTATAGTCAAAATTTAAAGAAGAGACGTGTTCAAAAATTTCACACAAATGTTTCCTTGTGTCCGTATTGGAATTGGGCGGACTGTTTATACATTCCAATAAGTCCTAAATTTAAGTTAGTGTTCGGTGTAACCCATACTGCATCTGACAGTGAGCAACCCAGACCATCAACTTCTACAGCGTGGAATTTGCTACTAACAAAAATAAGACAACAACCACTACGTCCTTTTTCTCTGCCATGTCTAAAGTGTGTATCCTGGAGATTTTAACAGCCTATCCTTGAAGTCAGATGGTAGCCAGTTCTCGGTAACTAACAATGCTGAGGGTATACAAATTGAAATCAAGGAGAGGAGGTGCGGAATTTTATTGCAGATACAACGAACGTTTTTAAGGAAAATGGTGAGCGGTCTTTGATCATTGGTAAGGGGTGAGGCAAAGTGAAGGAGATGGTGGTGTGATTCATCTGAAGTTAAATGAAAATTGGATGACAGACTGACCGGTGTATCGAGTGTTCGGTGATTAAAGCCTTCATCGTTTTCGTTAAGGTTCTGTGAAAAAAAGAGGGCGTTGATGGCTGATCGCCCAGTTCACGACCACATAGAGATAGGAAATTGGGATATCCTGGGTGTCTAAAGAGGTCAGATTTGAGGGTAAGGAAACACACTGCTCGACATTAGGTTGATTGGTGGCATTACTGACTGGTTCAGAAAATAGAAAAAATTGTGAGTAGATTGGCTATTTGGAGCGTTGTAGAGATCGTTTGTTGTCAGGGGAGTGTGTCTGCGGTTAGCAGCATTGACTGAAAGTTTAGGAGAATGAGTTCATGTGGCTGTGGGCCAGGAATATGAGCATGGTTAAAGTCGGTATTACGCAAAGTCGTAGTAGAAGTTGGGTAGCTGCTGTCAGTTGCATTAAAATGGTGAGGATAAGGGGAGTAGAAAGGTTGACTAATCTCAGTTATATTTAATACCGTAGACTTCCTTTTAGGTGATATAAATGCATGAGTAATAGAAGACGCTAGATCAGATTTGATGGAGTGTACGTCAGTCACAGGAATTCTGTTCATTACATTTTTACTCAGAATCTTAGGGTTAGATGGGAAGGCATTATAAGGGTTTTCGATAATTTTAGTATAGCGGGTATGGTTTTTATTGGTTGAGTGCTTTCCAGGTTGTATAACAACTTGAGAAATACTGGATTTAGTATTGGTAATTGTATCAAGCTTCAATTTAGGGTAACTGGGTGGATGGCTTCTTTTAAGGTTAAAGGGGGCTTGTGTTGACATCAGTGGGGCTGGCAGTATCTTTTTGGCGACTGACTTCACCTGCTGGGACATCTTGCTTGGCACGAAGTCGAATTGGTGTCCCATCGTGAATAATACGTATATTTGTAAAGCTGCTTACTTTCCTAAAAGGCTGCTGGCTGTTTACAAAGTGGCTTGCATCCAAAATGCTAATAAATTTAAGCATCATTGGACAGGATGTATCAGATGAGGCAGGCACAATAAGAATCTGGTATTTCTCATGCCTTTAAAACTCTGTTTTTCAATGATTTAATGTTGGCGCTGTCGGGTACATTGAAAACGATAATATTATACTTGCACTGAACGCGCTTTATGCCTTCCATAGGAATATGATCAATAATTCTCTGATGAGACTGTAAAGTCCGTAGTCAGGATAATCAGCAAGCTTAATCAGATACCTAGGAGGTAAGAGGTAATGGACTAATGGAAGAATGTATTTTATAGCTTATTGGCTTGGATGGATGCGTGTTGCGTAGATAATGAGCTATTTAATTTTCTAAATTCGACATTAGGTTGACGTCCACGTGTAGTTGGTGACCGATGAAAATTTTGACAATGGGGGGGGGATTTATCGGTAACGGTGGCGGTGGTGCTACAATCTACCTTCTGTACCGGCACAGGTGTACTCTGTCTAAAGGCATCCAGCTGAGCAGGACCAGATGATGGTAAATCTGCCTATGTATTGCAAGGATTATCTAAGTCGACGTCTATGGTGACAGAGCACTTAAGAGAGTTGTCGTTTCTTTGGACACAGCCAAAAGAATTGATATTAGTAGGTACAGGTGATAGTGGGACCTTCTGACTGACAGTGCCAAGCAGGGCATTTGGGTGGTGTGGATTCAACCACATCAAAAGAGCTGATATCAGGTCTTCAGCGCCATTTTTTTACTGTTCCAAGTTACTGTTTAGGGTATTACCACATCGAGTATCCAATTTTCGCTGCCCATATTACACTTATGTTTTTTTTGACAAAGCAGCCAAATAGCCTAAGACTCATATATATGCAGTCCAGCAGCTCCACACTACTGTACACAAAATGCTAATTAAGCTATCAAAGCGTCATGCTTCCTTATCGGCTGAAAACTTCAGCAAAAGACATAAATCTTGTGAGAATAAACAGCGTGGTTTACACCTTTCCCTGATCTGAAAGAGGCTAAATAAGCGCAGGTCAGGTATTTTTACTTCTTCACCGTCTTGTGTAATAAGTGATTTTCTTAGGTATGTATACAGTATTACAGGTTTTGAGACAAGTATTATAGGAGCCTACCAAGCAACAGTGGATCCCTTGATGTAGTTGAATCCACACCGCTCAAATGCCCTGCCCGGCACTGTTAGTCAGGAGGTCCGAAATACACATAGTCCCACTGTCACCATCGGTCGTGTAGAAAATATGACGCGTAGTTTGCTAGCATTAAAAGTTCTTTGAACTGATTTTCTTAAGTTTTTTCGTAATTATATTACTTGGTATATTGCCCTTCAATTGCAGTCGTACATAAAAGGTTTCTTATTTACAGAGGGAGAACAGTCCGTTTCCGCTTTCTTGGTCATGTGTTTCTTGATAAATTTGTCGGGATAGCTATTTTCAATAAGAGTATCATATATAATGCTCAATTCATCTTGAATTACTTCTTCTGAGCACATAGTCCTAACCCTTTGGTGGAGAACAATTGACTAACACTTATTCTAGTCGTTGAAAACCCTGTTAAATAATGCATTCTTGATTTAGCATTCCATCTCATTTCATTACTTCGCTTGAGTCCACCAAAAAATCCTGTACTATCAATAGTTAAGGAAGTCTGAGAGATATCATTTGGTAAAATACATTTGAGCACAACATCTTGAGCTATATGAAATATGATCTGATGCAGATAATGCACTATGAAACGACCAGATAATCCACTGTTTAGTTTCTTCGACATAAGTCTATCACAGAATAATTTTGTTCTATAAAAAACACTCCGTGCATCATGTTATTTACTAAAGTAGTAAATGGATCTGTATGCTTTTGTCGTAGTAATAAACCTTCAGTGAGGAATAGGACTAGCAGAGCCTTAGTACAACTGAGTTCAAAATGAGCTTGATGGTAAACTTTGAAACCTCTTCCATTCAGCATTTGAATGCTTGTTCGTGCAGTTAAACCAATGCATACTATTTTTTGATTACAGCTTGATTCCACACTGTATTTTTTGATACAGGTGTGGAATTTTCAGCATGTGATGTCGGTAGCCCAAATTCAGCAGGCCGACCATTGATATCAGGTGTGCGTCATCAGGGGATCGAAGCCCAGATCATTTGCATGGTTATGTTTTGAGTTCTCGAATCTCTGTCAAGCTGATTCATGACTTTCAAATCCAAGAATCTAAAATGCTGATGTATAGAACGCAGCAAAGAGGAGCCCTCTTTGAGTACTGTCCATTTATCCTAGACAGCACCTCCATTAAGGACAAACTAAAGATTGAAAGTGTCCAAATGTGATTTACAAGTAGAATCTTAGGAACAAGTCTGAAAGGTCTCTATAACTATCGTTGCACAACTCTTAAGATCGAACCCCTTCGGTCCAGGCGCCAACAATCAAACCCCATCCTCCCATTTAAAATTCTCAAAGGAATAGTATACTTTCCTATAATAACCTTTATTCTAACAGCGTATGAATTACGCAGCAACTGGTCTTCTCTGAGCCATATTCTTTAATGAACGCTGTCACGTGCCAACTCCACAGTTAAATATAAGCAAATATGGAACTTCTTACCACATGAAGTCAAAATCAGCACCACATCACAATGATTCACCCATCTACTCAAAAAATGTTTCTCCAAAAACAGTCTTGACACAGTTTGCCACATGCCGAAAATTCGTGATATTGTTTCTTTACCCTTTGACTTATGTACCTAATAAGCTCTGCTCACTCAACCCATTGGCAGAAACGGTCAGAATTATCACATTTATTTAATGTAATCAACGTTGCGCTTATGCTGTTCTCAGTTTCTTTTTAGTTGATTCAATTATTTGTTTAGCAAGCCTCATCTCAAAATATCTGCATTCCTTTCATACACACCTGAAGTGGAATACACAGCCTCACATACCACGAAAGCTACACCAAATCTATATAAGTTACCCCCCCCCTTCAAACACATCTCCATCGCCTGCTAAACTCTGCCAGCCTCATCTGTCATACTTTTACAGTCATTTAACTCCACTTAACCCCGGTTTTCGGCTGTCAAATTAATCAAATATTATGGCATATAACCCTAGCGACGCTCTGTTATGGGCATTTCAGTGTGGTAAGAGTTCCACCTCAAGGTCGAGCAGTAAACAACCTGGATATGAGCGGGACTAAAATCTCCTCTGGTGACGAACTAATGTTGTACGTAAACACCATCTACGTCTGCGCAAATTCCAGCCTTACGGGGGATCGTCTAAATTATCAGCTTAACTACACTGTGAGTCTTAAATATTAACGGATATAATTTTATTGTTCAGCTATTATAATCCTGTGTATTCGAATTCTTATGAACCATTATAATTAACTTCTGTCTCTTCTTATGCATATATATATATATATATATATATATAATATACATATAATTATGTACCTTTATGTAGTGTTTTTCGTACCTTTTCATATTGCCCCTTTGTTTTCATATGTTTATACCTAATATTCAGAAGGCAGACTGCAAATCTCTGATTTCTCTAAATTTTTATTGTACACATATATTTTTAAAATGCTGTTAGAGACGATACATACAAAATGGCTGACTGAAAGTAGTCGTTAATGCCATGAGTTTCGTTGAGTTAGCTAGTGAACGCAGAAACAGTCTGTGACACAGCAATAAAAAATTTTTTAAGTATTTCACCTGGGCCTAACATATTAAAAGTGGAGTGGTAACTGCCGTTCAGAAGATATGATGGTGGGTACTTAAGACAACCACCCTTATCTGTGGGAAAACTCCTTATTACTAAGGCTCCTGAGTTTGAATAACTTCAACATAAAGAAAAACTACCTGAATGCCACCGCTTACGAATAAACTCTCTGAAAACAAACTCATGGTATGATTTCTCTACTTCAGAAGGACATCAAACCGCAAAAATCAGAACAACAGCATAAATATTACTAAACTTCCGCTTTTCTTCTACATATTTTATGTACTTTGGCGTTTGAATATAACTTTTTCAGTATCTACCAACATTACCCTATAAGGCTGGGGACAATCATCAACATTCGTTTCTTTATTATTCTTTTTACCACCACAGACTTGAACTGGCCGTTAGAAGGTAACACTATAAAATTCAATCTATGAATTCTTAGTAATGAATGAACCTTGCGTTTATCGCATATTGTTTGTTTAGATTATTATTATTTGCCATCTGCCCCTGCATCTCTCTTGCTGTTGTTTTCTGTCTTCTCTTTTCGCAGGTACTGCATTGGAGCAGCAAAAATTTACAATAATGCTGCTTTCTACGTTTGTATTATTTGAACGGAGTTTTGAGGTCACTAGAACCTACATATTGTGGATATTCAGGATATTGTTAGCACATATGATGAACAGCAGAACAAAGTCCATTGTGAAATCTGTTTATCATCGTAAAGTTGATCCCTCGTTTCTGCTAACACCAAAATAATGCTGCACTTACTGTCTACTGTGGATGAGTAAAGCTGGTTATTCATAACGTCATAAAATTGTTTCGTAAAACGTTAGTTCAATGATAATAGTGTTTTTGGCAACAGTAATCAAACAAAAACCAACATATTAGAAATATATACTATGTACGATTCAGTTTTACTAAATATATGTCATATGTACACTTTTCTATAAATTCAATACCACTTTTCACCTAGAAGATTCCGATTACCTGTTCAGGGTTGTCCAAAGTTGGTGTCTATTCTTTACCGTTGCCACATCCGGCACATTGCAGACTAAGGACAGTGATCTGCAGTCTGCCCGAAACAGTCTGAAGTGCGCCCGAGGTCAATGCTAGCTGGAAGCCGAAGACGAAGCGTCTTAATGAACAGATTATTGAACTCAAGGAGCTAGTCAGGTGATTCTATAGTGTATATGTAGGATCACGGATGCTGTACATGAGTAATGCAACAATACGATCGCCCGTGGCGGGACGAGCTACGCAGAATTTTACCGAAGATCAGGAACCTATCCCTCACAATCAAGAGGCGAGCACAAAGAAATCAAATATTTGATTTTGGATTTGAATTGGGATTGGTTTATACTAGCTCGTAACAAACGATATTGGATACTGTGTTGTTCTATGAACTTTCAAACCCTAATCAATTGATTGACTGATAACGACTGTAAGTTCTGCATTCTATGTGTCTTATTCAAGCACCTGTGTGCAACCTTTCTTACCTGTAACAGGCAACCAGCAGGCACACCGTAATGCAAGCAGAACACCAACTGCACAGGAAAGAGTTTATTCAGCGAGAATGGACTTTTTAAAAAGTGCGGGGTACAGTTTTTGGGGATTACAGTTTTACTGAGCTTCATTAATGTTCAGGTTCTGCAATTCCTCGTCCAAGCAGTTGACTCCCTGGTGTCTTCCTGCAAGTAGAGAAAATAAAACATTGATTAGTGTTACAATATTAGTTTTGTTTCTCTTACACTGCCCTTCACTGTCCTCAGTGCCCCAGGAAGGAATTGGGTAGCCTGCACCTCCAACGGCTGGAACTTCACACTGACAGCTGGCGGGTAGTGGTTCATCATGAGGGGCCGGATTATTGGATGGAAAAAGGCGATGCGGCTTGATTTGGTTGTAGTGAGCAGGAATAATATCGTCATACTGTTGCTGAATATTCTTTAGGAAGTAAGTGGTGGGTGGACACATCCGCACGATCTCGAAGGGCCCGTGCTATGGGGAATAGAATTTTGCATTTGGCCCAGGAGGACGGTGAAGCCAAACGTGATCACCGACAGCATAAGTTGGACCACGAGCGAAACGGTCATACACATTCTTCTGGTGGTAACTTGACAACTTTTGTTGCGTGCGCGCCAGATCGTTAGCGATTGCTAAACGGTTGCGTAGTTGCCGGACATAAGAGATATGGTCAATCTTTTCAAAGGGTAGGGGAGAAACTTGGACTTCGATAGGAAGGCGTAATTCTTCGCCATACAGAAGTAACGCGGGTGAGAAACCCGTGGAGGAGTGCACGGAAGAACGATAAGCCAGAAGACATTGAGGCAGTGTCTCATCCCAAGCGTCAGTTGATAAGCGATCGAGGAAAGCACGTAAGATATTCTTGAGGGTTCGATTTGTACGTTCCACCAACCCGTTTCTTTCTGGGTGGTAAGCAGTCGTGCGGGTATTCCGAACGCCAGGTACGCTGCAGATGTGATGAACCAGTTGACTTTCAAAAGCGGCACCTTGATCTGAATGGGGGGCATCAAAACGAGTAATCCAATTTTCAATGAACGCCTGGGCTACGCTATTTGCATCTTGCCGTTGTAAAGGTACTGCTTCACACCATTTTGTGAAGTAATCAATCATCACTAGGATATAGCGGTTACCTCTCTTGGGAGTGGCCCCATTATGTCGATCCCGACGCGCTGGTTCGGCGCTTCCGTTAGCATAGGTACGAGTGGTGCTCTAGGCGTGTGCGTAGGCTGTTTGTTACAGTTACAGAAATCACAATTTTTACAAAACTCGATTACATCGCGGTGAAGTAACGGCCACCAGAAACGTTGACGGATTGCGTGTTCAGTTTTGTTTTGACCAGCATGCCCCAGTTGATGGTGTACTTGGCTAATGAGCTCCTGTACTTTGGCGCTTGGAACAAGGAGTCGGGGTTAGAATTCGGTTCCATTATGTAGAGAACATCATCAATCAGACGAAGGAGACCCCATTTACCACAGATGCTCTTCGTAGCTGCTGGCAGGTCTTGTAATTCTTTGGCTGTCGGTTTATTGTTGCCGTGCTGTTGTCGTAAATAGATAGGTTGTATCTCTGTGTCTGCCGCTTGCAGAGAGGCCCAGTCAATGTCAGGTGTAGCACTAAGTAATGCATTTACTGTGTTTTCACAGTCTGGCAGGCGTCGGCGTTACCATGTCGTTTTCCAGGGCGGTATTCACAAGTGAAGTCAAACTCCTGTAAACGTTCCTGCCAGCGGGCGAGTTGACCTTCAGCATCACGAAAGTTCTGCAGCCACTGTAACGCCTTGTGATCAGTTCGGACTCGAAATTTGCGCTCCAGCAAGTAATGACGGAAATAAGTGAGAAAGTATACAAGAGCTACCATTTCACGGCGCGCCGTAGAATACCGTGTCTCTCTCTTGTCCAGCGTCCGACTAGCATATGCTATCACTCGTGCATGTCCGTCAGGGGTTGCCTGTGAAAGGACGGCTCCTATCGCGTGTGCACTAGCATCAGTATCCAGGATAAAAGGACCGCTGTCGGGCGACGTATTCGGGAATGCTAGAACAGGAGGGGAAGTCAAACATGTTTTACGTGTGTTAAATGCTAACTGGCATTCGTTAGTCCAAGCGAATTTACGTCCCTTTTCAGTTAATCGATGAAGGGGGCTGCTATGTTGGCGAAGTTTTGAACGAAACGACGGTAGTAGGATGCAAGCCCCATGAAACTACGAACATCTGTCGTCGATTTAGGGGTAGGCCAGTTGAGGATTGCTTGTACTTTGCTTCTGTCTGTGCTCACACCTTGCGGGGTGATCTCATGACCAAGGAAGGTAACAGATTTCTGCAGGAAGTTGCATTTTGGTGCTTTCAACTTAAGATTACTTTCGCGTAGGCGTTGGAATACGACTCGAAGGTTGGCATGGTGTTCTTCAAGGGACTGCCCGAACACAATGATGTCATCCAGGTAAATTAGGCATTGTTTCGGGACTAACCCTGCAAGTACCGTTTGCATGAGTCGTTGAAACGTAGCGAGGGCATTAGCCAAACCAAATGGCACGGTTTCAAATTCGTATAACCCCGTAGGCACAACAAATGCAGTTTTCGGTCGGTCTTCCGGACGAATTTCGACTTGCCAATAGCCGGAAGCCAGGTCCAATGTAGAAAACCACTGTGCCCCGCCCAAAGCATCTAGAGTAGCGTCTATGCGAGGTAGTGGAAAGGAATCTCGTTGCGTGATTGCATTTAGACGGCGGTAGTCAACGCAAAGGCGGAGGGAGCCATCTTTTTTCTTCACGAGTACAATAGGGGATGCCCATGGTGACGTGGACGGTTTAATCACTTTCTTCTGTAGCATATCTGCTACCATTGTATCCGACTGTTGCTGGTAATGAATGGGAACCCGTAGAGGGGGCATCCTAATGGCCAAGTTATTCCCCATCTTAAGCTCGTGTTGTACAATACTAGTACGCCCCATCATATACCCGTCGTCAAACACATCACTATACTCTTGTAACAGGGTCAAAATGTCAGCACGGTCTTTAAGACTGAGGTGGGGGTTATCATGGACGTTCACTATTGTCATCTGTGGTAAAGCACAAGTATTAGCACACTGATTATGGTTGGATGATCGGCCAATTGCGAGGTTATGTGCCCCCAGCCGGATTCGAAGGCGACTTAAATCAATGACAGCGTTTTGTGCGGTTAGGAAGTCCACGCCCAGTATGGCGTCCCATCGTATAAAATCGCAAATGACGAACGACTGGGCACAAGTAAAACCTTGAAGCGTCACTGAAAGGGTGGCGGTATCCGTTACCTTAATTGGTGCTCCATTGGCAGCAATTAGCTGGAGCTGATTGGGGAGAGGTTTAGGTTTGACCCCGAGTCTCTGAACCAATGCCGTGCGCACAACAGAGGACGATGCCCCAGTGTCAATCAGAAAAGTTACGTCTGTGCCCTGGAGCTTGCCCTCAAGGAAAAGGGGGATTTCGAATATTTACCAGATAAGGACACATTAGAGGAACGCTCACCATGTGGTTTTCTATTGTGCCCACATTTCCATGCTCGCCGTCCAAACCGGTGACAGTAAAAACACTTACTGGGGTCCTCATGCTGCTTGGGAGTGACTGTGGTTGGCGTTGAAGGTTGATTTGGCGGTGAGGCATTGAACCGGCTTCGGCGTGGTGCTGGTATGGTCGTAAGTGCAGCCGAAGATGATGCTGTTGGGATTGGGTAGAGGAAGCTGCCGGTTGGTACTGTAATATCTCGCTGAATGTCCATAAAGCGCAAGATGGTTCGTTGTAATTCCATTGTGTTCGTAGGGGGTGGCGTAGCAGGTCTGTGCGCAGGTCACCAGGCAAGACCCCGTCGAGAAAACGTGTCCGCAGCGTGCGGTCTCTGTATTCTGGATCTGCGTTATTGTCCACACTCGCCACCATTAGTTGTAAGGCATGGAAGTAATCGAAGGGGCTCTCATCAGGCAGTTGTCTGTGATTGAAGAACTTTAGAAGGGAGTATTCGTAGCCCAATTGAAGATCAAAACAATTATCCAAAATTTTCCAATTTTCGTCCATGGACTTTGTGCTGCTGAATCCGGCAGCATCGGCGTGTGCGAATGCATCTTCTGATAGGGCATTGAGAATATGAAGGAAGTGGTGCGCTGGTGGAGAAATACTGAGGAATGCTTGAACGCGTTTTTTTCATCTGGGGTAGTCAGATGACAACTGCAACATTGGAGGACGAGGTAGCGTGGGCACCATCGGCGTGGTGATTCCACTTTCTTCTGGAAATAGCTTGGGAAGACCGTATTCGAATGAATTTTCCATGTTAATAGCAGAAGGACCACCTCCGACACAAATTTGTAACAGGCAACCGGCAGGCACACCGTAATGCAAGCAGAACACCAACTGCACAGGAAAGAGTTTATTCAGCGAGAATGAACTTTTTAAAAAGTGCGGGGTACAGTTTTGGGGATTGCAGTTTGTAAGGCATGGTAGGTTCGGCGGTTTTCTGATGTTCAAACTATGCTTGTCTACTTTCAGGTCGGCTGCGAAGTATGCAGGGGTTGGTTACTCAAGACGAGGCAGCGGATGACCAATAGGAGTGCCTTTCCCTCTTATCTAATTGTATTGCGATTGGTTGTAAATATAATACTTGACCTTGAGTCTTCGTTCTTACTAGCACGCAGCACTTGTGCGATCACACTGCTAACGTGCGCTTTGCTCTCTGTTTCAGATCATTGCTTGACGAGTGGGATTACATAAATGGCGAGCCTGCCAACGAAAAAACTTTCTTCTTCTAAGTCTCAACCCAATGAGGCTTCCAAGAACACTTCTCCTGTCAAACATACAGCATCCAACGGGGTTGATCAGTTAGCTGAAGTGAGGGCTCCAGCTTGTCAGTTAAAAAATCAGCCTGCTTCGCGTTATGTCCATCCCTTGCCGCATACACTGGAGGTGGGTGATGATTTCGAGCTATGGTCGGACAAGGTGTGCTGATACATTGATCTGATGAACGTGCCTCACCCTAACGCATTCGTCATCGATTCTGTTGGACGGCCCTTGGAAATGTACACAATTGGTTTGGATTACGTGCATATGCCCTTGACCACCCTGTTGAGTACTCTAAGAGCACATATAGTGCCACCAGTACCTCCCATTGATGAGCTGAAAAGATTCAGCGAGTGCAACCAGAGACAAGGTGAATCCATCAACCAGTTCACCTTACGTCTCCGCAAGCTTGCGCGTCAAGCTATGCAGGACAAGACATATTCAGAGGTTGAAAACGCTGTATATTCCAAGTTCCTGCAGGGTGTCGACGTCCGTTACATGAAGGACTTCAACTTGCACACTCCAGCATCCATGGCAGAAGCGGAAGCTAGGGCACGCCTAGTGGAAAGCCTGGAAGAGCCAGGAACCACATGCCCACAAGTAAACGCAATGGGATATCAGCACACAACAACAAAGCGTGGACAGGATCCCACAACACCGTGGAAAAAACACCCACAGTCACAACTCACTTCAAGAAACGATTGCTACTACTGCAGGTGGTTTGGTAAGCTTGCTAGAAGTTGTGGTCACAATGCAGGTGAGTCACATGTCGATATGAATTGTGTGCCTACTGTAAACCTAATCGGTGTCACCTCCTCCTCGAAAGTTGTAGGTTATATAGGTGGAAAAAAGTGTGTTATGTTAATTGACTCAAGAGCAACTTGTTCTGTCATACATTCCTCATGTGTTTCAGAGACCTTTAGGCCAACAATAGAGAGTCACAAGTTGCGGCTTACGAAAGCCAATGGAGATTGCATGCAATCCCAGGGAGTGTTCCTGCTGCCACTTAAATTGGGAACATTGTCACTTCAACACAATTTCATCATCTCTATCCGGGTGCCATGGCAGGTAATCTTGGGAGTCGACCTCTGGGAAAAGCTGTCCGGAATAATAGATTGTAGTCAAAGGACTTTTATACTGAAGAACACAGTTCACTTAACAAAGAAATGACACGTTCACGAGCAAGTTGAGTACTTATTTCAATAGCCATTACAATAGCCTGGAAAACTAGTTCATGATGAAAATGTGGAGCATCCAGTTCCAGCAACGCCTCTGTCGCTTCATCGATATCATTTGAATCAATGAACGACTTTAGAAGCCTTCTGATTCTCTTTGCCAACACTTTAGTTGCTTTAGGTCCAGCAGGTACACCCCAAATATTTTCCAGTCTGGAAAACGCATGCCTCAAAGTTAAGATGCTTTCAGCTCTGTTTAGAGCTTGTAATGCTAGATCCGGGCGAATCATATTAACAGTAACTAAGCTTGACGCAGAACCGATGCCACTGCTGGAATTGCCAACAGAGACTGATCCACCAGAACTACTGTCGCTAAGGTTACGAGTACCAGGTCGAGTGATGTTTTGTGCTTGTGCATCACTTTGAGTTGTATGAGTGTTACCGGACATAACAGAATTTTCTGACCCAAGTGTTTATTGGTATGAGGAGGGCTACCACTAGGAGGCGCCTGAGATAGAACAGATCTTTGAATTTCGACAAATTTAGGAGGAAGGATGTCATCTAGAATTGCTCTTGCTACGAAACGTCCAAGATACTCTGGTGCTTTTGGGACATCAATTATAAGGTCACCAATCTCACTCAAAACAAGCTGAAAGCCTTGTTGAATATGAGCGTGACTGAAAACTTTGCCACACATCCGACAACAACTCTGAAGTAAGCTCACATTGTGTTTGACGATGTTGAATAGCAAGAGTGATTGCCAAATATGGAAGCCGGCGACGTTGATGTGCAGCAAGATTCATGTCTGAAACAGCATCAATGATATCTTGAGTCTTGCCATGGATGAAAAGTTCATTCATCAGAGAAGAAAATGTTTTCTCAAATACTTCGTCAGATACCGTCGGCTGAACTTCATTAAATGTAACTGGCGCATCTTCATCTGAATCAAAGTCAGGATCTTCGGGATCCAACTCAATCTCATCCAAAACGTCATTTGGGTCATCGTGTTTGCCGCCACGTTTGCTTGGTATTTTACGACCATCACATGACTTTTTACTGTTTTTGCTGTACGGCAGACGATGACTAGACAGCTGAACCTTGTGAATTGCAGCAGTTAATGTGTGTGAATCCGAGGGAATCCCATCGACTGTCAGACCATTTGTACCAGAGTGACTAAATGAAGCAGAATGGTAACGTTTCTTCCTAGCATGAGTGACTGGGGGAAATTTCTGAGGTTTATTAAACGACGGTGCTGGCCAAATCATTTCACCGGCAGACTCTTCACCACTCGCAGCGCCTCCATCTCCAGATACATTTGCTGCTACCTTTACCCCTTTGGACATATAGAGGAATGAACGAGTTGTTTGGAAATGACGCTGACAGTGGAACTACGTATGATGTCACCAGCTGTCTTTACACAATTTCGCGACAAAGGACTAGAGGCGCAGGCCTGTATGAGTTTGAAACAATGCCGTTTGGGTTAGTCAATGCCCCAGCAACATTCCAACGCCTCATGCAAACGGTCTTGAGTGATTGTATACCAGGTAAGTGTTTGGTATATCTAGATGATGTTATCATACATAGTAAGACGTTGACCGAACATTTAAGTGATATTTCCGAAGTATTAGAACGGATGCAGACCGTTGGGTTAAAACTGAACCCATCGAAATGTCAATTCTTCAGGAAAGAAGTGTGTTTCTTAGGTCACATTGCTTCAGCCGAAGGCATTAAATGTGATCCAGCAAAAGTTCAGGAAGTTAAGACTGGCTGCTCTCAAACTCAGCCCCCGAGTTACATAGTTTTTTAGGATTAGTCTCGTATTATCGACGTTTTGTACTTAACTTCTCTTTCCTTGCATCTCCTCTATTCGACATTCTTAAGAAGAAAGACTTCAGTTGGACAGCATCACCTACGGAAGCCTTCGAAAGACTTAAAAACTGTTTATGTAGCCCCCCTATCCTAGCGTATCCCAATGTTTCTGACCAGGCAGGTCCATTCATCCTAGATACAGATGCTAGCGACTCCGGCATTGGGGCAGTTTTGTCTCAAAAAGACGCAGATGGAGTAGAAAAGGTGATAGCCTATGCAAGTCGAGCACTCAACAAGAGTGAGAAGAATTACTGCACCACGCGGAAAGAAATGCTGGCACTGGTCAATTTTGTTAAACACTTTAGGGAATATCTCCTCGGTAGACATTTCATTGTACGCACTGATCACAAAGCCCTTAGCTGGCTACATAACTTCAAAGAAGCTGAGGGTCAGATTGCTAGATGGCAAGAACACCTACAAGAGTATGACTTCGAATGCACGCATAGACCGGGTAAGAATCATGGAAATGCAGATGCATTGTCAAGAAAACCTCTTAGGTATCACGGTGACTGCCCATCATGCACCGAAGCACAAGTTTCGCCGCTCCAACTAGAGGCTCATACTTCATACAGTTGGCCTGACTTCAGTCTTCAGACCCTGAACTGGCCTTGATTTGCGAAACTGTTCGAAATGGAGGCGAACGACCGACAACCCAGGAAATAAGTAAGCTTGGATGGGAAACACGGTGTTTATGGTCTCTGTGGGATAATCTGAAAATTGTCGATAACATCCTCTACTACCAACATGGACCCACTTATACTCGTCGCGTTGTGGCTACACAGTTGGCACTACCCACAGTACTATTGTCATTACACCAGCAGTTAATAATAATAATAATTTTATTTTCGTATAAACATAAATTTACATGAAAATGCATGCCACTTTTACAGGCATGATCAAGTATGTTATAATGTCAAATCTTAAATTGTCTACAAGTTAATGATGTTCCAACAATTAAATATTTGATACATATATATAATTACACTCATTGTCTGAACCAGGCCGTATAGTTATTGAATTGTACAGTTGTCCTCCAGGTTGAGCGGGAAAACTGACTTCGTTTCGTTTTCATCCCGTGGTTGTAGGCATACGATAACCAACCAATATTGAGGTAAGTACAACGTTTACAATGGATTGGAAGCTGTTTTAGAAAAGTTAAAATGCTAAGGTGAAACACTAAAGTGTAATAGATTAAGTGAGTGAAATATATCATTAATAAACACATTTATATAGAAAACAGAATGGGGAAGTAATTAATCCTTAGGCCGACAACGTTCATTTGCAATGTATAATAAAACCAATATATTTCGTACTATCATGATGTCCACTTTTGGCTTTAATACAATTATTTCCAAGCCAGTTGTTTTTATTTCATGCCTTTTTGTCTATTTGGTGCACAACCGTACTCTCCAGAGAATAGGAATAGAATAAGTTGAATCAAATTCATAAAGAGCTATAAAATGTTAGGTTTATTGGAATATAAAGAAATTTTATCCGGTGAGGAAATTAGGCCAAAGGTGTAAATATACGGATATCCCTACTGCTGCCTTGGCCGTAGAGGGATAGACATTTATTTATTTTATTTATTTAGTTATTCTATGTACTTTTCCCTTATTACTTCGATTATTTTTATTATTGTTATCATTATTATTATTGCGACTCTCATTCTGAATCTTTTCCACTTGACTTACTTGACATTTTAAACCAAAAATTATTCATGTGTATACAATTTATCTTTATTTTTACAATATTAAATTCCATGTTATCAAATTTTACACCATGTTACGTAACATTTTATATTCGTCTATTAATCCTATAATTATATGCCTCTCCCCAAAATCTATGCACCTGATGTATTATCTTATATATGACATTAATTATTGTTCCACTTGACTTAAACTATGAACCTAATCACAAATATTTTAAATTTATTTCATACTATTATTATTTAATGGAATATAATGATCGAGTAAAGACGCTATTAGAAAATGAATGAGATAAGACATTGTGAAGTGGTATTTAAAGATCTGACAATGGACAGCAAGTTAATTTATAAGATGCCCCATAAATCTGTGCAGATCCCACACAGTCGCATCTCAACAATAGGCTGAGCGAATGATATATATTTAAAGGTGGAAGCATGGTCTGTCAGGGCGTTCATTATTATCTTTTTCAAGATAAATATCTAAGCCCTCATAAAAATCAGGAATATCTCGAGCCGACAAATTGCGTATTGCTGTTCCTGCAGAATGGGGTGATTCACCTTAGTGACCACCACCATATCTACTGATCAGCTAGCGCCACCCTCCCTCCTTTTTTGATGTTAGGCTCTGAGACTATGATTATTATGACTACGGTAAATATATTGCTTGGTACCAGACATGTTCGTACCTCATATTCCATCTCCCTAGCTTTCTTAATGAGTGCTTTCAATAGGTCTCCACGTACATCTTTATGAACATATTATATGTGTTTGCATGCGTCCCAATGAACAGATTACTTTATAAGAAGTTAAAACTTAAAGAGTAAAAAGAATAGGTTTCGTTAATAGTGGAGCAAGATTCAGCAGAACACTATAGTTAGGATTCAATGTAGGTAGTAGGAACTGAAGGTAAGGTCGGTTGGCAGGACTTAGTGTACTTATATATAGTAAACATCTGACATTGCAAAGTATCGTGTATAGACATATTATAAAACGATATTAACACAGAACCAACAAAATTTTGGCATTTGGTTGGCAATACTGCAGTGTGTGTATACTGAAGAATGGTGGTTAGTCTACAGGGAGCCGTAGAGTAAATCAAACCATATATGATAAGATTGTAATCAATAATATAATTCGTATATCAAATAATACACTAGGCTCAATAATTGAGTGTTATAAGGGAAACAAGCGTGGCAAAGCAAGAGAATATTTGATGAATTAATATTTTAAGTATTTTAATAACAATCTAATTTTAAGAATTGAACATGCATGATTAATAAGTATTATTATGTTAGTGTATACATATGTCAATGTAGTTGAAGATTGAACGATGAATTCATGGTTGTTTGCTCAAAATCAACTTCCCCAATTTTCGCGGAGGCATCAATACGACAGTCATCATCTCATCGGTCGCTGTTCAGAAAGAAGTCAGCAGAAAACCGTCAGAAGTAATCTTGTGATTTATAATTGTAATATTTGTTCACAGACCCTAGTAAAATCATTATTTTTATATGTTGGTGTAACAATAAAGAATCCTCGAGTCAAAAATTTGTGTTTTGGTTTTTTCGTCCGTTATTACCAAGCGTTTCTGAGAAACTTCAAGCGACAGCGTGAGCCCGAGCGTAGCAAGAGCTGGGCATTAACGGTTTACGAGACGTGGCTGACAACATATGTAAAACGTTAAAAGGTGTGGATGCTATTACAATTATTTCCAGTGTCACTTTTACCAACACAACTTAGTGAAAATTATAGAGAATAGAAATCAGTAAATTAGTTAACGTTCGCTGCGTGAGTATTAGAGTCGAGATATACGTATGTGACTATACTGAAGACTGGACTGGCCTTCAATTTCCGTTCTACCAACAGTTGTGGTCTTTTAGACGAGCTAGGGTGGACATGTTAAAGTGTCTTTCTAGGCTCCGTTTGAACCCATCAGGGTTTTCACAACATCTTATTTCAGGTGGTAGTTGGTTCCAAAGAGTGCAATATTTTATGGTGAAAAAGTTTGCCCTAATGGATTTTCTGTGGGTAGCCACCTTGACAAGGTAGTCGTGGTTTCGCAGCTGATATGATTTAATATTTTCCCAAGTTATGGATGAGTTACTGTAGCAGTGTTTCCTAATGACTTTGAAGAGTAGAAATAGGTTGCACTTCACTCTCCTTAACCACAGAGGCTCTAATTTCAGACGTACACACCTGTCAACATATTCCACTTGTTGGTCGAACCCTATTATGCGTTTCGTGAGGAATCTCTGGACACTTTCGATTTTTTTTCTGTCTACAGTCCTGAGGTTACTAAATAGGAGAGCACAATATTCAAGTTTGGGACGGATACATGTCCTATATATAGCTAATCTTGCTTCTTGGGTGTAGAAGTTACGCAGTACAAAGCCAGTAAGTCGTTTACAGTCAGATACAACCTTATTTGCATGATCGGAAAAGGATAAATCTGAGTATGTTATCCCGAGATCTGTGACTGTGTTCAGTTTTGAGAGGAGCTTCCCGTACATATATAGGCACATTATCGGTTTCCAGCGTCCAAGGTGGGTTATACCGCACTTGTCTGGGTTGAAAGTCAGTTGCCACTTTTCGCTCCAATCGCCTAGATCATTTAAGTCTTGTTGGATCTTGCTTTCGACGCTCATATCACCGTACCCATAATCATATACTATCTTGAGATCATCTGCAAAAAGGTATGGCTTGCCATACTTGATTACAGAGACTATGTCATTTATAAATAAGAGGAATAGAATAGGGCCAAGAACACTACCTTGTATTACACCACTGGTTATCGGCTTTGAGGAAGACAACTGGTGGTTGATTTTGACTAATTGCTCTCTTTCTGTGAGAAAAGAACTTATCCATTTGTGAAGATTTCCGGTTATTCCGTAGGATTGGAGTTTTGTTAGGAGTCTGATATGTGGGACTTTATCGAAGGCCTTGCTAACGTCAAGAAACAATGTTGTTACCGAACGCCCATTATCAATGCTTTGTGTAATGTAGTCAAAATAATCTAAGTGGCAAGTAATGCACGACCTTCTACTTAAGAAACCGTATTGGGATGGGGATAGTAGGTCATTTGACAGCAAGTACTGAATGATTTGAGTCTTAACTATCTTTTCCATTACACGTGAAACTACAGACGTGATGTTGATGGGGCGGTAGTTGTTGATATCAGCTATAGGCCCGTATTTATGGATAGGTACAATATAAGACTTCTTCCAGCAGTTAGGGTATGTCCCATCGCTTAATGAAATTGAGTATAACTTGAGTAAGAGTAAACTCATGTCATTACCACCTTTTTTCAGCAGAACGGAAGATATACCGTCTGGGCCAGTAGTGTTACTAAGCTTAAGATTTGCGACAGCTTTATCGATCTCATGTGTGGTGAAAATTATGTCACTTAAACATTCGTCTGTTTTACGTGGGAAATCCACGACTTCATCGTTCTCTAAGGTGTATAATCTGGCGAAGTGCTTGCTAAACAGTTCACATATCGCCTCATTATTTTCGTAAGCAATGCCGTCTAAGTATATTATTTTCGGATAGGGTGTTTTGGAGTTCATCAACCTACTTTTAAAAAGTTTGGCTATTTCTCCTGAGTTATGCGGTGCATGAATGGCCTGCATTTCTTTGTTTCTGAGGCCTATATTTCTCAACTCTTCAATTCTACTGAGAAGGGACGTTATGGCAATTAATGACGATAAGTCATGATATCTGTAGTATTTTATTGAGTGCTTACGTAGACTTCTTCTAAACGATGTCGGAATATAATCACTTTGGGGGAATCTGAAGTTAAGAATCTTCTCGGGTGCAATGACGTCGTGAATTGAGTTAATATTCTGATAGAAGTTGTTAAGAATTGCATCTAAGGACTGGTTCGAAAAGTACGAGTCCCAATTAGAACATCTAATTAGGTGCTGATACAAGTCCCAGTCAGCATGTGTGTACAATCTCATAGGTATCTGGCCAGCTTCATCTCTGCGTTTTGTTTCAGGAAAGATGTCAAAAGAACAAACTACTATTCTATGGTCACTACCTGGAAATTCATGTCCAACATGTACTGTAGATGGCGTTATGTTGTTCGTGAAAATAAGGTCTAGGATATTTGCGGATCTAGTGGGTGAATTTATGTGTTGTGTCCACCCTCCTGTGACGATGGAATTCCTGAGATTATCATACCTTTGGGGTCCTCGGAGTGAAGACCATGATACTTCTGGCAAGTTGAAATCGCCTCCGATAAATTTATAACTGAAAGGAAGATTGGCTGTAACATTACAGATATTGCTGAGCATATTATCATATTCCCTGCTGGATGAAGAGGGCCGGTACACGCAACACACAAGTATACTTATCAAAGCAGTTGAAGATTGAACGATCAATTCATGGTTGTTTGCTCAAAACCAACTTCCCCAATTTTCGCGGAGGCATCAATACGACAGTCATCGTCTCATCGGTCGCTGTTCAGAAAGAAGTCAGTAGCAAACCATCAGAAGTAATCTCGTGATTTATTATTGTAATATTTGTTCACAGACCTTAATAGAGATATTTTTTATATGTTGGTGTTACAATAAAGAATTCCCAAGCGGCCAATCGGTGTTTTGGTTTTTTCGTCCGTTACTATTAAGCGTTTCTGGAAAACTGCAAGGAACAGCGTGGGCCCGAGCGTAGCAAGAGCTGGGCATTAACGGTTTACGGGACGTGGCTGACAGTTTCTGATGGTAGAAACAGATTCTGGCCGATTCAGATAGCTGGTAACAGTTTGGATAGTCACCGTTCATCTTTCCTGGTGCCGGTCAAGTCCTCTTTGAACAAGCAATATCTGGAACTTTTTTGGAATTGGGTCAAGTTCAACAATGCCTGGGTCAAAGAAGGGACAGAGTGTCTTGGATGCAAACAGGAAAGTAAGTCATGGTGACTTGTCTGTTAATTGTAACGATGTGTCTGATGTTAAGCATGACATGGTTGATGTTACTGTTTCGCCGTTCAGGGATAATAGGAACATCAAACTCCCTAAATTTGAACCACGGTGTTTTGATGGAAACCCAGCTGATTATTTACAATTTGTAAAGGAGTTTGAGATCATGCTGAGTAGTTTTCTATTAAGTGATGAATTGAAATTGATGTATTTGATGAGGTATTGCACTGGAGATGCTGCAAGAGCTATACAGTGCTGTAAGTTTATGAAGCCAAAAGAGGGCTACGATGAGGCTATGAGCATATTACGTCAAAGGTTTGGAAGACCTTCGATGATTGCAGGGAAATTATTCGAGGCTGTTAAGGGTAATGGTGGTCAATTACAGGATGACTCCCAGGCACTCACTGAGTTTTTAGATAATTTGCTAATTTACAAGAATGGAATGATTTCGATGAATCGCATGAGTGACCTCAACTCGAGTTTTATACTAGAAGTAATAGCAAGACGCCTACCTACTCGACTGCAAAGGAAGTGGGTGAAGATAAGCTCCCGTATGGAGGATGAGGGTATCGAGCCAAAATTTGATGATATCCTGAAACTGGTAAATACTAGCGTCAATCAATCTATGAGCAAGTTTGCCAGTCTATTACATCTCACCCCTAGAATAGAGCAGTCTGAGAGCAAAATGCAATCATTGATGACGAGTAGGCCTCAGAGAGGTGGATATCGAGAAGGCTCCATGATGTCTAGTAATGCATATAGACCTAGTGAGTGTAACAGGTTTCGTAGTACATCCTCAACAGATAAGTTACAAGATGCAAGACAAACACGGTTGTGTTTTACACGTTTGCAAGAGGTGCATACAAAGGTGAACTGTGAACCAGTGAGCAAGTTCAGTGATAAGCTAAATGTAAACTCCAGGCCTGACTCCGAATTGTGTGACGATAACGGTGTTGTGAAGAAGTCTGTAGTTGCAACTGGTAAGCCATTGTTGAATAGAGTGTCACAGAATAGAGTTACTGCTTCAGAGTGCAGTTCTGACTCTACAAGTTTACAAAGTATAACTAGTCAGAGTGAAGATATAAAACCTTTAATGATTTGTGAGGAGGAACCAAAATTGTCTACTTCTGTTAACAAAGAGTTTGAAAATGATGAACTTGACGGTAAAGTGAATATTCGTGATAATGATCATGATACTTCACATTTGTCTTTGGTTGATCATGATGAAATGAGGGGAATGCCTACTACTGCTAAGTTAAATAAAGGTTCTGTACAACTACAACGTGAAGTAGAAGTGAACGCAGATGCAGTTCCAGGTGTGCATACTTGTGAGACAGTCAGTGTAATTGATCAGCGTGTAGCCCACCTATCATCAGATGATAGTGCTAAACCCGAACTAGTAGTGAAAGACAGCAGTGGTGGTAATCTTGCAGTTAGACAACTATCTGAAAGCCGAAAAAAAACAGCTTCTGATCCACCGCTAAGTTCATCACCTTGTGTCACTCAGTCATCGTTGGTGTTTTCATCCACAATGAAATGGACGTCCATGAACTCACGTGCCTTATGCAATGACTATGATAGTATTGGTGCGTTTGAAAAGACGAAAGATATTGCTCAGTTTAGTGAGAATAAGCCAAGTGTAAACGAGAGAGTAATTGTTAAATTGACTTGCATGAACCAAGGCATTTCTAGTTTCAAGTTACTATTTGAATGCTATTATCTTTGGTGTAAATTACTCTGTTTCTACACTTGGTTGATGAGATACGTCGTGTGTTTGTTGGTCATCTATATTCTACGATACAATGACATGAGCGTGTTACCGTTCAGATTTGAGGATATAGCTGATAGAAGGAAGTTAGCAAATGAACTCTGCGACGATTTTCCAACCTAGAGCGTCAACCTGAGAAGGGTTGTAGGCGTACTGCTGTAAGTCCTACAATTCTTCAAAGGGTAGCGCATCAATGAGCAGTCCAATGTGCTTGGTGTGTGATTTTGTACATATGTTCATATTGTATATACTGAATTGATATCATCTGTCATCTAGCTGTTGGTAATTCTGTTTGTGTCCGGACGACTTCCACTTGGATCATCAACCTGAGAAGGAATGTAGGCGTACTGCTGTAAGTCCTACAGTTCTTCAAGGGTAGTTTGTCATGCCAGAATCCACAACATTTGATGTATTGATTGTACATATGTTTGTGTTAAATAGTTGTGTGAGTTCCAATTATTGTAATTGTTGGTTAATCTTGTTTGTGTCCGGACATTCCACAACTTACAATCGTCAACCTGTGAAGGGTTGTAGGCGTACTGGTGTAAGTCCTGCGATTCTTCAAAGGAATTCCATCAAGACATGATCCGCGAGTTTTGTGTACTGTTTGTATATATGTGTGGTGTGTCATATCAATTGGTGTTTTTGGATTCATTGTGTTTACTTGTTGTTTTCGTATCTTGTTGTTATTGCGTAATTTTGTTAAAATTTTCGTCGTGATTACTTCTGAAGTTGTTTCGAGTCTTCTACATCCATGAATGAATTGATTGATGTTAAGGACAGCAGATGGGTCGTATACGCCGGGGAGGCTAGGCTATTGCTGAAAATGATATGCATACGGAGATAATTGTTAGCTGCGGTCCGACACGCCGGGGAGAAAGAGTGTAAACGACTGAGGCTCGCATACGTCACCGTTACTAGAATTGAGGCAGAATGAGTGACAAGCGATTTCAGTGGTAATTGGTAGTGAGTAGATAAGAGGATGTGCGTAGAGTATCGTGAGGTGGTCACGTTGCATTCTGCAAGAGTCATTCTAGCAAGTGGCGATTGTGTTGCAAGATGTCAAGAGGAGGTCTCTATCTGGAGTCGCAGGTCGTCATTGATGTGTGAGATTGTGCTGTGGGTATGCTTGTGGTGTGTTGGCTTTTCTGTTTGTTTTCCATTTCAGCTCTGTCCGTGTGACCCAGGTTCTCGCAATGGCATCCAAGTCAACGTGTATTGGTCGTGATGGAAAAAAGGGTTGGATCCCTTTTTGCCGGGGAGTGTCAATGGAGTTGAAGATTGAATGATCAATTCATGGTTGTTTGCTCAAAATCAACTTCCCCAATTTTCGCGGAGGCATCAATACGACAGTCATCGTCTCATCGGTCGCTGTTCAGAAAGAAGTCAGCAGAAAACCGTCAGAAGTAATCTTGTGATTTATTATTGTAATATTTGTTCACAGACCTTAGTAAAATCATTATTTTTATATGTTGGTGTAACAATAAAGAATCCTCGAGTCAACAATTGGTGTTTTGGATTTTTCGTCCGTTATTACTAAGCGTTTCTGAAAAACTGCAAGGAACAGCGTGAGCCCGAGCGTAGCAAGAGCTGGGCATTAACGGTTTATGGGACGTGGCTGACAATATGTTTACTTCTGACAGGTTTTATTTCGACTCAGATCGAGTCATTGATTTGTGGCAGAATTGGGTTACTAAACTGGGTTGCACGCATGGATCGTTGACAGTAAATTAGTGTTCCACCCCCACGACCTGTCCGTCTGTCCCCTCGAAAAAGGTTGTATTTCTCAATCCTTAGGCCGTCATTGGAGATTTCACTTGTGCACCAGGCTTCGGTGATCATTATCAATGACGGTCTGCATATAGAAGCAAATGTACTTAGTGCTAAGTGTTTGCTTAGAACTGATCTCGTATTCACTAGAATAATAGATAAACACTGGCTATGTGGTTTCAGTGAGCGGCCAACATCTTGGTAAAATAATCCATGAGTATCCTCTATATACATGTTATCAGACTCATTTACCAATATCTTTGGATAGTAGGAAGACTTCAGGTAGATTTTTGAGGTGGTAGTCAGGGATGGGCTTACGATTGGATATGGTATGCAGTGAGAGACACCTGTGTGATAATCAGATATCAATATTTTAGAGATATTAGTATCCGCGTTCGGTGTCGACACTGTCTCAGCTATCTCCCGGGAAATATGCCTTGCCCTAGCTGTAGACTGTTCGCTATGCCAGCAAGGAATTGATCCGATATCATGCGTGCTATATGCATGATGCCAGGTGTTTCTGTTAACTGACGCTGGTGAAAATCCTGCCCCAAGGTATAACCGATATGTGTATTCGGTAATTTGTTGCCAGTATAAGAATGAGTTGTTGGTATCTGTTTCTGGTATTCATCAGACCATAGCAAGGTTTGTGCAGAAATCGGCACATGCTCCCCACTAGATACATAAGATGTATGAATGGGTTCTGTTGGCCTGCTAACTGTGGTCTGTGGCCGATGTTTGGGGTATCTTCTATAACTTTCAGTCGAAAGAATATTAGAAGTGGGCTGGTTCACAAGGGGTTTACGTAGTGGATGCGTAGAATAATGCCTACTACCTTGCTGTGCTGTTTGTCTAGAATTAGTGGTTGGATATAGTTGGCTTTCCGCTTGACACCAATTAGGCCTACCCCTAGGAGCTTGGTCTACCATATTTGACTTTCTCTTAGAAAGAAGGCCTAGAGGTGCTTTCGTCTCTTTCATATCAAAGGGCTTTCTTGCTCCGGGTCTAGTATTTCATTTATTTACTTCTTTTTCCCTAATCTTAGGATCAACTGGCTGATGATGGCTAACAGGGCGGCCAGCACATGCTATGTAGGGTTTCTGTGGCTTGGACATCTCATGAGCTTTAGTTTTCTTAATGGAAATGGGACGTTTGTCATAACGCCTAGAAAACGTGCCAACTTGGGTAGCTACATTCGACTGGTGCTTCACAGAGTGTGGATTGTCAGACTGAGGAGTAACTGACTTATAAGGCAATGGTTGGACCACCAGTAGGATGGGCCACGCGGGCTCAGGGAAAATGACTGAAGCGGCTAATAGACGTTATTGGTGGCCTCACCAGAGGAAAGACATCAGAGATTTCTGTGACTCCCGCGAGGTATGCCAAATTTTAAGGCTCCGCACAAATATAATAAGGCACCCTTAGAACCTATTATAACTAGCCATCCGAATGACTTAGTACAAATAGACTTGGTTGGACCTCTCCCAGTAACTTCCAGAAATAATAACTATATTTTAGTCATGGTAGACCATTTTACCAAATGGTGCGAGGCCATTGCGATCCCAAAGGTTGATGCTGTAACCATCGCAGAGTCAATTTTTGACCACTGGGTCAGGCGTTGGGGGGCACCACTTCAATTACACTCAGATCGAGGATCCAACTTTGAATGTACCGTTATCAGCGAACTCTGTCGTATTATGGGTATCCGGAAGACACGCACTACCGCGTACCACCCACAGGGAAATGGCTTAGTTGAACGCACCAATCGGACACTTAAATCTCTCTTGCAGGCATTTGTAGATCAAAAAAACCCAGGGAATGGAACAGATCACTCTCACAGTGCTTAATGGCATACAGAGCAAGCATTCACAAAGTTACGCGTCAAACGCCTCATTATATGGTCACTGGAAGAGAACTCCGGTTGCCAATCGATCTGACTCCAAACACACTAGGAGAGGATACACTGATTGCATCCGAACACGTAATCAGACTTCGACGAAACCTGAAAACGGTACACCAGATGACTAGGGATATACTGCAAACAAACCACAGGTACCAGAAAGAATACTATGATAGGAAAGCACATGGATCACCAGTGGAGCCAGGAGACAAGGTGATGTTACTTAGGGAGTCACCACCTAAAGGGAAGGCCCTTAAATTCCATAAACGCTGGGAAGGACCATTCACTGTAGTAGGGGTAATAAGTGACTGCACCTGTAGGATTTAGGAACCAAATAACTCTCATAGTCTAGTCACACACTTCAATATACTAAAACCTTTTCGACAACAGGCCTTAGTTCAGACTAGTCCCGCAGGAACAGTCACCTAGCACAGTGCTCCTATGGGAGACGTGGTAGTGTAAGGCATGGTAGGTTCGGCGGTTTTCTGATGTTCAAACTATGCTTGTCTACTTTCAGGTCGTCTGCGAAGTATGCAGGGATTGGTTACTCAAGACGAGGCAGCGGATGACTAATAGGAGTGCCCTTCCCTCTTATCTAATTGTATTGCGATTGGTTGTAAATATAATACTTGACCTTGAGTCTTCGTTCTTACTAGCACTCAGCACTTGTGTGATCACACTGCTAACGTGCGCTTTGCTCTCTGTTTCAGATCATTGCTTGACGAGTGGGATTACAAGTTTTACTGAGCTTCATTAATGTTCAGGTTCTGCAATTCCTCGTCCAAGCAGTTGACTCCCTGGTGTCTTCCTGCAAGTAGAGAAAATAAAACATTGATTAGTGTTGCAATATTAGTTTTGTTTCTCTTACACACCTTTTATTGACGCAATATTTCGTAATCCCCGCGAAAAGTTGTCCAATATCCAATATCCTGATTACGAGCTAGTATAAACCAGTGATTTCTTTGAGCTCGCTTCTTGATTGTGAGGTAGAGGTTCCAGATCTTCGGTGAGCTTCTGCGTAGTAAGCCCAGCCGCTCGACTGCTTTAGCTCTGGTAGACTCCAGAGGAGTGGTGGGGGATTGGTCAAGATGTGGTTTGTAGTATGCAGTATGTTAGGACTGTGTTGCTGCCGCGAATGGAGTTTGACCTAACTCCTGTTGGTCATTCGGTGTAGTCATAAAAGCAGAATAGTAATAATAATAACAATAGGTTGTCGTGTAGATAATATGGGCTGAGATATGTGAAATAATAAAGGTGACCTAAGGAAAAGATAGAGAAGTCGGTACAGTGAGAGAAGGCAGCACAGGTCGTGGGGATTTAGTTTGTACGCTTATCCATTAACAGTATGGCTTTAAGTTCTATGAGGATAAGCCATTGAGACACAAACCTTGCATTTCTGCATGATTGTCTAGCTTCCGCTTAAAAATCTCCACAGATGGCGTTGTAGTCACGGCCGCCGGTAAAGCGTTCCAGAGACGGCAAACACGAAGCGAAAAGAAATGTGATCTCATCCGAGTCTTTGGTCTCTGGTGTGCTATCCTTAGCGGGTTACCTCGTGGAAGCCTATAATCACTTAATGGCAGGATGCTTTTATTTGGGTGGACCTGGTCATTTAAGATCTGGTAGACGGTGATGAGGTCTCCCCTGTGCCTACGGTAACTAAGTGTGAAAAGACCTAATTTCTTTAGTCTCTCCTCGTGTGATTTGTTGCGGAGGCCGATCACCCATTTTGTCGCTCGTCTCTGGACACTTTCTAGAATGTTAGCATCCCTTTTGAGTAGCGGAGAAGCGATGATATTATGCACCTCAAGGTGTGGCCTCACATATGCCTTATATAACATTAAGAACAGTTCGGGAGTGAGAGCTCCCAGATGCTTATGCGTAAAGTGTAAAGTTGTGTAGGCTTTGGCGACGTCCCTCGCGTAATTTCCACTGGTGTCTAGCTTTTCTGTTAGAATAAGACCTAGATCGCGCTCTGATGGAACACAACTGAAGTTCTGGCCTCCAAGGGTGTAATTTACACTCTGTGACCTGCCGGAATGAAGTTGCACTACTTTGCACTTCTTTAGGTTGAAAGGCATTCCGTTAGCCAGAACCCAGTTTCCCAAAGTTTGCAGGTCAGCCTGCAATCTATCTGAGTCTTCCGATGAGTTTATTTGTCAATGGAGTTGAAGATTGGACGATCAATTCTTGGTTGTTTGCTCAAAACCAACTTCCCCAATTTTCGCGGAGGCATCAATACGACAGTCATCGTCTCATCGGTCGCTGTTCAGAAAGAAGTCAGTAGCAAACCATCAGAAGTAATCTCGTGATTTATTATTATAATATTTGTTCACAGACCTTAATAGAGATATTTTTTGTATGTTGGTGTTACAATAAAGAATTCCCAAGCGGCCAATCGGTGTTTTGGTTTATTCGTCCGTTACTATTAAGCGTTTCTGGAAAACTGCAAGGAACAGCGTGGGCCCGAGCGTAGCAAGAGCTGGGCATTGACGGTTTACGGGACGTGGCTGACAGTTTCTGATGGTAGAAACAGATTCTGGCCGATTCAGATAGCTGGTAACAGTTTGGATAGTCACCGTTCATCTTTCCTGGTGCCGGTCAAGTCCTCTTTGAACAAGCAATATCTGAAACTTTTTTGGAATTGGGTCAAGTTCAACAATGCCTGGGTCAAAGAAGGGACAGAGCGTCTTGGATGCAAACAGGAAAGTAAGTCATGGTGACTTGTCTGTTAATTGTAACGATGTGTCTGATGTTAAGCATGACATGGTTGATGTTATTGTTTCGCCGTTCAGGGATAATAGGAACATCAGACTCCCTAAATTTGAACCACGGTGTTTTGATGGAAACCCAGCTGATTATTTACAATTTGTAAAGGAGTTTGAGATCATGCTGAGTAGTTTTCTATTAAGTGATGAATTGAAATTGATGTATTTGATGAGGTATTGCACTGGAGATGCTGCAAGAGCTATACAGTGCTGTAAGTTTATGAAGCCAAAAGAAGGCTACGATGAGGCTATGAGCATATTACGTCAAAGGTTTGGAAGACCTTCGATGATTGCAGGGAAATTATTCGAGGCTGTTAAGGGTAATGGTGGTCAATTACAGGATGACTCCCAGGCACTCACTGAGTTTTTAGATAATTTGCTAATTTACAAGAATGGAATGATTTCGATGAATCGCATGAGTGACCTCAACTCGAGTTTTATACTAGAAGTAATAGCAAGACGCCTACCTACTCGACTGCAAAGGAAGTGGGTGAAGATGAGCTCCCATATGGAGGATGAGGGTATCAATCCAAAATTTGATGATATCCTGAAACTGGTAAATACTAGCGTCAATCAATCTATGAGCAAGTTTGCCAGTCTATTAGATCTCACCCCTAGAATAGAGCAGTCTGAGAGCAAAATGCAATCATTGATGACGAGTAGGCCTCAGAGAGGTGGATATCGCGAAGGCTCCATGATGTCTAGTAATGCAATTAGACCTAGTGAGTGTAACAGGTTTCGTAGTACATCCTCAACGGATAAGATACAAGATGCAAGACAAACACGGTTGTGTTTCACACGTTTGCAAGAAGTGCGTACAAAGGTGAACTGTGAACCAGTGAGCAAGTTTAGTGATAAGCTAAATGTAAACTCCAGACCTGACTCCGAATTGTGTGACGATAACGGTGTTGTGAAGCAGTCTGTAGTTGCGAATGGTAAGCCATTGTTGAATAGAGTGTCACAGAATAGAGTTGCTGCTTCAGAGTGCAGTTCTGACCCTACAAGTTTACAAAGTATAACTAGTCAGAGTGAAGTTATAATACCTTTTAGGATTTGCGAGAAGGAACCAAAATTGTCTACTTCTGTTATTAAAGAGTTTGAAAATGATGAACTTGACGGTAACGTGAATATTCGTGATAATGATCATGATACTTCACAGTTGTCTTTGGTTGATCATGATGAGATGAGGGATATGCCTACTACTGCTAAGTTGAACAAAGGTTCTGTACAACTTGAACGTGAAGTAGAAATAAATGCAGATTCAGTTGCAGAAGGCACGCATACTTGTGAGACTGTCAGTGTGATTGATCAGCATGTAGCCCACCTATCATCAGATGCCAGTGCTAAGCCTGAGCCGCTAGAAAAGACGGCAGTGATGGTGGTCTTGCAGGTAGACAGCTTTCTGAAAGTCGAGCAACAACAGCTTTTGATCCACCGCTAACTTCATCAACTGATATCAATCAGTCGTCGTTGGTGCTGTCATCCACAATGAAACAGACACCCATCATCTCAAGTATCTTGTGCAATGACTATGCTAGTATCAGTTCGTTTGAAAGGACGAATATCAATGGTCAGTTTAGTGAGGATAAGCCAAGTGTAAACGAGAGAGTAATTGTTAAATTGACTTGCATGAACCAAGGCATTTCTAGTTTCAAGTTACTAATTGAATGCTATTATCTTTGGTGTAAATTACTCTGTTTCTACACTTGGTGGATGAGATACGTCGTGTGTTTGTTGGTCATCTATATTCTACGATACAATGACATGAGCGTGTTACCGTTCAGATTTGAGGATATAGCTGATAGAAGGAAGTTAGCAAATGAACTCTGCGACGATTTTCCAACCTAGAGCGTCAACCTGAGAAGGGTTGTAGGCGTACTGCTGTAATTCCTATAATTCTTCAAAGGGTAGCGCATCAATGAGCAGTGCAATGTGCTCGGTGTGTGATTTTGTACATATGTCCATATTGCATATACTGAATTGATATCATCTGTCATCTATCTGTTGGTAATTCTGTTTGTGTCCGGACGACTTCCACTTGTATCATCAACCTGAGAAGGAATGTAGGCGTACTGCTGTAAGTCCTACAGTTCTTCAAGGGTAGTTTGTCATGCCAGAATCCACAACATTTTATGTAGTGATTGTACATATGTTTGTGTTAAATAGTTGTGTGAGTTCCAATCATTGCAATCGTTGGTTAATCTTGTTTGTGTCCGGACATTCCACAAATTACAATCGTCAACCTGTGAAGGGTTGTAGGCGTACTGGTGTAAGTCCTGCAATTCTTCAAAGGAATTCCACCAAGAGATGATGGGCGAGGTTGTTTGTACCATTTGTATATACGTGTGGTGTGTCATATCAATTGGTGTATTTTGGATTCATTGTGTTTACTTGTTGTTTTCGTACCTTGTTGTTATTGCGTAATTTTGTTAAAATTTTCGTCGTGATTACTTCTGAAGTTGTTTCGAGTCTTCTACATCCATGAATGAATTGATTGATGTTAAGGACAGAAGATGGGTAGTATACGCCGGGGAGGCTAGGCTATTGCTGAGAATGAAATGCACACGGAGATAATTGTTAGCTGCGGTCCCACACGCCGGGGAGAAAGAGTGTAAACGACTGAGGCTCGCATACGTCATCGTTACTAGAACTGAGGCAGAATGAGTGACGAGCGATTGCAGTGGTAATTGGTAGTGAGTAGATAAGAGGATGTGCGTAGAGTATCGTGAGGTGGTCACGTTGCATTCTGCAAGAGTCATTCTAGTAAGTGGCGATTGTGTTGCAAGATGTCAAGAGGATGCCTTTATCTGGAGTCGCAGGTCGTATTTGATGTGTGAGATTGTGCTGTGGGTATGCTTGTGGTGTGTTGGCTTTTCTGTTTGTTTTCCATTTCAGCTCTGTCCGTGTGACCCAGGTTCTCGCAATGGCATCCAAGTCAACGTGTATTGGTCGTGAAGGAAAAAAGGGTTGGATCCCTTTTTTGCCGGGGAGTGTCAATGGAGTTGAAGATTGAACGATCAATTCTTGGTTGTTTGCTCGAAACCAACTTCCCCAATTTTCGCGGAGGCATCAATACGACAGTCATCGTCTCATCGGTCGCTGTTCAGAAAGAAGTCAGTAGCAAACCATCAGAAGTAATCTCGTGATTTATTATTATAATATTTGTTCACAGACCTTAATAGAGATATTTTTTGTATGTTGGTGTTACAATAAAGAATTCCCAAGCGGCCAATCGGTGTTTTGGTTTATTCGTCCGTTACTATTAAGCGTTTCTGGAAAACTGCAAGGAACAGCGTGGGCCCGAGCGTAGCAAGAGCTGGGCATTGACGGTTTATATGACGTGATTGACATTATTCCTCTCCAAATCTTTGCGTCGTCGGCGTAAAGAAGCGCAGATCGGTTTATTTGGGAAGGCAGGTCGTTGATAAAATTCAAAAACATCAACGGCCGTAGGATAGAACCCTAAGGACCCCCTGATGCCGGGGTGTGCCAGGATGATCGGATGCGGTTGACTTTGGTGCAGAATTCTCTCTCGCCTTAGTAATCTTTCAGCCATGCGAGAAGTGCTCCAGAAACACCCGCTTGCTTATTTTGTGAAGGAGCACACCATGGTGAACTGTGTCGAATGCTTTCGCAAGGTCGAGAAAGATCACATGGACTGGTACCTTTTCGTCCCAGGATAGTGTCCAATCGTTCCAGGCTAGTAGAAGATTCGTCACGCAGGATCTTCCCCTCCTGAAACCGTGCTGTGCTTCGTGAAGAAGGTTAGTCCCATCGAAGTATTTTCTCATGTGGTCGTCAATGAGACTTTCCAATATTTTTGATATCACTGAAAGTAGAGCAACTGGTCTGTAACTTGTTGCATTCTGCCGGTTACCACCCTTGAAGATAGGGGATAGGATTGCTCGTTTCCATTCACATGAAAGTTTCCCTACATCAAGGGAGTGTTGGAACAGATCACTTAGGGGTTGGCAGAGGTTTTCTGAATACTGCTTCAGGACGGATGGTCTGATGTCATCACAACCTGAAGACTTTCCCGAAGCCAACCTTCCCAATTTTGCAAGTACCATAGCCAGGGTAATTTGAAATGTACCCAGAAGGTTTCCGCGCGTTGGTTTTGCAATGTCATCTGGATGTTCTGTGGGGGTAATATACTCGTTACTGTTTAGTTGCCTGTGAAAGGCTAGGCTGAATGTCTCTGCCATTTCAAGACTAGTAAGAGATTTCCCATCAAAACCCACTAGATTGCATGCTCCCTGGTTGGTCGGTTTTCTTTCGGACATAAACCTGTATAGGCTCTTTGGGTTCACGAGAAGCTTATTGGCGAGGTTTCCCTGAAATGTCCTTCTATCGCTCCGGATTCGTATGTTACATCGATTCCTGAGTTCAAGGTACACTTCATGTTCGGGTTGACTCTTCGATCATCGCCAGGCAAACCAGGATTTTCGCTTCGACTGCAGAAGGCGTTGTGTCCCTCTTTTCAACCATGATCGTTGCTTCCTAGCTTTTGGCGAGACTAAAGGAACAGTGTCTGAGACCGCCTGGTGAATGATCTCATTTACCACTCTCCAGTGTTCTTCTACTGTTAGCGCTGTCCATTTTTAGGCCAATTTGCTTCAGACAGAAGTCTTCGCATTTTGGTGTAGTTGGCTTTGTTATAACACAGATAGGGCTGTGTATTGTCCCACTGTAAGCGCTCGCGAAGGACTATGTCGAATACTATGACCGCGTGGTCACTACTACCTATGGGAGTCGTGATCTGAACGTTTTCCACTAGTAGCTGGTCATTAGTGAGCACATAATCCAGTCTAGAAGACTTCCCATCAGGGCCCCATCTAGTATCCATCTTGACATTTTCAGTGAGTCCAGCCTTCCTGAAGGTATGCAGCAGATTTCGATCAAATCTATCATGGGCTTTTCCCGACACCAAGTTAAGAGATGGGGCATTGAAGTCACCAGCTATGACAATTCGATCATAACCCATGTCTTTAGTTGCTGAGATTGTATTTAGCAGTACCTGGTTGTGGTCTGCTCCACATGAAGGTGATCGATAAATGCTGCCCACTAGATATTTGCAGTACCCAACGGTGAAGTGGCACCATATGGAATCAGGAAGCTCTGTTAGGGGAGGGTCCATCGCGTGAACACATCTGAGCTGTTTGTCGACGTATATGGCGAATCCACCTCCTTCTTTCAGGTCCCTATCTCGCCTGACTAGAACCATATCATTTATACTGACTTCGCTGTCTGCCACCGTAGGGGTTAGCCAGGTTTCCGTCAGCTCTGTATCGCGGTACGTTCAACGTTTGCGTTACATTTTTACGTGATTCGTTACATAAAATTTATCTTGTTGTAGTACTTGCACAAGTACTATACTACTTCCATACTTGTAACCACTAACTCCCATTTCTAATAGTTATGGTTAATCAAAGTAAAAAGCAACGAACCCAATCCCCTGTAAAACTGGTGTCTAATTTAACGTCCTTGATTGCTACATCAAGCAACACACCCCCTACAAACGGCTATAATGAGTCACATAACTCACTTGTATGCCGTAAGCGTCGAGCTGGAACTGAGGATAAAACTGTACTGACAGCTAGTATTAGCACTACTCCTAAAAATTCAGTACCCTCTGCTCATACAGAACCTCTCCCTTCACCTTATGTGCTTATCGAAAAACTCCAGCCATCAAGCTCTTTTTCAGTACTATCTTCAGAAATAGAACTTCTAAAGTTGTCTATAGGTGAACTTAAGGCTGAGTTAAGGGAAATAAAAAACAGTAAGTCAGTAAATGCTGGAAACATCGAAACCGATACCGAGATATCCAAATTATCAGATCAGATCAGCGATATCAGATCGCAGGTCTGTGAATTGACACCTCTAACTATCCTCATGAAAACTGTAAACCTTAACAAGCTTGACACAGAATCGGTAACTAAGGTAGATAACCTCATTAATTTTGTTACCACAGAAGTAACAAAACGACTCGACGCAAAACTGAGTGCTATTGTCTACAACGTTCCGGACAATGAGGCACTAAAAAAGGTACAGCGCATCTTACTTAGTGAAGCGAAAATGCCTAACTCCAAGACTAAGTGCTATAGGCTGAAGAAGAGTCAACATGAAAAGTGTTGTCCTATTCGTTTTCAGTTCGAAACACCGGCAGAGACCAGAAAATTCATCCACTCCCAACACACCCTATCGCAAGCCAGAAACTACAAACATATAAAGGTCGGGGTGGACAAAACAGTCATAGAAAGGCGCGCATACAACTATCTCGCTAAGACTAATTGTGAAATAGGTAATAGGACATTGCAAGCAGCCATTATTCCCAACCCTGTGAAAGATACAGTAGACCCCACCGCATCACCCCTCTCAAAACACACAGAATTATCCCATCAGAGTGCAACACCAGCCGAAAGGCCACTAGACTGTAACCAAATAAATAACAAAACCATACCACCTATCACCGCAGAATCTAAAATGCCATTAAATAACCCCAGAAAAAAGTCAAAACCCCCCGAAATTCGACTTTGTCCTCTCCTAGCCATAACTTCATTGCTAAAGGTAAGGAAAATATGCCCCTAAATCATACCAACAAAAACAGTGGCAGCTTAAATAAACCCACACTTCCCACGGTCAATAGTATTAGCACCCACAACGTGCTAAATCGCACCATGGCACACACTAATATCCAATGTCACAACAATGTCACCCTCAATAGTACAAGTGGTAATAGTCAGAACTCGGCTATCAACAACTCAGGGTCTTCAGAGTATGGCACACAAACAAATTTTGACCGGATATATGGTACAAGTCTGCTGGGAACTAACCCACAATGCAGTACACACGAAACCCACACAAGGACACAACTAGCATCAAACAATAGGTGGAATAATAAGCCATGGTCATCACAAGGATCCAATCATTTTTTATCCCCCGCGTCCCTGTCAGCGTTGAAAAAACAGCTGGTAGGGATGTTAACACTCCTAAACCACTAGAGCTGGCTCCCTCCTTGCATGAAAACAGGAACGGTCTAGTGCACCCGTATCCATTAGGCACACTTGACACTTGCACAAGTATAGGCCAAATAAAGAACCCTACCCACTTCTGTAACCTAACTAAAAATAAAAATTCCTTAGTCTATAGCAAATCCAGTACTCCAACTCCTAATTCTTCACCGAAAACAGCACACACCAACTCGATAGACATAGGTGAGCATGATGCTGAAACTCCTCTTAACATAGGATCATCATGTCAAGCAGAACTACTGGGTGCTGAACCATATTCGGGGCTGACTAACGAACTTAAATACTTCAAATGCTACTTCAACTCTCATCTTTACCTAATCCTCATAAATGCTAGATCTGTTCTAAATAAATTGCCGATGCTCAGAGCACTCACAGTAATATACAAACCCCCTGTAATTGTCATCACTGAATCTTGGTGTCATTCGAACATCCTGGATGAAGAAATAAGCTTAGATAACTACACACACTTTCGGTGTGACAGGGAAGGTGGTAAGGGAGGGGGTTGTCTCATGTACTTTCTGAATGCACTTACTGTATCACAGCTAGAAAGTAGTACACTTAACATGCCTGAGACTCTATGGGTTAATGTACACTTAAATAACGTAACAGCATTAATTGGATGCACCTACAGAGCACCTGGCACCTTTAGTAATTACGAGACCCAACTTATTAATACTCTGGAGCAATTATCCGACTTACAATACGACCATAAGATCCTATGTGGGGACTTTAACTTACCTGAAATCAACTGGGATATACCCACAGGCCCAACTAAATTTGATAAGTTCTTAGGCACACTGGATATACTTGGCTGGAAACAAACTGTCACTACTCCCACAAGAGGTAATAACGTACTAGACTTAATCTTCTGCCACAATATAAGCCCCCTTTCAACGCTAGTAGGTTCTGAGTTTCCAGGGAGCGACCACAAAACAGTGATGTGTGCACTGCCAATTCCGCTGAGTAGCAATGCATCTCATACCTCCACTTCACAACAAGTAATATATAGGAACTATAGTAAGGCAAACTGGGCCTTAGTAGAATCAATGCTAAGATCCTCCAAATGGGATGAATACTTCACTACTGATGACCTATCGAGAGCCCTAACCATCTTCTACCATAACACTAACACATGCTTAGATGCTGTCATTCCACTCCAAACACTAAAGGTTTCCCCACACAGAAAGTCATTCATAAAACCAAAGGATCGTACGAAACTGAAGAGACTCTCAACAAGTTACTTCAAACACCACGACTTTGGCACTCTAGGTCTAATACTTAACACCCTTAGCTCCATCTCACAAGCTCGAGATTTCCGTATGAGAAAGGAAGAACGCATCGCAGTAGCCAGTCCTGCTAGAGTGTATGCACTCACAGAAATCTTAAGGAAGCGAATGAATCGCAAAAATCACAGCATTTCTCTCCTCATAGACAAAGGTAGGCTATGCACTAACTCTGCAGACATATGTGAACTATTCAACAAAACGTTTGCAGGTAACTACATTAAGCCCTCAGTCCAGCTACTCGATATACACCCTATTACTAATATGGCACAAACTCCATCTCCACTCACACCAAACCAAATTAGCACTGTTCAATTCACTTACGCTAATATTAACCAAACTATAAGAACCCTCAAAAGTTCAAAAGGTTTCGGTACCGACGGTATATCATCTTACTTCTATAAATATGGTGGCCCTGACATTCCTCTACTGCTGCTTAAAATATTCACAATGTCCCTAGAAACCCAAACTTACCCTGACATATGGAAGACAACATTCATTATGCCTAAACACAAATCTGGCACCGATCAATATCACACCTATAGCATCTAGAATCATGGAGAGACTAGTCAAAGATAACTTAATCAAACATATGCTTAGCTGCAATATTATAAGTCCGAACCAACATGGATTCCTGAAATCCAGATCATGTTTAACATGTCACCTAGACTTCTTCAATTTTGTAACCAGCAGTCGTGACAGACGGCAACTAGTACTTGTCATCTACTTTGACATTTCTAAGGCATTTGACCGTGTTGACCATTTACTGCTAACAAATAAGCTGAACTCCTTAGGAATACGTGACCCATTATTAGGATGGCTTAAATCATTCCTTAACAATAGGTCCCAAATAGTTAAACTCGGGTCTGCAACCTCCAAACCTAGCCCTATCACTTCTGGTGTAGTACAAGGTAGTGTCATTGGACCCCTCCTATTTACACTATACATCAATGACATATGCGCTTGCTTCACGCACGGGAAACCATTCATCTTTGCAGATGACCTAAAAGTAGCTTATACATTCCAATGTGATGACTTAGGGAACTTCGAGAATGTAGTGCAGAAGGAATTAGATAAAATGACTGCTTGGTCGTCCCTATGGAATCTCCAATTCAATCTGAACAAATGTGGCTGGATCTGCTTTGGCGCACCCTCAATTGACCTGAAATTAACGCTTCAATCTGCTAACCTAACCAGACTCCGAAGTGTCGTTGACCTAGGCCTGAGGTACTCTAGTGACTTGACATTCTCTGAGCAAGTAGCATCACAGACTAGAAAATCGAGGATGCCCTTAGGATGCACACTCAGGAACTTTCACGACAATGAAGCCAAGCTAATTCTGTACAAAACATGTGTCAGACCACTACTAGAATACTGTCCATTTATTATAAGCAGCACTCGCACACGTGATAAGCTAAGGATGGAAAGTATCCAACGATATTTTACCTCAAAACTACTTGGCTATGATTGTAAGAAAGACTACATCTCACGGTGCATGATCCTAAAACTTGACCCACTTTGGACAAGGCGACTTATTATAAACCTAATATTCTTCTTTAAGGTCCTTCACAAAATATCATTCTCAGGTAACAGGGACATACAATTCGCACAGGAAGGTTCTTACGATCTGCGTAACCAAACTTCCACAGTGACAACTCATTCTTTTAAGTCAACACTCCGTGGAAACTTCTTCACAGTCATGTATTCTAAAATATGGAATAGCCTACCCCTAGATGTCAGAACTTGCTCTTCGGTTACAAGCTTCAAACATTATCTGTACAGACTGTTTCACTCTACTGATTATATTAATAAACTATTTACTCCTAAAACGAATCAACTACTAATCTACTACAGCACCTAAAAAACGCACTTCAACACCCTTAGCAATCTAAAAACTATAAATAGACTAGCATCATGGATGCTAGTCGGTGGCACAGTGGTTAGGACCCTCGCCGACATGCACATGGTCCGGGGTTCGAGCCCACGCCGGCGCCACTGATATCTATGGTCGGCCTGCAAAATTTGGGCTACCGATATCCATGCTGAAAATTCCATACAGTACCAAAAATACAGTGTGGAATCAAGCTGTCAATCAAAAATCAAAATCAAATCATAAAGACTGAGTACGGAACAAGCAGGATTAGTTTACCCTCAGAAATAGGACGTGTCACTTTATTGTAACCTTCAAACGCCTGCTATATAAAGTTTTACCCCAAAGACTATCCCTACCAGAACCCATTACTTATTTCTAAAACGCATCAGTCATTAGAACACTAAAACGCTCAGACTCACTAATACACGTTATGACACTAAATAAACTCTAAGACTTCGCATAAATACGTGAAAAGACAACTAAAATAAAGGTAAATTTTTACTAATGTTTAATATACAATTGACATAAACATTTATATATATACATTAATATCCTTTTCATGTTCACATACTTTCTGTTTTTGGTACTCTGCTACTCCTATTCACCTTCTGGTCGAGGTCGAACAACCCTGCATCTAAACCGAAATGAGGATTAATTCCAAACAATCTATCTCATAACCACTGAAATTTCATGAACGATCCAATTCTACCATTTGAAGACGCTGGCGAACATGCTGTAAATGAGTATTCATGATCTGAAATGAAGAAGCAACTGGTTTTCAAACAGTTTTCAACATTTTACTCAACTTACGAATACAGTCCGCCATGCAGACACAAATGGAGCAAATGGAGAACTCTGGAATCGACCTCGACGCCACTTGATGCAGTAAAACAACTTAACATGACCTAATCTAGTTTTCGCATCCACGATCAAATTTCTTTCCTGTTATAAAACTACGATAAGACTGCTGAAAAATGGAATAAATATATTACTGATCTCAACATAATACATCAATAATCTTTAAGCCAAGGGTGTTGCTCACAACAAAGTTATATAAGAGAATTGACTTCAAGCTTTTTTTCCCAGATATCCGTATTACATTCATCTGATGTCTGGGTATTTTTTGATGCGAAGACAATATCTCTATATCTCTTTATGTGCTACACAAACAGACTTTATAGCAGACAGTTCCGACTGACTCTAATGTCAGAAAGAACAACCAAACTGTAAATTCATCATACATCAAATTATGTGTAATTTATATAATAACTTATCCATGCCTATAAAATTGGTATGTTCCTGCATAAACAGGAAGAAATATATTATTATTATGACTTTGGAGTTCAGTTGTGATTGTAGGTGTCTAAGTTCAGCTATTTTGCCTCTTAGCCCTCTCACATTACTGTACAGGCAACTGGTAGTCAGTCTCACCACTTCCCCGTATTGGGGGTAGTTGACTTGATATTGGCTATCGGTTGAGGAGTTATCCTACGAACTAGTTGGCCGATTCCCCAGGAACCGGCCTGTTGGCGTTTTTTTCTTCTAGTTCAGTCGGAGCACTCGGATGACACTGGCTATCATCGTCCGTGCTGCACCGCTATAATGTGACTAGGGGTTGAGGATTTTTTTAACTACGCTTTGTTCTCTCCTTAGGGTGCGAGGCCGGCTCTCGCAGCAGTGAATGTGTTTGCTGACCTTGTCCTTGGTCTCGTACCATCTATGGAGAGCGGTATTCAACTGGTCTTGGGAGCTGAACTTGACAGCTAACAGACGTGGCGTGTTAATTGACATAAGGTGAGTGGGTCGAGTCGGTCTATAAATAGAGACAGCCCCTGAACTCCCCAGGGCCATCTGGGGTGCCAACCATCTCCGTTGTTGAACATCATGACAATGCTTTTCGCAGGCGTTCCCAGTTACCAGTTCAGGAATGCCATGTACAACCATGGAGGCAGAAGGAATGAGCTCTGGCGACTCCCTCGTCATCTCTCTTTCCTTCCATGGCCTATCTGGCTAAACACGTATGTTGCAGGCCCTCCCTAGAGAAAGGACTTGAGAAGCCAATAACACTTTTTCGACATTCTCGGTAGAAACCAATGTTACCCTCAGTGGGGATGGTTTGCCTTCAGGTGCAGCAGCGCCCCTATACAATCTGCATATATTTACTGGTTGTGTGTCCAAACCCAGTGTGCTACATAAGATGGACCAATGTTCCTGATCAAATAGGGCCCTATCTTTCAGCAGACTACTACTACAGTCTGGTACATTAAAGAGGATTACACAATTTGATCTACTAACCGTGGGCTTGGGCTCGGTCCTCGCACATTTGTGATTTCCTTTAAGACCGTTTTGTTTCGTCTGGTTCGACTGGGTATTTTTGTGTGTCTCAGTGCTATGGCCAGTATTACTGGCAGATGGTAGGAGTCCTTTTCCAACGACGGAAACCCGTGGTATTCCAGCCTCTGTGTCTGGAACGGTTATGTCAAGAGTTGCAATTTTAACCGGTGAGGATTTTGGTATCCCCGGTTTACGTGCGTTTGTACTAATTTCCGGATTGGTGGGGGTCGAACATTTCACATTTTTCCCTGCTACTTTTGCGCCAACTATAGTTTTCAGAAGACTACTCGAGGCTACATCAGGACGGCAACTCGGGCATACGTACCAGGACCATTGGCATGGGTTCTTACGCATAAAGTCATAATATGCTTTTGGTACCCAATTGTCGCATCTGCAATGCACCCATCGCTTGCAAAAGTTGCATTCGAAAGCGGAGTCTGCTTGTTCGACAACAGAAGCGCAGACCTTGCAGTCGTCTGCCTTCTTGGGGAGCGTTCTTGTCGTCTTGCGACGTCGTGAACGTTTCTTTTCGGCCTTCCTATTTGTTTCATTGCCTACCATGGAGATGGGTGTTATGCAGTTCTCACTAAGTGCAATTTTCCCACTCGGATCTGCTAACCTAGTCGTGTTAACAGGAGTGGAGCCACATCCACTTGGCTGACTTTGCACAGCTTCACTGTAGGACTGTGGCGATATGGGCACTCTGTATGAGCAGGGAATATTAGCCCTGGTCTTCAAGACCGGTATGCGTGAGTCAATCAGCTTCACCTGTTTGCCGAGTTTGGCTGAAGCCCTGGTGACTGCGGAGCATGATGTCCCATTACTTATTTTAGGGTGAGAATCTATTGTCATTTTACTCCTAAATTAATACTGGTGATTAAATAATAAGAGACTGTTATTTTGTCCAATAGACTTACAGCAAAAGACAATAGAGAGCACAGAAAAGAAAGATAAAGTATTTAAGTAAAGGCTTTTGACTTTACCTGTAACTTTCGGGTTATTCGGCTTCACAGCAATCACGTAGCAGACCCACAAGTCCTGTATATTTGAAAGAGTGAGGAGGATGTTGCTACAGCAGTAGCACCTGAAGCTTTGGCAGTAGTTCGAGACAGCGGGAAGTACCACACACAGGCTCGGTGAGGAAGAAATAGTTGAGTAAAATTCGCCGGGTAGGAAGATCAGTTTTCCCAAACGAATAATTCACAAAATTGGATATTTCCGGTTCGAGAGGAAAAAGCACGTCTTATTCAAGGAGCGCGCCCTTACAATAGCCATAATTTCTTTCCAATATCTAGTATATCCAATATCGTTTTTACCAGCTAGTATAAACATAAACGATTTCTTCGTGCTCGCGTCTTTATTGTGAGGTATAGTTTTCCGATCTTCGGTAAACTTCTGCGTAGCTCGTCCTGCCACTCGGCTGTCGTAGCTTAGGTTGACTCCCAAAGTAGTAGTGCAAGGATTAATTATATTTGGCTTTTAGTATGAGATGTGTTCAGACTGTTACTACTGTAAATGAATTTGATTCTCTCATCAGTTAGTCCTCCGGTATCGTCGTCAAAAGAAGAGAGATAATATTGATAATAATAATAGCGAAGTTATTCAGACTTACAGACAGAAAAAGAAATAAAGAAAAAGTAACAACAGTCAGCTGACTAAATTTTAAGAATAATATGAGGTATATATCGATAATAGTGATGATAATAATAATAAGTGTAGTTAAAGTTGTCAGGAGAAAAAGACGAGAGAGAATGTTAAGAAGCAAAACGCCGAACTAAGTTGACTACCCCTGAATGGTTTATGGGATTCTAAGGGAATAGGCCATTTGGACACGTTCCTTGTGTCGCTGTATGATTGTCCAAAATTCGCTTAAAGGCGTCCACAGACGGTGCCATAGCTACATCTGCTGATAAGGATTTCCAGGGATGGCAAACCCGCAGTGAAAAGAAGTGGGAGCGCACCTGAGTCCTTGCCCTCTGGTGAGCTATTCTTCTGGGATTTCCACGAGGGAACCTATACCTACTCAGTGGCAAAACACCTTTGTTTGGGTGATCCTGGTCACTCGTTATTTTGTAGGCAGTAATCAAATCCCCCCTAAGACGTTGATGGCTAAGTGTGAACAGGCCTAATTTCTTCAGCCCTTCATTATATGGTTTATTTCGGAGACCAACCACTCCTTTTGTTGCCCGTCGTTGGACTCTTTCCAATAGGTTAGCGTCTCTTCTCAGCATTGAGGGTGCAATAATATTATGCACCTCAAGGTGTGGTCTGGCGTATGTTTTGTGCAACCCTAGAAAGAACTCAGGAGTGAGTGCACCTAACTGTCTATGCGTAAAGTGTATGACCGCATATGCCCTCGCTACATCCCCCGTGTAATCTACGCTTGTGTCCATTTTTTCCGTTAGAACTAGACCTAAGTCGCGTTCCGACGTTGTGCAGGACAAGCTTTCACTACACAGGGTGTAACTTGCATTCTGTAGTCTACACGTGCGCAACTTCACTACTTTGCACTTTTTCAGGTTGAAAGTCATGCCACCGGCGACTGCCCAGTCTTCCAGAAGGTTTAGATCTTCCTACAGCCCATCTGAGTCCTTGGGACACTTTATCGCCCTCCATATCTTCACGTCGTCAGCGTATAGAAGAGTCGGGCAGCTTAGACGGCATGGTGGATCATTGATGAAAATCAAAAACATCAGTGGTCCTAGGATAGAACCCTGCGACACTCCTGATGACGGGCTGTGCCAAGATGATCGGACTCGATTGACCTCAGTGCAAAATTGCCTTTCAGTTAGGTGGTCCTTTAACCATGACAGAAGTGGCTCACCTATACTTGCCTGGCTTATTTTGTGTAGGAGGTCATGGTGAACAGTGTCAAATGCCTTTTCAAAGTCTAGGAAGACCACTTGGACTGGAACATTCTATCCAAGCATGATGTAGAATCGTCCCAAGCTGATAGTAAGATAGTAACACAGGATCCGCCTTTCCTGAAACCGTGTTGGGCTTCATGGAGTATATTAGACCTATCAAGGTACTCCCTAATGTGAGCGTCAATAATACTTTCCGGTGCTTTTGATGCCACTGGGAGTTTAGCTACTGGTCTATAACTAGTGGCGTTTTGCCTGTCCCCAACTTCGAAGATTGGAGAAAGGATGGCTCTTTTCCATCGTCTTGGCAGTGTTCCCGAATCCAACGAAGGTTGGAACAAGTCGCACAGAGGTCTACAGAGAGCCTCGATGAACAACCCCTGAAGAACTGTAGGACTTACAGCAGTGCGCCTATATTCCTTCTCAGGTTGATGAAACAAGCGGAAGACGTCCGGACACAAACGAAATTATCAACAGATAGATGAAAGATGATACCAATTCGGTATATACAATATGAACATGTGTACAAGATAACACATCAATTACGATGGACTGAGAATCGACGTACTACCCATGAAGAATTGTAGGACTTACAGCAGTACGCCTACAACCCTTCTCAGTTTGGCGCTCTAGGCTGGAAAATCGTCGCAGAGTTCATTTGGCGACATCCTTCTATCATTTTTATCCTCAGCTGTAAACGCTGTCACGCCCATGTCATTGTATCGTATAATAAAGATGACTAACAAACAAACGACGTATCTGACCAGCCAGGCGTAGGCACAGAGTAATATACACCAAAGATAATAACATTCAAATAATAATTTGAAACTTGAAATGCCTTTATTCGTGCAAGTCAGTTTAACAATTACCCTCTCGTATATACTTGGCTTATCCTCATTGAACTGACCAATATCTTTCCTCTTTTCAAACGGACCGATACTAGTATAGTCAAAGCATATGACACGCGAGTTCATGGGCGTCCCTTTCATCATGCATGACAACACCGAGGATGACTGAGTGACACAAGTTGATGAACTTAGCGGTGCATCAGAACCTGTTGTTGTTCGGGTGTTTTAGAAGTTTGTCTAACCACAAGATTACCACCACTGCAACCTTTTATGATTAACTCCATTTTAGCTTTAGCGTCTGGTGATAGGTGGGCTACACGCTGATCATTTACACTGACGGTCTCATGAGTATCCATACCTTCTACCACTGCGTCTGCTCTTAAATCTACTTCACGTTGAAGATGTACAGAACTTTTATTCAACTCAGTAGTAGTAGTAGGTTTATTACTGGAGAACGATGAAAGTATATGCGACGTCATCAACGCTATTTTGAACGCTGAGACCATTCCTTGAGTCATATCCGGGGCAGGCCTGGACTTCGACGTTTTTTCTGGATTTTATGACATCACCGGTGGCGCTCTGTTACAATCTTCCGGATCACAGGTGTGAGCACTGGCGCGAGATTCAAAGTCATTCACTTCCCGCTTTAGTTTATGCGAGTTGGGCCGGCTCGCCATTTTCTATAATAGAACAACACAAACAATATTAAAGATCAAGCACACTGGGTAAGGCGAGGAGGCAGAACACGACAGCGGAAGTCCAGAAAGTTATATATATTTATACACAAAGCTAGGCTTTTACAGTTCAGCATCCGCCGGTTTTTGAATTGACGCCTGCTTTCGAATTCGAACCACTACAAACTGAAAAGACGAAGTAGTGCCAAAAGTGGGTAAGTGAGTTCAAACAAAATTTGAAAGGTTCAGTGTACGGTACAGTATCATCAACACAACGCACGCAGACTTTTGGTTTGATTATAGGTAAAGATACTAATTCCAATCTTTGCATGAAGGCTTCAGTCATTAACCCTGATATGGGCCATCCCACTGGTGTTCGTTTTTTCTGTTTGTATATGTGAGTATCGAATTGGAAGTATGTTGTATGACATGATTCTGTGAGTTGTATCCAAATCGCGCATTGCATTTTTATGTTTAGAATTAATAACTGTACCTATTATCAAACCAAAAGTCTGGGTACGCTAAGTCGGTGATACATTTGCAATAATTAAAAGAAAAGATTTAGAATATACCCGAAGTATTAGCTTTCACACAAGTCTATGGCTTTGCGAGAAGGCTAGGTTATCAGTCAAAACCATTGGTTTGTGAATATTGGTTGTGAAAGAAGACTTGTCATATGGGGCCATACCGGCTCTATAAAACTCCTGCTGTTTCATTTGTATTTTTGCTTGATATTTTTGCATTTATTGTGGTGCCGTTTTGTTCTAAAAAAGACTGCCCTACGGAGCCGTTGTGAGGGGCTGCATTTTATTTGTCAGCAGACAGTAGCACGTAATGCAAGAGTTTCAGGCAGCATATTCAGAAACACTTCACCAACATGACCGATATGGCATGGGAGATATCCCCTGACAGTGTCGCTCGGTAGGAGCTCATAGTTTTGCATACTTATGGGCATCCATCAGAATTATCAGCGAAGCTTTAAGCAATATATAGACGTCTAAGGAGAGGCAAATAATAAATGACTCTGTTCACCTTTTGTTTCAAAGGAAACTCACACATTTTATTGAGTGAATGGGATGGTAAAATATGTGACTCTTGGAAGGAACACATTGTCATATTAGGGGCTGCCTAATACCTTAGATCTCTTTTCCTAACCTTACAGTAGGCAAAGAGGGTGACTAACTAAGATATTTTAAGTTCTGAAGAATGACTTTGAACCTGGTCCAACCTACTTTTTGCTTTTCACCATGTTGGAACATTTCAGAGAACTTAATATGGGAGCTCGAAAGCTGAAAGCGCAATAAATCACAATTGAGTATTGGCTTTCAAACTTAGATATCAACCCTAATAACTAACTCACAGATGTTGTATATGCTTCCTGGATAAGCTAATTCCGGATGCGCTTAGCTTAATATAGTTGCTCATTAATAATAATTTAACACAATTGCCAAAGTAGATGAAGATTGAACGATCAATTCACGGTTGTTTGCTCAAAATCAACTTCCCCAATTTTCGCGGAGGCATCAATACGACAGTCATCGTCTCATCGGTCGCTGTTCAGAAAGAAGTCAGCAGAAAACCGTCAGAAGTAATCTTGTGATTTATAATTGTAATATTTGTTCACAGACCCTAGTAAAATCATTATTTTTATATGTTGGTGTAACAATAAAGAATCCTCGAGTCAACAATTGGTGTTTTGGATTTTTCGTCCGTTATTACTAAGCGTTTCTGAGAAACTTCAAGCGAGAGCGTGAGCCCGAGCGCAGCAAGAGCTGGGCATTGACGGTTTACGGGACGTGGCTGACAGTTTCTGATGGTAGAAACAGATTCTGGCCGATTCAGATAGCTGGTAACAGTTTGGATAGTCACCGTTCATCTTTCCTGGTGCCGGTCAAGTCCTCTTTGAACAAGCAATATCTGGAACATTTTTGGAATTGGGTCAAGTTCAACAATGCCTGGGTCAAAGAAGGGACAGAGCGTCTTGGATGCAAACAGGAAAGTAAGTCATGGTGACTTGTCTGTTAATTGTAACGATGTGTCTGATGTTAAGCATGACATGGTTGATGTTATTGTTTCGCCGTTCAGGGATAATAGGAACATCAGACTCCCTAAATTTGAACCACGGTGTTTCGATGGAAACCCGGCTGATTATTTACAATTTGTAAAGGAGTTTGAGATCATGCTGAGTAGTTTTCTATTAAGTGATGAATTGAAATTGATGTATTTGATGAGATATTGCACTGGAGATGCTGCAAGAGCTATACAGTGCTGTAAGCTTATGCCCCCTAATGAGGGATACGCTGAGGCTATGAGCATATTACGTCAAACGTTTGGAAGACCTTCGATGATTGCAGGGAAATTATTAGAAGCTGTTAAGGGTAATGGTGGTCAATTACAGGATGACTCCCAGGCACTCACTGAGTTTTTGGATAATTTGCCAATTTACAAGAATGGAATGATTTCGATGAATTGCATGAGTGACCTCAACTCGAGTTTTATACTAGAAGTAATAGCAAGACGCCTACCTACTCGACTGCAAAGGAAGTGGGTGAAGATGAGCTCCCATATGGAGGATGAGGGTATCGATCCAAAATTTGATGATATCCTGAAACTGGTAAATACTAGCGTCAATCAATCGATGAGCAAGTTTGCCAGTCTATTAGATCTCACCCCTAGAATAGAGCAGTCTGAGAGCAAAATGCAATCATTGATGACGAGTAGGCCTCAGAGAGGTGGATATCGAGAAGGCTCCATGATGTCTAGTAATGCATATAGACCTAGTGAGTGTAACAGGTTTCGTAGTACATCCTCAACAGATAAGATACAAGATGCAAGATGATCTCAATATAGTATATGATTATGGGTACGGTGATATGAGCGTCGAAAGCAAGATCCAACAAGACTTAAATGATCTAGGCGATTGGAGCGAAAAGTGGCAACTGACTTTCAACCCAGACAAGTGCGGTATAACCCACCTTGGACGCTGGAAACCGATAATGTGCCTATATATGTACGGTAAGCTCCTCTCAAAACTGAACACAGTCACAGACCTCGGGATAACATACTCAGATTTATCCTTTTCCGATCATGCAAATAAGGTTGTATCTGACTGTAAACGACTTACTGGCTTTGTACTGCGTAACTTCTACACCCAAGAAGCAAGATTAGCTATATATAGGACATGTATCCGTCCCAAACTTGAATATTGTGCTCTCCTATTTAGTAACCTCAGGACTGTAGACAGAAAAAAAATCGAAAGTGTCCAGAGATTCCTCACGAAACGCATAATAGGGTTCGACCAACAAGTGGAATATGTTGACAGGTGTGTACGTCTGAAATTAGAGCCTCTGTGGTTAAGGAGAGTGAAGTGCAACCTATTTCTACTCTTCAAAGTCATTAGGAAACACTGCTACAGTAACTCATCCATAACTTGGGAAAATATTAAATCATATCAGCTGCGAAACCACGACTACCTTGTCAAGGTGGCTACCCACAGAAAATCCATTAGGGCAAACTTTTTCACCATAAAATATTGCACTCTTTGGAACCAACTACCACCTGAAATAAGATGTTGTGAAAACCCTGATGGGTTCAAACGGAGCCTAGAAAGACACTTTAACATGTCCACCCTAGCTCGTCTAAAAGACCACAACTGTTGGTAGAACGGAAATTGAAGGCCAGTCCAGTCTTCAGTATAGTCACATACGTATATCTCGACTCTAATACTCACGCAGCGAACGTTAACTAATTTACTGATTTCTATTCTCTATAATTTTCACTAAGTTGTGTTGGTGAAAGTAACACTGGAAATAATTGTAATAGCATCCACACCTTTTAACGTTTTACATATGTATATACTAATATAATAATACTTATTAATCATGCATGTTCAACTCTTAAATTAGATGGATATTAAAATACTTAAAATATTTATGCATCAAATGTTCTCTTGCTTTACCACGCTTGTTTCCCTTATAACACTCAATTATTGAACCTAGTGTAATATTTGATATACGAACTATATTATTGATTATACTCTTATCATATATGGTTTGATTTACTCTACGGCTCCCTGTAGACTAACCACCATTCTTCAGTATACACACACTGCAGTATTGTTAAAAAAAGCCAAAATTTCGTTGGTTCTGTGTTAATATCTTTTTATAATATGTCTAGACACGTTACTTTGCAATGTCAGATGTTTACTATATATAAGACTGTCATGAAAATTTAGTACACTAAGTCCTGCCAACCGACCTTACCTTCAGTCCATACTACCTAAATTGAACCTTAACTATAGTATTCTGCTAAATCTTGCTCCACTATTCACAACACCTATTCGTTTTACTCTTTAAGGTTTTAACTTCTTATAAAGTAATCTGTTCATCAGGATGCATGCACACATATATAATATGTTCGTAAAGATGTACGTGGAGACCTATTGGAAGCACTCATTAAGAAAGCTAGGGAGATGGAATATGGGGTACGAACATGTCTGGTACCAAGCAATATATTTGCGGTAGCCATAATAATCATAGTCTCAGAGCCTAACATCAAAAAAGGAGGGAGGGTGGCGCTAGCTGATCAGTAGATATGGTGGTGGTCACTAAGGTGAATCGCCCCATTCTGCAGGAACAGCAATATACAAATTAAAGGCTCGAGATATTTCTGATTTTTATGAGGGCTTAGATCTTTATCTTGAAAAAGATAATAGTGAACGCCTTGACAGATAATGCTTCTACCTTTAAATATATACCATTCGCTCAGCCTATTGTTGAGATGCGACCACGTGGGATCTGCACAGATTTATGGGGCATCTTATAAATTAACTTGCTATCCATTGTCAGATCTTTAAATACCACTTCACAATATCTTGTCTCACTTATTTTCTAATAACGTCTTTACTTGATTCTCATTATATTCCATTAAACCTAACATTTTATAGCTCTTTATGAATTTGATTCGACTTATTCTATTCCTATTCTCTGGAGGGTACGGTTGTGCACCAAATAGAAAAAAAGACATGAAATAAAAACAACTGGCTTGAAAATAATTGTATTAAAGCCAAAAGTGGACATCATGATAGTATAAAATATATTGGTTTCATTATACATTGCAAATGAACGTTGTCGGCCTAAGGATTAATTACTTCCCCATTCTGTTTTCTATATAAATGTGTTTATTAATGATATATTTCACTCACTTAATCTATTACACTTTAATGTTTCACCTCAGCACTTTAATTTTTCTAAAACAGCTTCCAATTCCTTGTAAACGTTGTACTTACCTCAATATTGGTTGGTTATCGTATGCCTACAACCACGGGATGAAAACGAAACGAAGTCGATTTTCCCGCTCAACCTGGAGGACAACTGTACAATTCAATAACTATACGGCCTGGTTCAGACAATCAGTGTAATTATATATATGTATCAAATATTTAACTGTTGAAACATTATTAACTTGTAGACAATTTAAGATTTGACATTATATCATCCTTGATCGTGCCTGTAAAAATGGCATGCATTTTCATGTAAATTTATGTTTATATGAAAATAAATTATTATTATTATTATTATTATTATAAGACAAACATGGTAGTCAGTCACGTCTCATAACCCGTTAATGCCCAGCTCTTGCTACGCTCGGGCTCACGCTCTCGCTTGAAGTTTCTCAGAAACGCTTAGTAATAACGGACGAAAAATCCAAAACACCAATTGTTGACTCGAGGATTCTTTATTGTTACACCAACATATAAAAATAATGATTTTACTAGGGTCTGTGAACAAATATTACAATTATAAATCACAAGATTACTTCTGACGGTTTTCTGCTGACTTCTTTCGGAACAGCGACCGATGAGACGATGACTGTCGTATTGATGCCTCCGCGAAAATTAGGGAAGTTGATTTTGAGCAGACAACCATGAATTGATCATTCACTCCTCAACTCCCTTGACACTCCCCGGCAAAAAGGGATCCATCCCTTTTTTCCATCACGACCAATACACGTTGACTTGGATGCCATTGCGAGAACCTGGGTCACACGGACAGAGCTGAAATGGAAAACACACAGTAAAGCCAACACACCACAAGCATACTCACAGCACAATCTCACACATCAAATACGACCTGTGACTTCCAGTTAAAGGTGTCCTCTTGCAAGACAATCGCCACTTGCTAGAATGACTCTTGCAGAATACAACGTGACCATGACAGCACCTCACGATACTCTACGCACATCCTCTTATCTACTCACTACCAGTTACCACTGAAATCGCTTGTCACTCATTCTGCCTCAATTCTAGTAACGATGACGTATGCGAGCCTCAGTCGTTTACACTCTTTCTCCCCGGCGTGCGGGACCGCAGCTAACAAGTATCTCCGTATGCATATCATTTGCAGCAATAGCCTAGCCTCCCCGGCGTATACGACCCATCTGCTGTCCTTAACATCAATCAATTCATTCATGGATGTAGAAGACTCGAAACAACTTCAGAAGTAATCACGACGAAAATTTTAACAAAATTACGCAATAACAACAAGGTACGAAAACAACAAGTAAACACAATGAATCCAAAATACACCAATTGATATGACACACCACACATATATACAAACTGTACACAAAAACTCGCGGATCATGTCTTGATGGAATTCCTTTGAAGAATCGCAGGACTTACACCAGTACGCCTACAACCCTTCACAGGTTGACGATTGTAATTTGTGGAATGTACGGACACAAACAAGATTAACCAACAATTACGATAATTGGAAATCACACAATTATTTAACACAAACATATTGACAGTCAATACATCAAATGTTGTGGATTCTGGCACGACAAACTACCCTTGAAGAACTGTAGGACTTACAGCAGTACGCCTACATTCCTTCTCAGGTTGATGATACAAGTGGAAGTCGTCCGGACACAATCAGAATTACCAACAGATAGATGACAGATGATATCAATTCAGTATATACAATATGAACATATGTACGAAATCACACACCGAGCACATTGCACTGCTCATTGATGCGCTACCCTTTGAAGAATTATAGGACTTACAGCAGTACGCCTACAACCCTTCTCAGGTTGACGCTCTAGGTTGGAAAATAGTCGCAGAGTTCATTTGCTAACTTCCTTCTATCAGCTATATCCTCAAATCTGAACGGTAACACGCTCATGTCATTGTATCGTAGAATATAGATGACCAACAAACACACGACGTATCTCATCCACCAAGTGTAGAAACAGAGTAATTTACACCAAAGATAATAGCATTCAATTAGTAACTTGAAACTAGAAATGCCTTGGTTCATGCAAGTCAATTTAACAATTACTCTCTCGTTTACACTTGGCTTATTCTCACTAAACTGAGCAATATCTTTCGTCTTTCCAAACGCACCAATACTATCATAGTCATTGCATAAGGCACGTGAGTTCGTGGACGTCCATTTCATTGTGGATAAAAACACCAACGATGACTGAGTGACACAAGGTGATGAACTTAGCGGTGGATCAGAAGCTGTTTTATTTCGGCTTTCAGATAGTTGTCTAACTGCAAGATTACCACCACTGCTGTAATTCACTACTAGTTCGGGTTTAGCACTATCATCTGATGATAGGTGGGCTACACGCTGATCAATTTCACTGACAGTCTCATGAGTATGCACACCTAGAACTGCATCTGCGTTCACTTCTACTTCACGTTGTAGTTGTACAGAACCTTTATTTAACTTAGCAGTAGTAGTCATTCCCCTCATTTCATCATGATCAACCAAAGACATATGTGAAGTATCATGATCATTATCATGAATATTCACTTTACCATCAAGTTCATCATTTTCAAACTCTTTGTTAACAGCAGTAGACAATTTTGGTTCCTCCTCACAAATCATTAAAGGTTTTATATCTTCACTCTGACTAGTTATACTTTGTAAACTTGTAGGGTCAGAACTGCACTCTGAAGCAGCAACTCTATGCTGTGACACTCTATTCAACAATGGCTTACCATTTGCAACTACAGACTTCTTCACAACACCGTTATCGTCACACAATTCGGAGTAAGGCCTGGAGTTTACATTTAGCTTATCACTGAACTTCCTCACTGGTTCACAGTTCACTTCTCTATGCACCTCTTGCAAACGTGTAAAACACAACCGTTTTCAATGGAAATGAAGATTGAACGATGAATTCATGGTTGTTTGCTCAAAATCAACTTCCCTAATTTTCGCGGAGGCATCAATACGACAGTCATCGTCTCATCGGTCGCTGTTCCGAAAGAAGTCAGCAGAAAACCGTCAGAAGTAATCTTGTGATTTATAATTGTAATATTTGTTCATAGACCCTAGTAAAATCATTATTTTTATATGTTGGTGTAACAATAAAGAATCCTCGAGTCAACAATTGGTGTTTTGGATTTTTCATCCGTTATTACTAAGCGTTTCTGAGAAACTTCAAGCGAGAGCGTGAGCCCGAGCGTAGCAAGAGCTGGGCATTAACGTTTTACGGGACCTGGCTGACAACAAGCCTTATGTCTTACATCAAGAAGCGAATATTTGAATGTTATCTGTTCTTACACATGAAACTTAACATAATTTACGACTGAAATTATCCGTAGCTTTTCCATTGCATTGGTGGATTGAGACGCCTTAATTTCATTTTCGTCAATGTTAATCGGCAATGTTGGATTGCAGTTCCGTAGCTGTTCATGTACCCGTTTGTTGTTCCGTTTATCCTGCCGTTATGCACGACTAATCTTGTTGATTATTATTCACAAATGTTGCGTTTCACCTCATTTTTTGTTTCCGTTGCCGTTAAAATGATTTATTTCTTTGGTTTTGAAAGTTTTCACTATCAGGTCAGTGCATTCATTCCGGTGTAATTGTTTCATACCTTCTATTTATGCGGCTTTCAGTGTTTTAGTTGGTTTTCAGCTGTTAATGAATTGGCAATGTGTAGAAGTTTTGGAAATCATGCACATGAAAATGTTTCCCTGGCAGAAGCAGTTGTTTCCAGTCCGTTTGTTGGTTGCCATTATTCTTGTTGGCTCACTTAATCACTGAAGATGATGAAATCATGAAAAAAGTGTCTTTCTCGTTCATGTTTGCAGCATGCAACAATCTGCGCGTGAATCTGTTAAACAGAACACGATCAGAGTTGATGTTAGCAAGGTTTTCGAAGAAAAAATTAAACCTGGAGAATTTAGAACCTGGGTTGAAGTTGAAAAAGCTTTGAAGCTTTTTGAGAATGTGAATATACCATCAGTGTGTCTGCTATCATTTAAAAAATATATTGTGAGAGAATCTAAGTCAAATAAGGTTGAGCCGCATGAGACGTATGAATCTGTTGTGCTTGTGTGTATTTTTGGGGAACTAAAAGAAACTGAAATTCTTAAGGGTATGTGTTACTTATGCTTATTATTGCTTGATGTACTAGATCCAAATACATGAACTAGGACTGCGCGTAATAGAGCCAGTGTTAACATCCATTCGATGGCTTGCGAAACGGCTTTCAAAGCGGATGAAATACGATGATCTGGTGAGTGTACGAACTATCCCAGACTTGCAACTGGCTAGATAAGGCAACTTTAGAGTATCAAACAGTACAGAATTATTATTCAACTTGCTAAATCCCACTTAGCTTTTACAATGTGCTACTGTGCAGAAACAGACACGAAATCCTATTAATGACTAAAGTAACAGTCTCATACTACTACAGTAAATCTCCATCCCACTAACTATGCTTAGCGTTTATTATTCCTAATTCACTTATTACAAAAGCACATAGCATAGCAACGAATTGAAAAAGTCTTCAGGAAGAAGAAATCAAGAGTATATTAAACATTTGATTAATTTGCAAAAGAAAATTCTGATGAAGGATGTTAACGTTAGTCTGACCGAATGATATTTCCGCTGATTTCATATTCGACAACCTCCGTACACCTGGAAAAAATAAAGTACATGTAAGAACTAGCATAACATGAAGTTAAAAGAGATAATGCTACATATTAGCATATACTATGAATACACTGATTCTGTTAACACTAAGTAATATCTCATGCAGATAAATGTATCTGTAGTCTACAGGTGATATTTATGTTGACGCTGTATACATAAATAGACATCATATGTTTTCATGTATTTGAGGATTAGACGCAAATTTCAAGACAATCTCCGAAACATCCCTACTATTGAGGTGTCATTCTCTCATCAAGCTTACTTGCAGGTCAACTTCACACTAAATACTTTTACATGAAATGAAGTATTGCAAATGTGTAACTTAGAAATTTATCCACAATCTCAGTAATGTCTAGTCCCCAAGGTTTTGTGAATCTTACAGAAATCACATTTTCACATCTAGGAGACTATAGGCGTCAAATATAAGCTGAACATGCCTCAACTCTAGACAGCTATGCACAGTGCTAACAACATAGTGAAACACTTCAACTATTGTAAAGTACACAGACCTGTTGTGTTGATGAGGATAATAATGTCATATAATGCAAACTAGAAAATTCAATCGTCACAGCGCATCCGTACTGTTTTGTCTAAATGGAAATCTCAGGAGAAATCCATCTCCACTATTGGTGATCAAAAATATTGCAGCATTAAGTATACAGTCAGTGGAAATTGTAAAAGAGAATAAATTCATATTAATGATAATAAAGCTGAATAGGTTCAGTTCTCATAATCACCGCGACTCATGCGTATAATCATACCGTGTAATGATTTGGTGCATTAATTGGAACGGCAACGAAATTTAAACGAGTAATTGCCTTCTCCACTGCACTGTACTTGCAATAATCGTGACAACCACCTACGTTTGTTATCCTATCAGTCAGCTAAGTAGACAATGGCACAATATTATTAAAGTCGAGATATTTTTGTACATTTAATTCACATAACCCATAGCACACTGCACCAATCAGTGCAAATATATATGAAATCCACTTAGAGATATCCTTTCAACTCACCATAATTCCTGTCCAACCACAGATAGAGTGAAAAGCACATCTAAATGACAACTTAGGTTTCCACAAACAATTCTGATGGCATTTGCAGGTGATTTCCAAGTACCAAGAGAATTATTTTGTTAAAAAACACTGTTCTTCACACGAAAATAGGCTGTATTGATATCCTGAGACATGAAGTCTTCATTGAATGATACTATGCCGAAAGGTTCAGCTTCTACATGGAGTAAACGATTTGTGTAAATGGTATTACCCTCTAACTATCCTATCTTCCTTATTACACCGGTATTTGATACATTCCTCATGAAACACTAATCATTGCAACCAATATGCTAAACGTGTGTCGCAGTCAGATCACATGACGCGGACACCAACATAACTAGCAAAAAATGGGAATTTCCCTCAATCTAGATAACATATAACACAAATTTGTTAAAAATTATTGGCGAAAAAATTTCCAAGCGGAACTTCAGCAGAACGTGATAAATAAGTCCAGCCCAAGCCACTAAAACAGTATCGTGTGTTGAGTAGGTTCACGCAAGGTCGCCAGAAAGATACTGGATATTGGCGGATATTCAAATGCGAGTTACATCACGTTACATTTCACTCCAAAAGTGCATTTAAAACCAACATAAGCGTACTTAAATCTGTCATCCGGTATCGTTTTGCTGCAATTATGAACACAGTGAGTGCAGGATAACTACACTGTTAGCATTAAATGACTTCCTCACTTTTTGAAATTCTGCTAATGACTTCTCAAATTTATCCCAGCTGAAGAAACGCCTTCCAAGTATGTATTCAGCAAAAATTCCATTTAAATCTGTGCTCCTGTCACTCGAATTGACTACCTGCAACGGACTAAAATAAAATTATCAGTTAGGATCCATCTATGTCACAACTATTCCAAGATAAATCGTAAAAAGACAACATTGAAATACAGGGATGATCGGTAACCATCAAGAAAATACCGCACGTATAACCTAAATTACAGAAAAACACAAGAACCCACCGGTTCGTTGACATCGCAAGCAACCGACAGACTAAACAACGAATTGTACGACAAATCAAGCCTAGTACATGCACAAACGGGTGAGGATATACGTGGATTCGTGTTATATTTTCCGCGACTCAGTTTTTTTCGTCTTTCATTGGCTAGAATGGTGGCGGTCAATTGGAGTTTGAATTGTCCTTGGGTGCGTGCTGTCGGGTGCTGTGTTTGCGTGGTTGTGTTTGCGTCGTTTGCCAGCATATGTGATGACTATAAACGTGAATTAGACTATTGTAACGCTTTGTTTTTCTTTGTTTGTGCATGTACTAGGCTTTATTTGTCGTACAATTCGTTGTTTGGTCTGTCGGTTGCTTGCGATGTCAACGAACCGGTGGGTTCTTGTGTTTTTCTGTAATTTAGGTTATACGTGCGGTATTTTCTTGATGGTTATCGATCATCCCTGTATTTCAATGTTGTTTTTTTACGATTTATCTTGGAATAGTTGTGACATAGATGGATCCTAATTGATAATTTTATTTTAGTCCGTTGCAGGTAGTCAATTCGAGTGACAGGAGCACAGATTTAAGTGGAATTTTTGCTGAATACATACTTGGAAGGCGTTTCTTCAGCTGGGATGAATTTGAGAAGTCATTAGCAGAATTTCAAAAAGTGAGGAAGTCATTTAATGCTAACAGTGTAGTTATCCTGCACTCACTATGTTCATAATTGCAGCAAAACGATACCGGATGACAGGTTTAAGTACGCTTATGTTGGTTTTAAATGCACTTTTGGAGTGAATCGTACAAGACCTGGATTGAAATTGAAAAACAAGTCGTAAGAAGAAGTGTACTATGATTTCATGAATATTTCAGGTCTAAATGTTGCAATTGCTCGTCTTCATTTCGCGTGGTTTTGCGTTGTAGTGAATACATAATTGCTTCCCACAATATGGTGCATAACCATCCATGCAGCAGGGTGTACATGCAGAATGACCCATGGTATAGACGACTAACAGTTGAAGAGAAAGAAAATATTGAACCACTTCTTCAGCAATCCCACTCATCCGATGAAATAATAATGCATGTTAAGGAGAAGTACCACAAGGATATAACTCGCATTGACGTTAAAAATATGAAAGCCGCAGTTAATAAAGGTAACGTTGACGTACTTGTTACATACTTAAGGTATTTCGAGTCGTCGTGACATTTTTGAATTCCTAAAATCCCGTGGGAAGTTAATGGAGTATTATTCCGATGAACCGATCAGGAATTCACTAACAAGAATTTGTTTTGCAACTTATGAGCAAATGGAATTGTATAAACAGTTCCCTGAAGTTGTTGGTATCGACTCGACGTATAATACAAATAAGGGAAGTAAGTTTACCAATTCATTAATCAACGTGCAGGTATTCTTTGTTCCAATTACTTGTGACGGATAATTTTGGTCGTGGACGACCAGTTTTATTTGCGTGGACTAGAAAAGAATTCAAACGAGATGTAGTTTGGATATTAGACTGTTTCCGTCAAATAATGGAAGACACCTCCAAAACAGAATCTTTCATTATGGATTGTGCGCAAGCTGAAATAGCAGCCGTCAAGTTAACGCACAGACAAGCGCACATTGTTTTGTGTTCTTTCCATGTTTGCCGAGCTTTCTGTCGTAAAGTAAGTTTTTCAAAGCATACTTTACATTTTATTCGTAGACAAGAAATCCCATTGTGAAGAATTATTTATGCCGTCTAGTGCAGTGTAAAAGGAGATCAGAGTAATGCCTCTAATGTTCTCATTTTCCAGATTTAATTTCTATTTCAGAGTTATTAGCAGATTGGATGCTACTGTCAGTCAATATCTACAACGTCGTTGGATGCATCGACGAGAATTGTGGGCAGCATGTTTCAGAGACAACGTGCTGACTTTTGGGAATGATACAAATAATCGCGTCGAGAGTTCCCACAAGCAAATGAAACGGTACTTGCAAAGATCTGATAGTCTGCATAAAAGTATGCTAAAGGTGTATAAATGGTATAAACGAAGTTTTTCAAGAATACAGCAGGAGGCGATTATTGCTCAGTCACGATGCTTCACTTATCCCTGTTCACAACGTCTAATCCCAATTATACGATTGCTGACGCCATACGCCGCGAGGAAGGTAATACGTGAATACGAATGGCGACGATGGGCTATTGTTGAGTTTGAATCCTTTGATTATGTATTCTTCAAAGAAAATGGGAATAGAGTTGAGGTTGATCTGAGTGCTTGCACCTGCACGTGCTTTACATTTCAGACCTGTCGGTACCCCTGCCGACACTTGCTTTTGGTCCATTTCAGAAAGCCGTATTTCACAGGTATATTTGCGTTTTTATGACTCCGTTTTTAATTTATGTCGACCGAAATTTAATTAATTAATGTTCTTATATACGGAAAGTTGTAATTTTTATTAACCTATTCGTGTGTACATTGCCTTAATTGGAAACAAGACACAAGCACTACCATCATTGCACGTGTAATATTCAGTTCATAGTTATCTTTACGTTTTTTGTTTCACCTTTTGTAGTTAACCATGTGATGCAGAATTGCAAACAATGGGCGTGGTCACGCAACTTGTTCGCATCTCAATGCACGTCAGCTGTTGTCCCTCGAAATCGAAGTGCCCATTCGAAACCTATATAAGTATTGTGAATAAGGGCTTGAGGAAAATTAATGACAAATTTGGAGAAGTGTTTGCCAGGAATTATGCTGTAGAAGTAATCGCAGGAATCAATCGTACTCTGAATATGTAAATAAACTGAATTTGTATCATAATTAAAATACAATTTTCATGTCAATCTTGTTGTCTTTCGATTCATGTGTTCCCTTATTGAGCACGGCATGCTAGACCGGTGCTCTCTAGGACTTTAACTATACGTAAGTGTAATTGCGTAGGAACGATGTCGGTCGTCATGCGTCATAGTCATATAGAAGTCTTTAGGGACAAATGACAATAGTAGGCATAACTTAGGCACTGCATTCGAGTTCCAGTTCTTATACGGTTACGTGTATTCTAAAGTATTGCATTACTAATGTTTCACTTAAAGCGTGATGTCATTCCATATGACTAAGGCTGTTAACATGTAGCGTAAATTAAAGTCTACACCAGACAAATTATTGAATTCGTTTAGCTTTAGCAATCGTATTTAGATTTAGCTTACACTAAAATATGCAACCAATTACTTCGTCAGTTCTTATTAATAAGTCATGTCTGCATCTAGTCAGCATGACAAATATATCTACACTCAGATATAATAAGAAAGGTCTGGTAAGCAGGATATTAAATGTATTTAATGAAAAATAATAACAAGCAAATGTCTTTACGCAGTCGTTGGTCGTAATAATTTGGGCAATGTCGAATCTCTGTGACTGGGGTGACTGACGTTACCGGATATCTACAAATAAGTAAACAAAGTGTTTTTTAAATAGCTGAAGTAAGAAAGAAGTAATATTAAAGTTAAACGCTTTATATCTGCCTACCTTTGCTGAAAATGGTTCATTCTCCTTTCTCATTCTTTGGTCATGACATCATTCTTCTGGGGTTTTCACTGCCACACACATTATTCCTCTTCTAAAGGATAGCAGCAAGCATATAATAATAATTTCATATTTCGTATAAACCAATGTTTACAAAGAATGCATGTCATTTCTACAGGCGCAATAAGTTATGTTATAAACTGCAATCGTGAAGTATCATAAATTATAAGAGTTAAATTGTAAACCCTTAACAATGAACACCGTACATTTGGCTAAGTGCTATGTCGTTGGAATGTGAGTATACATTTGCAATGTTTAATGCCAACCATATTGGTGTAAGGATAGAAAATATGATGTTTTCCATGAAAATACAGCTTTGTTCAAACACTGGTGTCGTTGTGTTTCTAATAAAAGCAAATAGACTGTAAGCATAAAGGCATATCCAGTTAACATAAAATGAAGTGTAATAGTGCACAAATGAAAAGACCATAGTGAAGTAGATAAGTGATATTTCAGTGAGAGGTAAATTGAAAGATCTGCAACTTTATATTTTGGAAGACAACCTAACATGTAAGATGTCTCACAAATTTCTATAGGGCCTGTGGGGTACCATGGATGGTTTGGCGTCAATCGCAGCTTTGGAATAATGAGTTACAAATGCAAAAGGTAACAACCAACGAAACTGCAGTAGTATTTTCTAGCTGTTCAGCATTTTTTCCTTTGATGCAGTTTCTTATCAACAGTTTGCAGTATTCAGAACATCACAAGTTGCTTACAGATAACTTGTTTAATAATAACTGCTTTAAATATATGAGCCATAAGTGCATCTTCTACATCTTTCATAGCCACAATTAAGTCATTAAGGATCTCAGAATATCTTAGTGATGTGAAGCAAAATAATTTTTAAGATTGATATAACCTATGTAACAGGTGTAGTAGTTGTATGACACAGCCGCTAGCTACTAATCGACAGAAATCTGGTACTAATTTTAAGTACTCTGACATTTGAGAAGGACTATTTATACTATTCTTCCAGACACAATGAACACTGATGTCAATATACTCTGATGCCATTTCATGCACTGAGCAATTAAGGCCTTGTGAAATTCCTTGTGCAAATGTCAATTAAACTATTTTTACATCTTCGCCCAAGCACTTTTAACTAGGAACTTCATCAAAATAGATATAATTACCAGGAAATTCAGCAGCCTATCTCATTCATCGCATAATGTCGTCGATGTGTTATGAGTATTTCAGTCATCCCGGATGATAACAGAAAAGTTTAACATGTTCAAAGCACACATCTAACCTATGTCTGCATGCTATTTCTCTTTCATAGGCCAGATTCTCATAGACTCACTGGAATGACAACAGCCATTGCCTGCAGTATATTTACAACCTTAAGATCTGAAACAACTCGCAAAAAAACAAACCCTCAACGCACTATAATGCAAATAATAGTCTTTCTATGCGAACTCTCTTAAAAAGGATTACTTCTTCATTGATAATTCGTCCGAGCTATAATATACAATTTTACGCTCTACTAAGAACAAAATACAGCAAATTACTGCCATCCGGCTACAGAAGTCTAAAACTAGTGAAATATAATCTATTTCCAAAAAAATAGGCGATTATAACGTCTGTTGCCGTGAGCGCGGTAACCGATGGCATTGCGCGATAACACCTCGAGACAGCCTATATCCTCACTCGCACAAACAAAGAAAACCAAAGCGTTACAATAGTCTAATTCACGTTTATAGTCATCACATATGCTGGCAAACGACGCAAACACAACCACGCAAACACAGCACGCGACAGCACGCACCCAAGGACAATTCAAACTCCAATTGACCGCCACCATTCTAGCCAATGAAAGACGAAAAAAACTGAGTCGCGGAAAATATAACACGAATCCACGTATATCCTCGGTAGAGGATAGAGGCACAAATCAGCTGATTGCTGCAGTTTTAAGGTGTTATCGTGGTGTTGTGTTTAGGCTATTCTACGTTGTTTTTAGTGGTTTTTTGGACAGAAATGTATTTTAAAAATCATATTTTAACGAAGAAACGTGTAAAAAATGAGAAAAATAATTGTTTTTATTGTGTTGACGAAATGCTGTCTTTTCATCGAATTGACATCCCGAGATGCATAAGAAATGAAACAATTCATTGGAAAATGTCAATTATGATAGAAAATGCTAAGTAATTCTAATTTTTGAAGTTTATTTTACGTATATGATGAGAAGGGGGTTACGTCTCATAAACCGTTAATGCCCAGCTCTCGCTACGCTCGGGCCCACGCTGTTCCTTTGAGTTTCAGAAACGCTTAGTAATAACGGACGCAAAAACCAAAACACCGATCTGCCGCTTGTTATTTCTTTATTGTTACACCAACATATAAAAGGAATAAACGAACTAAGCAAACTAAGGTCTGAAAACTAATATTACAATAATAAATCATTGTTACTTCTGACGACGTTTCACTCTTCTTTCTGAACAGCGACCGATGAGACGATGACTGTCGTATTGATGCCTCCGCGAAAATTGAGGAAGTTAATTTTGAGCAAACAACCAAGAATTGATCGTTCAATCTTCAACTCCATTGACAGGGGTTAAATATCAAGGTAATTATGATTTCATGATTTTTACCAAATTGCACAGTAATAAAGGAAATTGAGTTGGTTATTTCGTCAGATAACGGTAAAGAGATAGTCATTTAACTAGTAGGTACTGTATTATTTGTTTACTTATTTAACTCATCACATCTTGACTGAATTTTTATTTTTAATTTTCAGATTATGGTCTTCAATCCCGCAATCACTCAATACATTTAGGCATTCTAATTGGGATTAAAAACGATACTATTTGTGTAAATGATGAAATATTTGTGATATTACTAATGTATTCATTGAAATAAATATTGTTTTAAAATTTTGCTCTATAAATACTCAGTGTTTGTCGAGTTGCAAAGTGATGCCAGTGTAGAAGACGTAATATTCGTAAAATGGCATATTCACACGTTGCCGAATTTGGTCACGATGGGGTACTGTTATCGCTTTTGAGTAATTGCTTTCGCTAGTAAATCTTAAATAGGCGATATGCACAACAAAGGCCTATTTAATGCGTCACAGTGTTTCATGATAGCTAAATGATCAACGAAGTTTAGTGACGTAGTCAACTAATGCACGAGTCTAAGTGTTGGTGTGATCATGTAAGAGCCTTTTGATACGAAATGATAACACAAGAGGAGTAATGTATTTATCTCCTTATTACCTAATGATACCCTTTGAGATAGTGGTGTTAAACGCAACATAATAATAACAGAGTATTTGTGATAAATGGGATATACGTTGCATTGTATACTTGAAGTGCCTAGACTACTAATACAAGTTGTCTGCATATAGAACCTACGTTTGCTAGGTTATGTTTCGTTATTACAGTACGAACACATGTTTGACAGCTACTTTCTTAACAATCTTGAATATTAATCTTATACGCAACTGAAACACTTTACGCAAGGCTTGATGACGCATTGAGGAAGTAATAACAGTTTATGACTGACGCATTTTACATAAGTATTAATACGTTGCCTATCATTCTCGTTAACTCTGCAATGTCCTCAAAATGATAAGTAAAAGAGACAAAGTTAGTTGACATAAATGCATATATTTGTAAAAAAGCAATAATCAGTCAAGTTGAAAATGACTCAGAGTAAAAGAGTACATATATACACTAATAAGAGTTAATAATAATCCAGTGAAAAAATCGCAGCTGTAGAGTTTCTATAGCTGCATCATAGTCATCATAAAGTCCACCAAACACTCTATCCGCAACATCTGTGTCAGTCTGCCTCCGTTGTTAGTGGTGTGGACCAGTCTTGCAGTTTTCGTCACCACCAGTTCCGTTCGCAGAAACTGGATGTGAACTTTTCAAGCGGAGATTCAGATTGTATTCCTTCGAATGCCTTCGGCCGTATTGAGAAATATCTGAAGATGTATACATGTCAGGTAAATTATTCTTACCTTTGGTGAACAATTCCTAATCTTAGCCACAGTGAATATGTGAACAAGGCAAGGAACAACCACAGAGTTGGTGAAATTCTATAGATTAGTCGTCCATATATTCCACGATAGATTTCAAGAATCGTGTAACTTCAAAATCACCTGTCACATTTTCTCTTCTATAAAAAGCAAATATTATACAAGTGACTTATCCATCCGTTACAACTAACTGTAAGAGATAAAATCTTCAAACTTTATACTTCTTTGGTTAAGTTACCCAGTAGTATTGGCGAAGTTAAAGAATAGCGTCCCAAAACCTTCAGCGCTCAAATGACCTTGAACGCATGCTAGTCGTTTGCTAACGGTTCCTGTCATTATTATAGCTGAAATATAGTATTCTCCTTGTTAGTGGATCTAATGCTTCTCACATCTGTGAAATTTATAAGCATGTTAACATGTTCCCTTAAGCTAAAAAATATAATGTCTATCCGTTTTTATTTTTGCTATTTCAAAGCCCGCCTCAGTAACGTAAGGCACGTATTAGCCGCAACGTTTATGCAAAGGAAAATCTACCAATCACAGTGTGCGTAAGTGACCTTCAAGTGCTCAGCCTCTCCATAAGCCATTTGTGCCGCGATCCTCTATCTATATCCTCACCCTCACATCACCTATTTTGGAGTCATGGATAAGTTGAAGAAGTTATTTTCAAGGGAACCAGATGATGAACAGGGGATATTAACAGACGTAAACGCACTAAGTTCCTCATACTCTGTAGGTCGAAAACGGTTTCTCATTAAGTTGGACTACGCGGATCAAGGCGTTTGCTATTTGTTTCGTAATAGGCATTGTGATGTCACTATTGGTAAATTGTCAAATTCTTTCCTCATAGTTTGTTAGGGCTCGTTGTTCTTATGGTTCCCCGGTGCAGGTATTACATTGTTTGCACTGTTTTATACACTTGGGAATATCTTTTCACTTGGAAGGTAATGTATCTATATATCGACTTATACTTTTGTCACCTATCTAGTACCATTTTCCTTATGGGGCCAGTAAATCAGTTAAAGCGTATGTTTCAGGAAACTAGGGCATTTGCAGCGACATTCATGCTGGTAAATATCTAATTATATGCAATCTACTAATCATCTAGGTTTGTCTGGTTCTGACAATCATTTTTGCGCTCCTGGTATGATTTAAAAAAAATTTAAGTTAATTTTCCCTAGGGATTCCGGCTACTGTGCTTGATTTTCTGCATATTACAGTCGTTGGCATTGACGTGGTATTCTCTATCTTATATACCGTACGCAAGGTAATCTTAAAATCTTAATGTTTTGTCGGTCTGGTATTTATGTATCACCACTTTATAGGATGACTTTACTTTGATATATATATATATATATACTATTCTGCAAACTGTTTAGAACCCTAGTTCCTAAAGTTATTTGTAACAGTAAAACAAATGTAACTTCGGTCGACATAGTAGGGATTGTGATTCAAACCCGTCTGCGGCTATCTGAATATCATTTACATGCGGCCACGTAACCTATGTGGGTGCTTCACACATACTGCAAGTACAATAGTGTTCGCACATCAACCGAAATGACAGAAGTGCTTCAGATCGAACAAAATATACAGTTTTGGCTCGTGGCTGAGCCACTTGTCCGTAGTAGGCCATACACATTGCTCATTTGTATCATGTGCCATAATTCAAGCTTAGTTGTAAGTCAACGCCCTATATTGTTTTCAAGACTGCGTTGCACTTCAGTCTTTTGTGGTTGGACTCTTGCGACGTTTATTTGTTTCACTTTCGAATTTTCGTAATTTTTCAGGTGCTTTATTGTTTCGTTGATGGTATCATGTGCAGAATTCTCATCAAAAACTATCTAAAACTTCAATCTCATCATGAGATTAGTTGTTTGTGACTCCCGCTGGTGTATTTGGATACATCATTCCAGGAGTATTCTTAGTTTCCAGTCTGTTGTTACGGGTTTTGGCGCACTTTTACCTTACCATTTATTACTATTGTTCTCTTGGGCTCCCAGTAGGACATAGGGCACCACCTGTACGTCCCCAGTTTATTGTACTTCCTGCGGTCCTCATAAGCTGGTCCACGGTTCCTCATAATTTCTCATCTCCTCCCACAATGTCATCCATGTCACCTTCGGATACCCTATTCTTCGTTTCACATTCTGGTCCCACTCGAGCTGTGGCCTGTCGCGCAATATCTCCTCTACGTGTGCCCTATCCATCTCCATTTTCTCCTACATATTTTTGAGCGGTAGGTGCTTGGTTAGTTTGTTGTCAGAGTTTCATGTTGCTGACTCTTTCTTGCCATTTGATCCTCGATATGGAGCCATCAAAGGCAGTCATTGATAATAGTCTGCAACCTGTTGGAAATGCTGATCGTAACGCGTCACGTATTTGTACCTTAGCAGCTACTTATGTTTCGGCATGCAGTAAAAACAGTAAAAGCTGCAGTTATGCACATCATTTCCAAACGCTTGAGAAATCTATTGTTTCCGAAGTGAAGATCAGTGGTAACTGCATGTTTGATCGTCGCAGTTTCCTTGAAATCGTTTCCATTAGGTGGCGTCTACGTGTAAGCACTTATGAGGTTTGATAGTTTATAGTAAGATAAAGTAGTCATTTTGGATCACAGCCTTGGTCATACCGTTTTTTTACCCCTATAAGTGGTTGGAGAAACTGCATAGTGATCATCCCATGATATGGTGCCATCTGATGAAAGGTATCAGTGATTAATTTGCATCTATTGGTGCATCCCTACTCCCTAATTGGTCTTTGAGACCACCCGATTGTAGCTTAGATATCACCCGAACCCGAAATGATGGAAGAAAAAGCTGCAGTTTCATCATTTCTTTTCTGAGAGTAGTAGGAGGCAATGGGTGTTCTTTTAAATGCAGTTGATAAGTGTGCTTGCTCGTTTCATTCTCTTGCCTACCTTTCGTATTTTCTTGTAATGTAGACGTGTTAAAGTGTGAAGAACATCCAAAAGTGTTCATATGTGTTATTCGTCTGCTGCTTGATATGAGTGAATATCCACTATTATCAGTGTGAATAACGTATAGACATGTTTATTTGTGCTGTGCCTATAAGTGACGTGTCTTGAAACGCATTGACTGAGTATCTATACCTCAACATTTAGATTCTGAGTTCTAAGGGTTCCTCAGCTTGGTTTTATTTAGACCATACAGTAAGGTCGTTGTCATAATCTTCAATTACGATGCAAATTCGCTATAGACAGGATAATTAATGAAGACACATGACGAATTATTTCTAGTCGGTCATTTGACCAAGTTTTATCCGGTCGGTTGACATTGTCACTTGAAATTCAAATGTTTGTAAAAACCGTTTTGAATGACCAGTTTGTTTATTTGCATCACCTGTAGTCTTTTTGGGGTAGCATGCACCCATATGTTTGCTCTAGAGGGTGACTGCATACCTTTGTGTTCTTACAAAAAGCCAGGATCGATGTTTGGTTATTTTGAAAACCAGTATACAGTCAATGGGTGCTCATTGGTGTTGATCGGCTTTCTTCTTTACCTCTATTTTCTATGTGTTCCCATGAGGTCCTGTCTTTGCTGCCTCTTCTGCTAACTTGTTTGTTTTCGCTTGTATATCTTGGAGATAAATAATCTGCGTAATCCAGAGCCTTTCTGTCAGTTCATCCTATGCCTCTTCTCTGTCCGCACAGTCCATCACAACCGGTCGTGTCATTTGTGATAATAGGCAGCATGTTTTACTCATGTCTTTAATTCAGACACTTCGGTGAGCTTTCCATCGTGAATAACCGGTATGCGGTATTATTACATAGCAGTTGAATGAAGCTTATATATGTCTGCTGCACTCCATAGTGTTGCCAGATTGCTTCGTGGTCGACGTCGAAGGCTTTCACAAAGTCGATGAAGTTAATCACTTTCCTGAGCTGAGGTCCATAATGATGCGTAGTGTTGCAGTTTGGTCCGATCATGGCTTGTTTTACCAAAATCCATCCTGTTCCGAAGGGAATCTCCCACCCAGAGCAGCTTTTACGGTATCTTTTTATTATTTTCCGGGAGGTGGACAGGCGCATCGTGCATCACCACTTCTTGCATAGCTTTCGGTCACCTTTCTGTGCCAGTTTGACAAGGTAGCACTTCTTCCAGTCCACAGTTACCTTTCTGTTTTTCCGCCCCTGCCCACCTGCAATAGTGGTGTGAGCATGTCCGCTGTGTTTTCTGAATCGGTTTACAGTGCTTGTGGAGGATCCCTTCGGATCATGTTGCCTTCCCGGATTTGAGTGATTTTATGACTTTCAAAACTTCTGGTTTCGTCAGAGTTCTGGTGTTTTGTGGTGGTTTTTGTTACTTCTGGTGTTAATTTCGAACGAGCTAGAGGGTGCTTGTGCTTTTGTATGCTCCCTTCATCTACTAAGTTATTATTTTTATCATTATAATATACTTTAATTCCTAGAGGAACATAGGGCTTCAGCTGCGCATCTCCATTGCCTTCGGTTTTCTGCCAACTTTTCCACCCCGCTCCAAGTCTGCCCACATGCTTTCATCTCTTCACATGACCTCCTCCAAGTCACCCTTGCACTGACGACCAACTCATCACTTCCCTTTCGGGTTCCACTCGAGGGCTTGTCTAGTGATGTCACTTGATGGTTTATTTCCACAGAGTATGGCCAATCCATCTCCATTTCTTCCTGCCTGTTTGTTTCACAATCGGTCCCTGCTGGGTTGGTTCGCTCCCAGAGATCTTTGTTGCTGATCTTTTCTGGCCACCTGGTCTTGAGTAGTGAGCAAAGAAAGCCGTTAATGAAGGTTTGTAGATTGTTTGAGGTGCTCATGACGCGCCAAGTCTCTGATCCGTATAGTAGCACTGACTTCACATTGGAGTTGAAAATCTGGATCTTATTTTTGATGCTGAGTGATGTTGACCTCCACACAGACTTAAGGGTAATGAAAGCCTGTCTTGCTTTTCCGATTCTGGCTTTGACATCCTCGTCAGTTCCGCTGGCCTGAAGTTGAAACGATGCTTCCCAGGTAGGTGAAGGAGGTTGTTTCTTTCAGGTTCCTCCCATTTATGCTGGCTGATTTTTATCTGTTGTTGCTGCTGTTGGTATTGGCCAGGAATCTTCATCACCTCTGTTTTATCTATGTTCAGCTGAGGTCCTATCTTTGACGCTTCTTCTGCTAGCTTGTCGCTTTTCACTTGCATATCTTCCAGTTTGTGGGGAATCAGACATATATCATCGGCGAAGTCCAGATCCTCCAAGTTTTTTGTGTGAGTCCATTTTATGCCTGTTTCCTCATTGCCCGTTGTCTGTCTCATTATCCAATCCACTGCAGTCAGGAAGATCATTGGCGATAGTAGACAGCCTTTCTTCACTCCCGTCCTCACTTCGAAGGATTCCGTAAGTTTCCCGTTGTGGATTACTTGGCATGCATCATTGTCGTACAACTGTTGGATGAGATGTATAATTGATGGGACCCCGTAGTAGCGAAGTAGTTTCCAAATCACCTCTCGATCGACGCTGCGCTGTCGACGGCCTTTTCAAAGTCGATGAAGTTGAGATAGAGAGGTGACTGCCATTCCAAACTCCGTTCAATGATGATCCGTTGAGTGGCGATTTGATCAATACATTACTTGTTTCCCCTGAATCTAGCTTGTTCCGGTCGGAGTTTTGCATCCAGGGCTTGTTTGATTCTCTCCAGGATGATGCGGCTTAGTATTTTTCTTGGGATGGATAGGAGCACAATTCCGCACCAGTTTTTGCACTAACTTAAGTCTCCTTTCTTTGGTAGTTTGAATATGTATCCTTTCTCTCAATCCTCGGCTACTTTGCCCTCCTTCCACACCTTCTCCAGCAATGGCGTCATCAAGTCCGCTGTTGTCCCTGAAGCCATTTTCAATGCTTCTGCTTGGATTCCATCTGGTGTTTTCCAGCTTTTAGCATCTTAATTGCATTCAGGACTTCTGATTTCGTCGGGGGTCGTTGTTCACTGGTAGATCTGCTTCCGTTGTTGGTATTGTTGGGCGCGTTGTAGGTGGCGGACGATTTAGAGGTCTTTTGAAGTGTTCAGTCCAGTGTTTGTTTTGCTCTACTTCTTTGGTGATTGACCTTCCGTTGTCATCCTTTACTGGCTTAATCTGTGTCGAACTTTTGCTCGATAGGTGCCTAGTTGTTTGGTAAAGTGTGGCGAGGTCTCCTTTGCCTGCAGCTTGTTCTGCTTCACTTGCCATGACTTCATAATATTTTCTTTTGTCTTCCCTGGTACTATTCTTTACTCTTTTGTTCAGCGTATTGCAGTTTGCATTCAACTCCTGTTTTTGTTGCTCATCGGTGCACTGGATAATCTTCTGTTTCACTATCCTCCTCTCTTCTATTAGTTTCCAAGTGTCCGTAGTGAGCCACTGTTTGTCCTGTCTCTTCTTTCTGCCTAGAACTTCCATGCAGGTTTGACTCCACGCCGTTTTCAAGTTGTCCCAGTGCTTTTCGACGCTGACCTTTTCGCTGGTGTTGATTTGTGTCTCGGCTTTGTCCTTTATGCTTGCAATGAAGATGTCCTTTGTAGCCTGGTCCTTCAGCTTTTGAGTGTTGAACTTGGCTTGTGGTCTATCTGCAGCTCCTGTTTCCTTGAAAGCTTTTAATTTGACTTGGATTGTCCCTTGTACGAGATAGTGGTCTGAGCCAACGTCTGCTCCTCTTCTTGCTTTTGTGCCCAGTAGGCTGCGCCTCCACTTCATTGAGATTGAGATGAAGTCAATTTGGTTTTTGGTTTGCCCGTCTGGTGACACCCATGTAGCCTTGTAGATATCTTTGTGTTTGTATACGCTGCCAACAATCACTAGTTTGTTGAAGGCGCAGAAGTCGGCGAAGAGTTCTCCATTTTCATTCATTTCTCAGAGAGCTTCTCTACCCATGATGAGTTCCCTTCCTGTGTTGTCTGATCCCAGTTTGGCGTTCACGTCTCCCATTAGTATTTTAATGTCACCAGCTGGCGTATTGTCCATTGTTGCCTGTAGTTGTCTGTAGAATTCTTCTTTCTTTTTGAGGTCCTCGTTGTTTTTGGGTGCATAGCATTGTATAATTGACACTTTCCTTCCTTTGGAGTTGAATCTGGCGGTGATTATCCTGGGCGAGATTGTCTCCAACTGTATCAGGGCATTTGTTACCGTTGGTGAAATCATGATAGCCACGCCCTCGGTGTGCGTGTGGTTATCTTCTGGGTGACCGGAGTAGATCACTGACTCACCCGTTGACAATTTGGTGAGTCCATTTCCGTTCCATCTACTTTCACATATTCCCAGTACTTGGATTCCGTATCTTTTCATTTCGTTTGCGATCTGGGTAGCTTTGTCAATCTCGTACGTAGTTCCAACGTTCCATGTCTCCACACAGACGTTTTCTTTTGGTGCAAAGAGATTCATCGTGCTGAAGTTTCTGTAGCAACTTTGTTTACAGGGTGGGGTTGCTAGCCTCACGCCTGAGAAAGGGATTGTTACATTAAGATATAGTTTAGAGAGAAGAGACCTTGTGGGTTGCTCCCCTTAAAACCGGAAAACAAGGAATAAAACAATCAGAACAACACCAGCGAAAAGAAAATAGTTCACAGCAAAAAGGGCAACAAGCGACAACAACAATACAATAATATACAATACAGTTAAGCACAGTTAACTAAAATGATACCAAAACCATAGACTTACTGACTTGGGCCAACTTGAACATATAAATCCAACAATGTAAACAATTACAGGTATGAATTAGTGTTAGAAAGTCACAAAATGTCAAACGGTTAGTTATAGGTATTAGTCATTAAATGCGCCTAAATCTGCAAAGACTTTTCCGTTTTTGTTCATTTCATCGAGTGTCAATCTCTACCTGTGATGGGTTCTCTTTTTGTAATTTCTACCCCCAGTTGGGGCTGACACTTGTATCACTTATTATAATTTTGAAATCACCACTTGGAGCCTTGTCTATAACTGTTTGCAGGTGTCTGTACGAGTTCTCTGCCTTCTTCACTGTGTGCGATGTTTGGTGTGTAATTTTCATTTCAAGTTGGATGTTTTTGTCAATATCCTGGAAGAAATTATTTTCTGCTGAGTAGGAACCTTTGTTGCATCATGATAGTCACACTGCCAGTTTGCTTGTTGTTATCGTTTGGGTGACTGGACTAGGTTGTCAACTCTCCTGTTATCGATTTGGAGAGTCTACTTCTATTCCAAATGTTCTCAAAGATTAAATGAGCTTCTGTACCAGACTTTTTCAAATCTTTTGGAATGAGGATCCCTCCTAGCCTCTAACACGAGAGGGACATTACGAGAATGTGCTTGTTTTCGCTTTAATGGGAAGAAGACATCGGTCGACTTGCTTCGTGAAGGCTTTCACCCTCTGGTGTCATTTTTCCTTCTCGATTCGAGGGAGGCATAAGTTTTTTTTCTGTGCTTTAAAGTTTCAGTGGCAATGATGTTGTTTTTACGAGGTGAGGGTGCTAACCCAACACCTAACTCCCCTTCTCTGGACTCAGGAATGGTTGAGAAACTAGGCAAGTTTATTCCTACATTTGCGTTCGTATGTTATCTAGGTTATAATATCTGGGGCGCCGTCTCATCGGAATAACCTGCTCACCTTGAAATAATTTGATTTTTAGTTCATAAAGCTTTTCTAATTAATTTTTGTACGAGACATCTCAAATTAATGTAACTCAGTGTTCATAAATGCGTTGTAAGATTGGCCAGTCTTGTCGTACAATTTAATGTTGTAAATAATGTCTGACTTTTTATCCTTAAGAATTGGAGTAATGTAATTGATGATAAACCATTTCACGACAACTTTCAACCTGTCTGATCATATAAAAGATAGAGACTATGTATTACTACTGTGAAGGTTAAACTACAGACTAAAATACTCCCTAGTTTCCACCCATTACTTAATTTGCCTGCCTGTTATAATTAGTGCATTCGATTGTAAGTCAGTCATACGCATTATGGATACAATTTCTATTTTGATAATCATATGATATGATTATGAGCAAACAAGATTGTGTTCGGAACGTCACCAGTAAATATTACTGTATAACACTGTGAAACATTCTCAAAATAATTTTTTTATCCATAAATGAATTATACTCGATCACATTGCTCAGCTTCTATCCCTGTATCAATAAGTCGTGGGCAACTGGTTTATCCTACTGCATCTTTCAGTGCGTACTTGATTGTATTTTATCTTTTATTAAGACTGTGCACGATTGGATAATAATAATGTCAAATATTTTTGACTTCATGTATACACTATGGTGTACCTATTATTTTTGTAGGGATGCTGTAAAACGGCTGTGTTCTTCGTGTATTGGATGAAGTCGCCTCTTCTGACGAAAGGAAGTGTTGTTGTGCTACGACAGCGATGTGCTCACCTTTTTTATTAATTCAAAGTGATTTATCTATCATTACTGTTTAAGTGTGATTATTTTCTTACCTTAATTCAATTTCACTTTGTTTGTATATTGTCCCGATTATATGATCTTATTATTTTTCTTGTTTTGTTTTGTTGTATTCTGACTGACCTGATGATTGTATTTGAAGTAATCTGTTATTTTGTAATATGTACAGAGTATAACAAAAAATCTAACTAATTTTACCATCCCTCTCCTTGTCTACTTGTCAATGCATGAATTCAACAGATTACGTTTATATTCACTATGCCTACAGTGTTCTTCAAAACACTTCAACCAGAAAATTGACTTATTAGGTGAACAAGTGCCGATTTCTCACCAAAACGATTTATTTTTCTTGAAAATAATTAGAATGACATAGTGTGTATGTGGTAATAACACATGATATTAAATGCTTGGTAAATTTCCGTTGTTGTGGATTTTTTTATGGTTAATATTCGAAGACTAAATTGTTTTCATTCTTTTTTATGTATTGTTTTAATGAGGTTTTAATTGGTTTTTATATATTTTATTTTAAATTATATACTCCTGAAGTTGGTAGATTCTGAAAATTATCCTATGTGTTTGTTCTTCTTGAAAACTAACTCGAGGCTATTGGAGTGTTTAGTTATCTAACTGCACATTATGTGTGATTCGATTATATCTGTAGTAATGGAAGCTGTGACATTTAGTTGACAAGTTTAAGACTAAGTTATTTGATAAAGCAAAACGATACTGTATTCTTTATTTGCTAATTATGTTTACAGCATACTTCACTGTTCATAATATTGTCAAGGCGCTCAAATGACTGACTGATTTCAACATAGAACTTTGCACAGATGTGCAGCGGTTCGAGTTGCCACTCTCCATGTAGCACACAAAGCAAGAGAAGAGAGTAAAGGGAAATCCAAAAGAGAGATAATAAACGCGTAAGTAAGGAAAAAAGAATAGTAATATGGAAAAACAATAGTTTCATTGGATATGACAAATCACAAAGAGTGAATGTACTTGCGCCAATGAGAACTATTTTCAGCCAAATCACCAGTTGTTCCCAGCAATTGGTTCTTACCATCCTACCGACTGCAATCAAGAAGCTTACACATCCCTACGTGGCTTAAATGAATTCTTATAGATTTCATTGACTAATAAAGCCGTGTTTTTGGTTTAATCATCACTGGCTCTTTTCCAACCTGATCCATCCTGTGTCATCTACCATGACCCGTCGAGAAAGGCAATCGACAGCTAGGTATGCATGTATAGAACATGTCCTAACCATCTCAATCGATGTAACCTAAGAGGGTCGTCGATTGATTTTCCCTCCTTACCTTGCCCTCGACTGAAGCCTAACCTCAGTACTGCTCACATTATTATGCTACTTACGCGGGTAAAGAGAGCAAGTACCTATGATCAAAAGCAGCTAGCTGTCATGGCTTTCAATGTCTTTTATTTTTAATGGCCATGTCTCACAGCCAGTCATAAAGGAGGACAGAGTGAAGTGCTGAACAGTGTACACCGTCTGATCGGTAGCCGGATATCACGTTTACGCCAGGATTGGCGTGAGCTGGCAAATACCGAACGAGCCTTCTGTATCCTTGCTGAGATTTCATCATCGATCTGCCCGCTGGCGTTGGCTGATACAACTTTCCAAATAAGTGAAGTGGTCAGCACGCTCCACCACTTCACTCCCTATCTTCAGGCTAGGAGTCCATGTGGTGCAGTCCTGTAGCATCATCTTACATTTGGTTGGGTGAATCACATATCAAACATTCAAAGATTGCTGCTCGACGAGTTCAGAAGACTTCGTTTTGTCAGCGCCTTCACCCAGGAAGGTTATATTATCCTCATATCCTGAGTCAACAAGATTGTTCCACACGAGAAAGTCAATCTCTGAGTCACTGAAGTCAGTTAGGATTGATTCCATTGGCAGATACATTTATGATGAAATTAAACAGAAATAGGGACAGTGGGGACACCCCTGACGGGCACCAGCGGTTGTCACCACTTCAGATGACAACTCTGCGTGAGGTCTTATCTGGCTGTATGAATTCGAGTAGAGTGTCTTGATCAATGCAATTTATTTTCTCGGCACTCCCTTCACAGCCAAATATCGCCACAGTAACACTTGGTCGACGGAACGGAATGCCACCTTCAGACCAGAAACATGGCAATTGGTCACAGGATTTCATCATGAGATGACATCAGTTAGAGAACCATTGTAAAACCTGGGAGTACTGGACAGCTGTTTAGTCGTAGTTTGGAAGTCTTCTGGTTACAAGGCGGGCCTTAGACCATTAAGCCACTGGGACCCTATGCAATGACCTTGAATTCCAACTTCTGCCAATTTACGACATAGCGCGACCACTAGCCAATGTCTTCAGTGAGTATTTGTCCCCATGCCCGACCTCCTGTGCTCAACTGGTCACGACTTCTCACTAGAATCCCCACAGTTAACTACCTACTTTAATAGGGCCCGGTGGGTACATACTGATTTAGAGTCCCAAACTAGGACAAAACAGCTGTCCACTACTCGCAGGTTTTCCAATGGTTCTCTAACCTTTGTCAGCTCATGATGAAATCCTGTAACCAATCAGTCAAATCACTACAAGCCAGTACTCGAAACATCGCAATTTTCGGACGCCGGTAAGTATGCTTATGTTCCAGAATTTGTCGAAGGTTGAAGATATGATCAATACGCCTTCGTCCTGATCTAAAGCTCTCCTGCTTCTCGTGTTTGTTCCTCCCTTGTATTACCTAATCTACGGATGATTATTGAACCCCGAACTTCAATCCCCCAGTGGCCTTCATGGGAGGCTTGTATTCCTTCTTGTGTACTGGGATAAGTGTTTTATTGATGGTTCATTGACAGAATTCTCACTAGTTACTTGGGAGGTCTGGATTAGTTTCCCATCAATACACATAAATTTCGCCTAGTTTTTTAGATGGTAACAAGGTCGGAAAAGAGCGAAGGCCAGCTACCGCACCCCTTAAAAGCACCACGGTTGATGAAACTTGAATTCTTATTTTCAACCTAAAATGGAAGGAATTCTCTGTATGAACCATCAGTTAAATGTGTTTACATATCCAAATGAGTGGTAGTTTTCGCATTGTTTTAAATATCAGATCTTTATCTACATATCCTGGAGATCGACAAAAGCCAACCCTAGGATATCAATTGTTATTTATCATTAAACGTTGGTTCTTGTGGTTCAATTTAATGGATTGAATGAACTGATCGCCAGTGACCCTCTTGTATATCTAGAACGCCTGATTTTATGTTGCTCATGGTTTTGCCTTAAACAGAGTAGATGTATGTTGGCTAGAGGGATGCACTTTACAAAATAGTTTGGACTTCACTTTGGTTTGTGTTCTGTAAATTGATTACAATGCAAAGGGAAAAGAAATATTTTCCCCTTGTATTTGTGAATATACGACTAGAATAACTATTGTTGCATAAAAACCACGAACATTTCAACGTACAACAATCAATAAACTACTGTATCAAGTATAAACATCGTTTTATTGCAGTCTTTTATACTGTTATATACTTGTTATTTAGTGAAGGTAGTATGAAGGCATCTTCATCAACAAATGTTTCAATTATTGGTTCTTTCGTCACACTGATAACTTCATAAGATACACATGGAACATGTTGTTTTCTGCTCTGATAAGCTCTAACATTTTAACGCTTTTTGAAGTAATTTATGTCTTTGCCAGAAGTAAATAATTTCAGTCTGTCCAACGGTCACATTATTTGTTTATTAAAATTAAAAAGTACCAGTGCTGTAAATAAAAAAAGACTATTTATCTTTAGGGTATTATGATGTCCGAATATATTATTTTCATATTTAAGCAGATTTTTTTTTTTACTATTCAGTTTACTGTATATTTGCGATATTCATTTTGTAAAACTACTATTTAATACATAGGGAAATGTAAAAATGACTCTTCTGAAATGATGCCTCTATTGGGAGGTACAAATGTGGAAATCACTAAGTGAAATCTACTGTTGACATTGTCTTCGTCAATAATTGTTAGTTCACATCAATGGTGTAGCAAATAACATGAACTTCGTTAAGATTTTAGGAACGCAATAGTGCTTTTGAAGCAAATAACTCGAGTTTGAAATGATCAAGTTTGTATGGATAGCGAAATGTTGGTTTTATTTATTTTATTTTTTTTTAATTTTTGATTACAGCTTGAATACACACTGTATTTTTGGTACAAGTATGGAATTTTCAGCGTGGATATCGGTAGCCCAAATTTCGCAGGCCGACCATAGATATCAGGTGTGCGTCGGCGTGGGCTCGAACCCCGGACCATATGCATGGTCGGCGAGAGTCCTAACCACTGTGCCACCGACGCACAGTTAAGAACACGTAAAGCGACACACTGTTAGGTACTCGTCGCTAAATTGTTATGTACTAGTTTTCCCCGTACATGGAGTTATGGACTGGTCGAGAAACTAATAGTCCTGACGCGAGAAGGCGGAAATCAGAAGACCACTAGGTTTGCGATGATATTTCTATTGTCCAAACACAAGGAGACGAAAATAAATGGTCTCACACCAAAGTGGTAAGTAAGTCAAGTAAAGTAAGGTCACACAAATTGTGAGAAACGAAATATATATGAATGTTCCAGACAAAGCGTGTGAACAAATCATTAGACAGTCTTAACATGAATGGCTAATTATAATGAAGTATCGATCCATATAAACATAGCGAAATATAACAGACATGTCAACAACCAACATATATGGATATCTGTCACCAAGCAACGGACTGTCAACAAACACTCATATTATATTATATATAATATGAGGAGAATATACGTTGTTAAAGGAGACAAGTTCATACAAGTGAAATGGTCACAGACTAAGCGAGCAAACAGAAAGATAGACCAACATACACACACACATATATAAATATATATATATATATATATGCGGATACATATCACCTCCCCTTTTGAGAAGATGGATGATTAGTAGGATGTTTATCTGGGGGTTTATCTGGAACCTTTGAGCTTGTTGTTGACGTCTGTCATTTCGTCTGCCTGTTGGGTTTGCGGCTTCGGCTTCGTCCGGAATTGTCTGACATTTTATGCTTCTTGACTGCATTGCATAGAGAATTTAGTGGGACATCAGCCAGATGCAAACGATCGAACCAATCAAGTCCCAAAAGATTTAAATCACTCTTGGTGACGTAACAAATTCCCCCCCGGCCGATAACTGCTACCTTGTCGTGGTGGTCGGGCTTGAATACCGCAATGACCCAACAAGCTGAACTGACTGGGACCCTGTCTCCACAGGTCCTACCATGTCAGGAAGGTTTTCTGGATAGCGGTTAAACTAAAAGCAGTTACCATGGGGTACATGGGCTCCAGTTTCCAATCGGATCAAATGGCGTATGAACCCACATGGGTCACCGGCAACCATGGGAATGCAGCTCCTGACGCTGCTCCGCTGCCTTGCGGATTAGACTCCAAGTCAAAGGCTCGGGGGTGGTCCCTTAATAAAGCCACCTGCTTCGGTCTGGGCGCCCGGGCAGTATCTCAGCCCGCACACAATGAATGAATTAAAGCAACGAACTCCCATTGAAACTCAACGCGCGCTAAAAAAAATGATTCCAAGCAATATTGATCCCTCAGGGAACTTATTTCCTTCTTACCCTACTTTTATTTTTATACATAGTTTCCTGTATTGTACCTTTTCTAACCTTGGCTTCTTAACCTTCGACAGCCTTTCGCCTTTGTCGAGATTCCCAGCCTATCCGTGTCGTTTCGAGATGTTAGTGAGTAGTCCTCAAAATGGTTGTTCCCAATGTGACATCTAACACGGATATCCTGAAACCGCGTGCTGCGTTCAAGCTGGCTACCTACAATGTTCGGACGCTGATGCAAATCGGACAACAGGCAGGGTTGGCAAGAACTTTGGAAAGCCTCGCTATCGATGTCTGCTGCATTTCGGAGACCCGCATTCAAGATCCCAGTGAAGTGCTTCGACTATCCTCTCCATCTGGAAGTTCTAGTAGTATGTACCACCTGCGCTTATCCGGGGACCCTGTGGCGTCGGCATCCGGCGTAGCTGGTGTCGGTGTCGCACTGAGCGCTAGAGCCGAAGCTGCACTGCTCGACTGGATTCCCATTAACAGTCGTTTATGTGCTGTGAGGCTGGAAGGTTATACGAAAGTAAAGAGTAGTAGGCCAGATAGGCGGTGTCTATTTGTTGTCTCTGCCTATGCACCGACGGATTGCAGCCCGGATGCAATGAAGGATGAGTTTTACTACCAACTGAGCGATCTCTTGAAACAGGCGGGTCGGAGGGATATCGTAGTGCTGGCTGGGGACTTGAATGCACAGGTGGGGCGTCTAAGCTCAGAGGAGAATCGTCTAGGTGGTCAGTGGGGACTACATGGTCGCAGGTCAGATAATGGGGACCGTCTTCTGCAGCTTTGCGCGGATCACAACCTATTTCTAGCTAGCACCAACTTCCGGCACAGCCATCGCCGTAGCGCTACCTGGCGTCCTCCCTCTGCGAAGCAAGCTTGGACTCAGATTGATCATATCGCGGTCAGTTTCCGGTGGCGGGGATGCATACAAGACTGTCGCTCCTTCTGGAGCACATGCCTGGACTCCGATCATGCGTTAGTGTGTGCCAAGTTCGTCTTGCGATTTGGTGGGGTTCGTAAAAGCCGTCGTCTAAGCGTTGATGTGAGCAAACTAGTAGCACCTGCTACTTCTTTGAAATATCAGAATGAGTTAAAAACAATGCTTGCCAGCAACCCCCCAAGTAGTATAGATGAACATTGGCTTCATGTGCAAGGTGCCATGCAAAAGGCGAGTGTAGCCGCTTGCGGCTTGAAAGAATGCTCCGCTAACAACCACTGGGTTTCTGCGAGTTCCTTGCAACTCATGGATGAACGCCGGTCCATTCCGGCTGGCAGCGAATACAACAATCAGCGAAAGGCGCTCACGCGCAAGATTAGACAGTGTTTACGTAAGGACCGCGAAGCCTGGTGGTCAGAACGTGCGTGTGAGATGGAGTCAGCTGCTGCATCTGGCAACAGTCGGAAGCTGTTCCAACTCATACGAGCCACCGGCAGCAAGAAACAAGGTGTCAGCGAGACGGTCTGTGAGGCAGATGGCACTCCAATTACCAGCCTGAAAAGACGCCTGGAACGCTGGGCAGAGCACTTCGGGAAGCAGTTCAGCTGGCCACCAGCTTCAGTGTCTACTATCATTAGCCCGAGTGCTCCTTGGTCGGTTAGTACCGACCCACCCACCGAAGCGGAGGTCCGTAAGGAACTCCAAGTTCTGAAACGCCATAAGGCGCCCGGCCCAGACAAATTACCCCCGGCTCTTTTTAAAGATGGTGGCGAGACTCTCACAATGGCTCTAACTGGGTTGTTCAGGAAGGTGTGGGAGACAGAGAGTGTACCATCAATGTGGAACGAAGCCATTATCGTCCCCATCTTTAAAAAGGGTCGACGTAATTCGTGTGACAATCATAGGGGTATCAGTCTGTTACCAGTCGCGTCTAAAATATTGGCTGCTGTCTTGCTTCGCAGACTGTGCAAAATACGTGAAGGATTGATTCGCGAAGAGCAGGCTGGGTTTCGTTCAGGTCGTGGATGCATTGATCATGTGTTCACCCTTCGTCAGTTGTTGGAACACCGCCACACGTATTGCAGGCCAACGATCGTTGTGTTTCTTGATATTAGGGCTGCCTTCGATTCGTTGGACAGAACTGTGCTCTGGAACTGTCTGTTAGAGAGAGGTGTACCTGAGAAATTTGTTAACATCCTGAAAGCCCTATACAGAAACACCTCAGGTAGAGTGAGGGCATACAACCAACTATCACCACTGTTCCCAACCAACAGTGGGGTTAGACAGGGTTGCCCAATCTCTCCATTTCTCTTTAACTTTGCCATCGATGACATTCTGGAGTCAGCTCTGAAGGATGTGCGTGAAGGTGGTGTAGATCTGCTACCTGGAGATAGACTTTTCGACCTCGAGTATGCAGACGATATCGTCTTACTGTGCGATAGCATGCAGGCTGCCCAAATCGCACTTAATCAGTTGGCGATCAGTGTCTGTAAGTATGGTATGTGCTTTGCGCCGTCTAAGTGCAAAGTACTGTTACAAGATTGGCAGGAGCCTGTACCTGCACTCACTCTTGCGGGTGAACCGCTTGAAGTTGTTGATAAGTTTGTGTACCTGGGTAGTTGTGTGAGTGCTGGCGGAGGGGTGACGGATGAGATTTCCAACCGTATAATGAAGGCTAGGGTGGCATACATCAACTTGAGCCACCTCTGGCGCCGTCGCGACGTTAGCCTGGCTGTCAAAGGTCGGGTATACAATGCTTCGGTGCGAGCTGTCCTGCTCTACGCCTGTGAAACCTGGCCTCTCCGAGCTGAGGATGTGCGGCGACTCTGCGTGTTCGATCACCGCTGTCTCCGCAGGATTGCTTGCGTTCGATGGCATCATCGCGTGAGTAATTCTGAGGTTCGGCGGCGTGTGTTTGAACAAAGTGGAGATCACTATTCATTGAATGTCGTCATCTGGAAACACCGGCTCCGGTGGCTTGGACATGTGCTCCGAATGTCACCCCAGAGGCTTCCGTACAGGTCTCTGTTCGCTAGCCCTGGGACGGGATGGAAAAGGCGGAGAGGTGGTCAGTCCATGACGTGGCGTCGTGGGATGAAGGATTTTTGTGCTAGATTAGCATCGGTTGGTGTGTCACGACTCCCTGGTTGGGGTCCGAGAGATAGCTCAAATCGATGGCTCGAAACGTTATCGGATATGGTGTAGACTTCCAGGCTGGGGTCCTCGGGACGGCAAAAATCTATGGTTGGAAACAATTGGTGACATGGCTCAAAATCGTTCACAGTGGCGCAGATGCATCCACTCCCTGTGACTTATGATCTTCAATGAAATTGTTTTGTATTTCTTTATTACTCCTTTGTCTCACACCTCTGCTCACTGTTTCTATTATGCTTTTCTTGTACTTTCTTCTCTTGCTTCGCGTGCTACACGGAATGTGGCGACTTGAACTTCCGCACATTTGTGCAAAGTTCTATGTCGAAAACAGACAGACAGACAGATGGCCAAGAATCGTAATCAGTGGCGAATGTGTTGTGATTTCCTTCTTTCTTCCCTTCCCGATGATAGCTAACAAACACTGTTTGAACTTGTTAAGCATGACTGTTTTCCTTCCAGATGAAGTTCTTTATCCGTTCTCTACTTATATATATTTTTTCTTTTCTTTCCTTCCTTTTTTTTGATCTATGTTGTTTTATTATTATTGTGTGGCGCATCTTTCTTGGTGCCATATTGTACCAAGTTTTTTTATGCGTTTAAATAAAAAATAAAATAAAAAACAAATTCCTGTGAATTTGGTATTGCGGAAGGAAACGGAACATTTGAGTTCACCAATAAGTTTGAGCTGCCCACCACAGGCGCTGACAAGAGACTGGGAAGTATTGGTGATAGGTGGTCTGCCAATATTATTCCAAATTTTCTCTGATATAACAGTAATATCAGAGGCGGTATCTAGCTGCAGACGTGCATCATGACCATTCATCTGAAGGTCAATATATTTCCGCATACCTGGTGTTGTGACTTGACAGGTTGCGCGTAGACTCAATGATCTTTTTGGAGATTTAGGACCAACAGTTTGTCGAGGTTTCGTTGGATTATGTTATCTGGGTTTGCGTGGCTGAAAAAAACCATTTTTATGACCGATGATTTTGCACTTGCTGCAACGATGATTTTTGTACGGACAAGACTTTACAAAGTGCCACGCGCCACAGTGCCAGCATGGTGATGGTGGGGTCTTCTTTGTCGTATTTTGTGAAGTTGGACGAGTATGTATAGATTTCCGCGGGACATTAAGAGAAGTAGGTGGGTCAGGACTGGATGATGAGAGATTTTTGCTCTTTCGTAATGCACGAATATCAGAGCTTTTCGGAGGTGTTGATTCGACCAGGTGTGTGTCTTTCTGCAGATTAATCAGCCGTTGATATTCATCAGCTATGTCATGTAATGTTAACTTGGAATTTTGTTCTAGCTGATTGAGCAGTCGAGTTCGGATATCTGTGAAACGAGGAGATTGGAGACTGCATATGAGAATCAAGGCTTTGAACTGATCATCTGTTAAGGACCTGAGTCGAAATCTCTCACATTCTCGGTTGACTGTGCCAACGTGAGTAAGAAAATCATCATTTTCATTCATTGTCAGCTTGAGGCAACGATAATGTATGCTGAATAATGAAGAGTGGTCTCCAAAATGTTCACGCAGCAGCTTTATTGTATCATCGAAACACTTGTCACGTGGTTTCTGGGGTAAAATTAGGTTGCAGTACCGTTCATATTCTGCCGGACCCAATTTACGTAACAATACTCGCACCTTCCAGGCATCGTCTTGTGAGGCGAGATCAACAGTGAATAAATCCTCATAACGTTGATACCATGTGTCAAAAGTGACATTAGCCTCTGGGTCATAATTGAACTGTGAAATACTGTTCACAATGCCGTCGACAGATGGTAGCATGGTATGATTGGGATTGCTTGAAGGTGAAGCTGGACCAGTCTGTTGGTTGACGAACATTTCCATTAATTTCATTTGTTGTTCAAATAGTAATACCAATTTAGAATGATCCATGATAAATTGTTATGTTGCTGCTGCTGTGTGGTTAATAGTAGTTTTCCCCGTCGCCAAATTGTTATGTACTCGTCGCTAAATTGTTATGTACTAGTTTTCCCCGTACATGGAGTTATGGACTGGTCGAGAAACTAATAGTCCTGACGCGAGAAGGCGGAAATCAGAAGACCACTAGGTTTGCGATGATATTTCTATTGTCCAAACACAAGGAGACGAAAATAAATGGTCTCACACCAAAGTGGTAAGTAAGTCAAGTAAAGTAAGGTCACACAAATTGTGAGAAACGAAATATATATGAATGTTCCAGACAAAGCGTGTGAACAAATCATTAGACAGTCTTAACATGAATGGCTAATTATAATGAAGTATCGATCCATATAAACATAGCGAAATATAACAGACATGTCAACAACCAACATATATGGATATCTGTCACCAAGCAACGGACTGTCAACAAACACTCATATTATATTATATATATGTGCGTCGGTGGCACAGTGGTTAGGACTCTCGCCGACCATGCACATGGTACGTGGTTCGAGCCCGCGCCGACGCACACCTGATATCTATGGTCGGCCTGCGAAATTTGGGCTAACGATATCCATGCTGAAAATTCCATACTTGTACCAAAAATACGGTGTGGAATCAAGCTGTAATCAAAAATAAAAATAAATAAAAAATAAATATGAGGAGAATATACGTTGTTAAAGGAGACAAGTTCATACAAGTGAAATGGTCACAGACTAAGCGAGCAAACAGAAAGATAGACCAACATACATATATATATATATATATATATATATGCGGATACATATCACACACACAGATCGATTTTCATAACTTCACTTCAAAAGCTGTACCGCAGGCTTATCCTGTAAAAATAACACCATCGTTACCGAAGCTGTATTTTCTACTCGGAATGATTACATAGAGTTGACTAGGTAGCATTTCAAGATAATGAAATAAAAATGACTACTATGGCCTTAGTGTCAGTCTTAGTTTCCCGAATTGTCTCAGTATAAACTCCATGTATTCCCTTAGGTAACTCGTTTTCTAGCTTTCGTTATCTTGTTTCCTATCAGTTATTCACCATTTAACTAATTCGTTGTTAATCCTCTTGAATATGTACAGTTTTTTTACACACTGTTATTTCTCATATACGTTGACTTATGTAGTTACTAATTGATAATAACTTCTGACTTTTGTTGTCAACTAAAATTGTACATATATAAGCTCCTGTGTAACTGTACTCCTTTGAAGATAAGTTACGAAAAGACACCTCTTTGTTGATTTATGTTTGATTTATGTTCACCTGAGAATTATTCGTCAATCGGATGAGGAGTATTATTTTCGTTAGGACATCAGTGAAATTTATATTTATTATCGTAATTCTTGTTGTTTGTTTGCATTTATGAGACTCATCACGTTCAGGCTTAACTATTGCTTGGGCTAATGTGTATAACTGACAAGTCCTCATCTAATTTAAGCGTATCTGATTTGTTATGTGGTAGGAATATTTAATGGATACCTTAATTACTAAGTTGTTGAATATTTATAATGAATACTCATTATACTTGTGTTCATCGCTGATTCCTCAGCAGTTTAGCGGTAGGGTGCTCGTTGACTACGCTAGCGATGCACTCCTAACCCCAGCGTAGTTTACTAGGCGTTTGAATCATTCCTATAATTACAATTGATATGATTATGAACAATAATTTGTGTTTGAAACGTCATCCAGTAAATAATACTGTCTCATTGTGTGATATATCCAATAAACAAACTAATATGGAGCTAATAAAACAATATTAATTCACCGAGAAAAATATTAATTAGTTAATTATTTATTACTTTATAGGACTTCAAAGCTTGAGCTTTGAAGTTTCAGTAGCCGTGGTGTTTCTTTTACAGATTGGGGTTATTAGCTTCCTACCCAACCTTCCCCGTTAACCGGCCTTGCTTCTATCTTAGAGTGGTTTAGGAGTGTACCGGCTGGAGACCGAACCCGGGATCACGTGTGTAGTTGGTGAGCATTCTACCGCTGGACCACTGATACACATCTAACCCATCTAACATACTGCAACGAACATAAGATCCTTCCAATATTCATTTAAGTACATTTATCAGTAACTACAAGACCTTCTGTTTTTAAGCTACCTGAATGTGATAGTCTTGAATAAAACGAGGGAATGTTTTCAGTTTCCATTGTAAGTGATGGAAAATTTAAATTTTTCCAAAAGCTACAAACATATTAAAATAAGCCTGAAGAAAACATAATGATTGAGAAACAAATGAATATGTAACGAGCATTAAACTGATCCACATTTATTTAAAGTTAATTTCTATAAAGCGTTAGAGATTAAATTTGCAGTCAATTATTTTGTATTACTCTGATATTTTTATAGATGTATGGCATAAGATGTTTAATTATCAAGTGTATACCTCAATGGCATTAATTGATATATTTCAGCTTCACCAAAGGATTCCTATGTTGATTACCTATGACTTCGTTTCATTTCATATATGTGTAGGTAGGATTGCACATCTTTAGTGAGTATTTTTATCAACGTATACCAAGGCTTCTAACCACACTATTATCATTATTTATTAGTGTATTTTTTAGCTTCTAGAGGAATATAGGGCTTCAGCCGCACGTCTCCATTGTATTTGGCTTTCCGCCTACGTTTTCACCTGGTTTCACGTCTGCCCACATGCTTTCATCTCTTCAAATCACCATCTCACTTACAACCAACTTACTCTCCGCTTCCCATCCGGGTTCCACTCGAACGGTGGCCTGGAGTGTGATGTCACTTGATGGTTTTCTCAGAGTATGGTCAATCTGTCTCCATTTCTTCCTGCATATTTGTTGCACAATCGGTTCCTGCTGAGTTGGTTTGCTCCCAGAGATCTCTGTTGCTGATCTTTTCTGGCCATGTGATCTCGCGTAGTAGTATTGAACGAAGGCAGCTATTGATGAAAGTCTGTAGTTTGTTTAAAGTGCACTTCGTGACGCGGCGCCAAAGTCTCTGATCCGTATAGTAGCACTGACTTCACATTGGAGTTGGAAATACGGATCTTATTTTTCATGCTGAGCGCTGTTGACCTTCACACATACTCGAGAATAATGAAAGCTGTCCTTGCTTTCCCTATCTTTGCTTTGATATCCTCGTCGCTTCCGTCCTCCTGTAGTTGAAACGATCCTTCCCAGGTATCTAGGTAAAGGAGGTTGCTTCTTTCAGATTTCTCCCATTTATGCTGATTGTTGTTGTTGCTATTGGCCAGGAATCTTCATCACCTTTGTTTTCTCTACGTTCACCTGAAGGCCTATCTTTGGTGCTTCTTCTGCCCACTTGTTGCTTTTCACTTGCGAATCTTTCAGTTTGTCTAACCGCACTAATCCTTTCCTATCTGTAGATCTCTTAGAATATATCTAGTTCCTACAACTAAATCTTGACATTTAGTTCCAACAGTGCTTACTCATTGACTTTATTGTATTTACATTTCACTTCATTCATGGTTGTATTGTGATAGCCTCTTCATATACTTTATATTTAAAGAAAAGGACATGGGAAACTATTGGTAAGGTAGCAGTATATTTCACTGGCAGTGTACCGAACACAGATTTACGATTTTATACGTTCGTGATGTATCTTTACTCAAAATTAAAAAAGAACTCATAGATGAAAAAAATGTATACAAATTTTTGAAATGGTGTATAGCGGTTAGGACGCTCGCCGACCATGCATATGGTCCGGGGTTCGACCCTCGGCTGGCGCACTCCTTTACCTCACTGAACCAGAAATAATGCTGGTAAAGAGGAAAGGTTGGGCATGAGGCTAGCAACCCCATCCTGTAAAAATTAAACACTGCTACAGAAACTTCAAGCCACTAGCTTGGAGCCCTATGTTCCACTGGGAACGTGAAGGAAAAATTATTTATTATTATTTATATTTTATTTACAGTAAATAATCTATTTTTTTTGTACACTAAAGATATGATAATTATGTATATATGTGGGTAATTTAATGCTGCTATCTGATATATTACTTTTATGCAACAATGGTGATGAAGTTCTCACTGAATGGATGATGTTCAAATAATATTTGATACACGATCCAATTATTCGTTGTCGCATAAGATTTTGTTTTGCAAAATACATAAAAAATGCAAATCTGAAAATTATAGTAGACGATCACTTCACGAAGATCTCTCTGGCTTACAAGACTGAAATAAGATTAAGACAGGAACTCAGTAATTTTTGATTTCTTACATTTATTCCCGTTTATGAATTTAAACAGCAAAAAACAAATTTTTGTGCAGAATTATATGAGGCCATCATTTATTTCGTTGGCTTCTCTTCAGCTGCTTACAACCTAGAAGTTGATTGTGTAAATGTACATAGAATTCAAGGACCATTGGATCGGGTCCCAGTGGCTTAATGGTATACGAGCTCGCCTTGTAACCGGAAGGTCCTGGGTTCGAATCCCGGTGGGTGCGTACTGTTGAAGAGTCCCAAACTAGGACGAAACAGCTGCCCAGTACTCCCAGGTTCTCTAACTAATGTCAGCTCACGATGAAATCCTGAGACCAATCAAATCCCTACAAACCAACACTTGAATACATAGAATTTTGTTATAATCGCAAGGCTCAAAATGATTTTAAATTATCAGATACACATGTTAATAAACACTGCTCAGAAGTTCCTCTTATTTAACTTATGAAGGAGGTCAAGGTTCAAACAAAATGCAAGTATGCAAACACACATTGGAAATTTAGTTGTTTAACTCAAGTCATAGAAACAAAAAAGTAGTGAATTCCACCAAAGCGAAAAAACAAGGTGGGGGAGGGGGTTAAAAGCAGAAGATTATGCCATCATTTGAGACGGAGAGATTTGACGCTGCGTCACGAAGCCAAAGAAATACTAATAAGTGAGTCTTTTTCAGCACAAGTCAACACAACGTTTGACATCGATTGTTTCGGCAAATTTTAAGCTAGTTGAGTTACCTTGTCTGTTAATAATCTTGAAAGATTACATGGTGTCCATCTCAATGACAGTTTCAGTAGCGGTGGTGTTGCTGGCCTTACACCAAACATCCACGCTTTTTCCAGCTTTCTGCCGACTAGCATGCTAGGCGAGAATCGAAATCGATCGGGAATCTAACCTGGGCCACGAGAGTAGTTGGCGAGCATTCTACCATTCAACCACCGACCCACGACTAACAGAACATATTTCACAGACACTGATCTAACGGTTTTGTTTTCGGAAGTTAATGAGCAGTGATATCCTTATGGCAGTTTGAAACTTGCATTAAAATTCTAAAGCCTGGGATTTATGAAACTTATTTGTTACAAATACTGAATCATAAAATCAAAAATTCAGCGAAGCAACTTATCTTTTCTACGATTTCATTTTCATAGCTGTACAATCGTATATTTATGAATTACAATAGATAATAACAATCAGTTTGTTTTGTGTGTTACAGTTTGACAGTGAGTGGAAATACTAAAGTACTAAAATAATATTGGTGTATAGGATTATGAATCACAATCGATTAGATAAATGGATGAATAACTAAATAAGTAGAGCTCAACCTAAAGTTCAGTAAACATGCGTGAAATAGATGATCGGAAAATTAAAAAAAAAACATTTAAAAGTGTGAATATAATATGATGGGAACAGGATCAGTAAAATGTTGTTAAAGTAGTAGACTAGAAAAAATGTTAGAATATGATAACATAAAGTAAAATGAAGTAAAACAAAATTGGAACACGGTATAAAAAAGGATATCAAAGTTGTAATGTGGATTACGTAGTGGAATCAAGACCATGGTAACGAAATGGGTCGTACAAATTGTTTTTGAACGCAAAGTTCTGACTCTATATTATGTATTGCCAAGGCCTGTGCTATGCAAAGCAAATGCGCTAGTGTCCTTTTCGGCATACCTTGCCAGACTGTGTCTGTCTGTCTGTTTTCGACATAGAACTTTGCACATACGTGCTCTAGTTCAAGTCGCCACACTCCATCCTTGTAGCACACAAAGCAACAGAAGAAAGTACAAGAAAAGCATAATAGAGACAGTAAACAGAGGTGTGAGACAAAGAAAGAGTATTAACGAAGAACAAAACAGTTTTATTGGAAATCATAAGTCACAAGGAGTGGATGCATCTGCGCCACTGAGAACGATTTTGAGCCATGTCACCAATTGTTTCCAACCATTGTTTTTTACCGTCCCGAGGACGCCAACCAAGAAGTCTACATCTTCCTATGTGGCTTAGACTAACTGTTGTAGATTTCATTGACTGGTGCCATATTTTGGTTTGACCGCCACTAGCTCTTTTCCAGCCTGACCCTATATCAGCTAACATTGCTCGTCGAGGAAGTCGATGACTAGGCATACGTAGCACATGTCCTAACCATCTCAGTCTATGTAACTTCACAACCTCGTCGATTGATTTCCCAGAGATGCGTAAACTGGCATATGCGAAACTAGCCCTCTGTATCCGTGCTGAGATTTCTTCAGAGATCAACCCGTTGGGGCTAATGGTACTTCCAAAGTAAATGAAGCGGTTAACGTGCTCTACCACTTCACTCCCTATTTCTAATCTAGGAGTCGGTGTAGTCCAGTCCTGTAACATCATCTTGCATTTGGTGGGAGCGAATCGCATGCCAAACATTCGTAGATTGCTGTTCAAGGTGTTTAGAAGACTCTGCATTTTATCAGAGTTCTTGCCTAGAAGGACTATATCGTCTGCATAATCTAAGTCAACGAGATTATTCCCTGGTAGCAAGTCAATCCCTGAATCTTTGAAGTCACTTAGGGTTAAGCCCATTAGTACATCTATGATGAAGTTGAATAGAAAAGGAGATAATGGGCATCCTTGACGGACACCACTGGTCATCATCAGTTCAGATGACAGCTCGCCGTAAGCCCTCACCTGGCTGTATGAGTACGAGTAGAGTGCCTTAATCAGTGCAATGTATTTTCTCGGGATTCCCTTTACAGCCAAGCATCTCCAGAGAACCTCTCGGTCGACAGAGTCGAATTCCGCTTTTAGGTCAAGAAATATAATGATTGTTGGACGCCGGTAGGAATGACTATGTTCTAGAATCTGTCGGAGGGTGAAGATATGATCAATACACCCTCTTCCTGGTCTAAAGCCTGTCTGGCTCTCTCGTGTTTGTGCCTCCCGAGCCCCACTTAGTCTACGCATGATTATTGAGCCTAGGACTTTAGATACTATATTAGTCAAGCTAATCCCTCTGTGGTTATCACAGGAAGACTTGTCTCCCTTCTTGTATATCGGGATAATCAGTGACTTACACCAACCCGATGGGACTTCTTCTGATTCCCAGACGCTGCCTAGTACCTCAGTTAATGCAAACAGTAAACTGTCTCCACCGTACTTAAATACCTCTTGAGTCATTCCATCAGTCCCGCCGGACTGTGTAGACTATAATAAACTACATTATTAATATAGTCTACAAATTCTTTATATTTATGTCTCAATGGGAATTAATAATTTAAGTACCGAATCCTTTTACAAGTGAATCAAACTTATAATCAATTATAATATGTAGTACAGAGAATTTCTGACAATCAAGATATGTTCTGCATTAGTCAGCATAAATCAAATGCATTTTGGACAGAATAATTAAGCATAGAAACTTGTTGAACCCGTTGATCGGCAGTGGCCGAATCAGATGAAAGCTTTCAGTTACAAAGAATTATATAGCTTTGTTAGGAGACAAGAAAGGTAGGTAATCGGTTAGGATTATTTTAGTTACTAGTTGATGTTTAACAAGCCGTTGAACCACTTTAAATTCTACAGGACTCATTGAAAGAACAGTTTTTATGATGAATGTAGTTGTATTCATCATTACTTGTCTCATAAGTAAATTGGTTACATTAAAGGCAGTATGGCTATAAAGTCACAACAATGTCATATTTAGGAATCATGTTCAGGCTTTACGTTTGTTATTTCAACAATTAAGAAGCAAGAAAACATGCCTAAACATTTTTCTACTTAAACAGCTGAATAGTTTATTATTTACTTCAAACAAGATATTCGGTTAAATTACAAAGCGGAAGTGGTGTAAACTTATTCACTTCCCTCGTATGAATCACTGTAGTTACAGCAATATCGGTTTTAAATGAATAAAACGGCCATTTTAAGGCTACATTGCCTCCATTTTGGTTAGTAATCTCCATCATAATCCGAATAAATCTGCTGAAGAAGCTGTGGCTGACACGGCGAAACGTTCAGAAAAATCTTGTTTTGATTTTCTTAACACGCTGGGATTAATTTAAATAATTTATAATGAATCAATCTGACTCGGCGCTCAAATTATTCCAGGAAGTTCGTAACACCTACGGTCTGGAAACTTATAATTTATGCGTGCGTTTCCAACTTCTTAAATCAACTAGTTTTAAATATGCTGTTGCTCACACACTAAGAAACACCTGGGAAATAATCAACACATGGTGTATTTTCAGATTTCCTTGAGACTTCATGATTTATTTATTTTCGTAAGTGGTAAAACTTAATCTTACATTGCAAGTTCTTTGAAGGCAATTTTAAGTTACTTTAATGATTGTAATTCCCTTGTATATTTTATGGTTGACGGATTTGCATTTAACTTCACTCAATTTCGCCCTTCACACTTTTCGACAGAGTTAATACCATATGATCTTTGAAACTATGCTGTCTTCTAATTTTTCACAGATTTGTAATAATGACTTAAATGTAACTTTAAATGTCAGAGATTTGTTCACTTATTGTTTCTACTTTGGAATTTCATTTAATTCAGCCAACCAGTGGACCGGTTCTTTTATTTAAAAAACATGCTTTTATAGTGACCAAGATACTTCCAAGAGTTTATGCTTTGATCGTATTTACAGTTCAGAAATATGTTCACCAAAAAATGGAAACTTCTTTGTAAAATTTAATGGCTAATCATGAATGTGGCTGAGAAGTAGATAAAACATGCAATTAGTTCATTTTGCTTTAAGAAGTTTGTAGTCATATTCAAGATTCTTGATGTGCTGCAAAATAAAATTACCAGTCACAAAGAATCTTCCTAAGGACGATAATTTTCAAACCATAAAATTTCATCCAGTCACTAACAAAAACACTTTGTAATAATTAACAAGGAATGATCCGTTGGATAGTTCGATTAGAAACTATTATCCTAAGTCAACAATGGGTTCCGGTAATTTCCAGCTTTCCAGACTTGGTTTTGTCACACTAACGGTGGGTTGAATCTTGTGTATCAGAAAAACCGCCATGCAATGTTTACACCTCAGCTGATCATGTCAACCATATAAAGGAGAGTAAGTTATTGTCGATGTATCTGAACTTGTATAGCTGCTGTAATCGTTGTAACTATTAGTTTTCCTGAAATATCATTCACCAGTAATCATTGGTTGAATTAAATACAATAAAACAACGAAATAACTCATTTGTATGTAGTTTACTCGAATCAACGAACTGATACACGTGAATTGGTGATAGAAGGTTCCACCAGTTTGATTGCATGAGTCATAGAGAATGAAAATATTTTTCAGTCAGGATACGTAATGTGTACATTGTAATTTCATTATCAATAGTAAGTTTAGTCCCTGGCAGTGAATTTCGGGGTGAGTCGAAAGTTATAAATTATTAGTTTGACGTAATCAGTTATATTGGGGACTTACTGAATAATTATTCAGATTATTAAAAAGGAAATTTATTTCGCATTCCAAAAGACTATATTGGTAAATGCACCATTTATCTTTCCCACGGTTATATACTACATTAACAACAGAACATTCTATTTCATGTTGTTTGATGTAAACCGAAATCACATGCTCAGTGATTGGTTACAGAATACAAAGTATTGTATATATATATACGGTAGTTCGATCAATGAAAAAGGTACCTTTGCTTCCGTGTCTTGCCTTCTGTTGCTACAACATGACTGGGAAAGACACACCAGTTCATAGGGTATCAAATATCAAAATAAAAACTGTTCACTACTTTTATAACAAGTCTACGGCTGTTCGTTAAAATAGAAATTCCGGTTACTAACAGTCTAGCAGGGCGTCGGAGGTCGAGTAAGGAGAAGATGAGAACTTAATGGCAATCGTGGAGCTAGCTAAAAAAAACTGCAGAGAACAAGGTGAAATTGAGATGTGATGTTGAAGCCTTATGTTCTACTTGGAACTCAGGGGAATAATAATAACAATGACACTATAGAATTGCCGATCAGTATCAATGCTAAATATTATCTTCCGAATATAAATTACAGGTGCCAATGATCTCTAGTGAGTGACTTTGGTTAGGTTACGTGAAATCTACATCGAACCTTTCAGGCTCCACTTTACGGAAGATATAATCAGTTTAAATTAAATCGCTGAGTGATGAAATGATTTTTTTTACCTGGTCAGTTATGATTTAATTAACTTTACGAAAAATTAGACATCTGTTTCGCCTAATTAACAACAATAATGCAGGTAGTTGTTATTTATTATGATACATAGAGAGAAGTAAAGCATTTTACTGTTCTTGTTTTTACTATTATCGATTTTAGTCTTTTTCATACCACTATTTCCTATTGTGAAGGCTTGCACAAATGCAAATTTTCGTGTATGTATCTCTCTGCAGTAAGATCATGTGATTATAATTGTGTATTTGCTTCAAGAAAAGATTTTAAGTGATAAGAGCTTTCAGACAATTTTATATTTGATAATAGGGGCTGTGGTTCTCTTCTGCTTTCTGTCAACTCAGTTGCAATTATTAACAAACACAAACAGCACGTAATTAGATAGTTAAAGGCAATCGACAGGAAGCCTTAGATCTAGGTTTCGTGCTTGTCGGTACTCGTGAGCAAGACATATATGCAGTCTTGCAGGAATTCATATCTCTCCGAAGATTTTAACCCGCGTCGCAGAGTGGTGCAGTCAGAGACAGTGTGTTGTTGAATTGCATTACATTTTTTATTTTTGAATGTTTGTTGACTCTAATCTGAAACTGTGAGTATACTTCAACACGGTTATTCGAAAAAGATTTGTTAAATCCAAGTGTTCGTGGTTTTGATCATTTATGGGACGATAACTGATAAAGGTGTATTATTTATCACAGTTTGTTGCACAAGAGATTATCAAGGATGGTTTTACATTTTGAGGTTAAAAGAATGAAGATTTAAGTGAGTGTGTGATAGATAATGAATACATTTACAACATACAATGGTATTCTTTGCGAATATGCATTCTATTTTTGCCTACATGACTGGTGTGCAACTAAATACATAAGGTCATTGCCAGCTGACTTTATTTTATGGATTTATGTGATTACTCAGCAGCAATAACATATGCACAGGCTATCTGTTAACTTCCATATACAAAAATTAGATCAGTCAGTAAGACGAGCGATGTTTAAAGAATGACGTGTTCGCGTCCAGCTTGTTCCTAAGCCTTTTTAGGATTTTCTCTTCACTAATTTTTCGACTGTTTATGCCGACCTCGCAAGTTGTTTTTGATTGCAAAATTACGGAGTGAATACACTTGCGCCATTGAGGATGATTCTGAACAATATCATCCCTATTCTCAGCCATTGGTTCTTAGCATCCCGAGGATGCCAGCCAGGCAGTCTACACCTTCTTACATGACCAGCTCGAACCAACAGTCAAAGACCTCTTGCAGGGATGTTAGGTTTTGGTTTATTCACTCTTAATTATATTCCAACCTAATCCAACGTCTGCTTACATTGCTCTTCAAGGAAGGTGGTGACTCAGCATATGTAACTCGAATCCCAACTAGTTCAGTCGATGTAGCTTTACAACATGATCCATAGCTTTTTTTCCTTACCCAATACCCTATGCCCGACTTCAATGTTATCTACGACGTCATACCACTTATCGCGGGAGACGGAATGCAATCATCTGTGATCGAGTACAGGTAGCCTCTTGATGTCTTACATATTCAGCAACCATATTTCACAACAAACTGCTATTCAGTATACCGCTTATTCGGGATTTCCAACAGAAGGTGTTAAATGCTTTGATTTGCAAGTATATAAAACCTGCTTTTTAACTGTACTTAGCTTCTGTTCATAATCATGCAAAAAATTAAGATATCTACGAAAGTAAGAGTAAAATATTGGAGATATAGTTCTTATAAGCATGGCCTCGTGATGTAATGCTTGGTACTGTGAACTTCGAATCCAGAGACCCAAGTTCAAGTCTCTGCAAGACCTCGGGCCTAGAGCTTTGAGACGCAGCTACGTCGGTTGGGAGAACATGAGACTCTTAATCTCAGGTTTGTGGGTTCCAGTCCCAAGTCAGGCGTCCTTCTTGGTATATGTGTGCAGTCGGAGTGAGTGTCACCTCAAGGTCCACATTTTGTGTCTCTGGCTCAGTGGTAGAGTGTTCACAAACCATACATATGATCCAGTTTCGACTCCAGGCGGACGTCTTCTTAAACCTCTTCTAGCCAGTAGTAAGTCTGATGAAGAGGGAAGGTTGGTCGTTTGGCTAGCAAGCCTACCCCAAAAAAACAACGCCATCCTTACTTAAACTCATAAAAGCGAGTTTGGAACCCCATATTCAACTAGGTATGCGAAAGAAATGAAAAAATATTCGCACAAGTAAACATTGTTTATCATAGATATAAAGATATTAATGTTACCTAATACGTGAAGTACATAGGTTTAAATAACAATTTTTATGCAGAAGACATATTGTGCTCAAGAGAAAAAAATTCAGACTAGATTTTAATGCACGCACGCAGTTTACTTAACACTGTACCACACAACAATTTGTTAGCTTATAAAACTTGTTTTTCAATCTCGGGTTCGCGGTTGACCTCCTGTGGGTGACGCGGATTCGAATCGCACAAGGGACACGAGTTCCTTCAAGGCAGCAGATACGCCTTGCTGACGAGTGCCAACTATCACAAAACCTAGGTCCAAGACTTCCTACCGATTGCCTCCAACCATCTAACATCATCTAGCTTTGGTTTTACTAAAAAAGACGAATGTGAACAGCTTATTAGTGAATTCTGAAATTACACAGATTTGACACTTGATGGGAACTGGAGATTCATCAAGGTCCGTGGTATCTATCGGTGATGTATATTCACAAAAAGAAATACAGTATGACACCAAGTATGGGAATCACATTACTGTTTCACTCCTGCTAGTGACATAACTGTATTCTTGATCGAAAGTTATCAAAAGGTACCCTAGTCCTATTAAATACACAGTTCACCTTCTGATAATATTTTATTAATATCACTGTATTGTAAAGATAACTATTTTTTTTTAACTGGCTAGCATGTCACTTGTTAGTGAGCCTTCAGAAAATTCCTCAAAGATTAGGTAAATTACATGAACGAATGTGTTAAGAATTCCGAGGAAAGCAGATACAAAACCAAAAACTATAAAACAGACATGCTTATACAGCTTGCTGATAGATGTATGCATTTTTACAAGTATTACGATCTGGCTGCCATGATGAAGGCAAGGAAGGTTTGAGTACTAAAGATACACTTTTTAATATGTTTACTTAGTGTTTCATCGCAGAGTAATTTTTTACGTAACAAGTATCACGATTTATATAAACCATGTTTTCAGTCATCTACCAAAATGTTAACACCACGGTGATGAATGCTAACACTTGTATATTACTTTGCTCTAAAATCAATTTACAAAGCGGATGAATGATACTTGTGAACTTTAAATCATCTGAACAGTAATTAATGGATATCTATCTATTTTAAAAAAAGTGGTACTCAAGAAATAGTAGTGCGTCTAAAGTACCGTTAAACTATCAGTTCATTGGTTGGATAATTTTAGTATGAAATAACAACTTTGATTCACTCCAGTAACTGATTACTTTTGTGTTGTTATTGTTTAAACGTCTATAGGTACAGGCGAATCCGTTATTTCATATGGAATATAATTTTTTGCACAATGATTATAATTGTTTTTACCTATTTTTGTATCCTATAAATAGACGTATACTCGTTTGAATGTTATAGCGTGATTTCAGTGATTATAAGTTGAATAAGTCGTTGTAAAGCAACAGTCCTTCTAGCATATTTGGTAACTATTATTTAGTTTAATTTGATGTTGAGTTTCCTACTGTTTAACAGGAATTTTATTTACAAAACTCATGATTATTAATTTTAATGAATAGTTAGAATTATCTGCAGGTTGACAACTAATCTTGGATAAACAGGTGGTCTATCAGCAGCATTTAAGCTGGTAGTTACACTTTACTTTAAAACAGAGGCTATTACACTAGTTCCATCCAAATAAATACTCAAAATTTCATGGGAATATACTAAATTTGAGGCTGGCTGTTAATTTGGTAGGATTCCTAGACACGTCACAGAAACAAGTCTGTTCGATCTATTATCTAATTGTGTTCAAAGATAATTCTTATATGTTAAGAAATTGGGCTTTGTGGTAATTTGTAATCCCATATTAGTTTGCTTATTGCTTACATCATATGCAGTGAAACAGTATTATTTATTGGATGACGTCTCGAGTACAATTTATTGCTCATAATCATATCTTCAGTTGTAAACTACACAACTGCGAAACTTGATTTTTATATTTCTCTCTCTTGCTTCCCGTTCGAAATAGGATTTTCTTGATAACGCAATAAGTATTGATTCATTCCTATTGCATGTGTCCTGATTTGATTCCATAAATACATCTTCAGTTATCAATCTCTCCCTCTACCCTGTGGCATCAAACGCTTGTTCTGACAGTTCTTTCCCCAGTTTACTATATTGGTTGGATGTAACTGCATGTAAAGCTGTAACAGGGCTTTTGTTTTTAGATTGAAAACAGACTATGTTGGCTAACGGATCTTATGGAGTTATTAGGCAAAATGATTTGGTTTATGTAATATCCTACATTGACCGTGTGGCCGAACACATATGTGAACGCAGTAGAGGGGATCAGTTAGAACAGAAAAACACAGAAGCTTAACAAGATCTAGCCTAATTGATCCTAATGAAATAAGGAATTTCGAAACAAGGAATGATCGAAAAGCAATCCTGATCGTACAGAAAAACTGCACTGCTCTTGTGACAAATGAAAAGGAAGATCAGCAACTATAAAAATCAAGTTTTGAAGGTGCGTGGTTTACAACTGATAATATGATTATGGATAGTAAATTGTGTTCAAAACGTCATCCAGTAGATAATACTGTATGCGATATATATAATAAACAAATTAATATGGAAAAACAAAAGATACAATTTCTGGACTTGCCTGAAGTTAGACTTCAGCCGATGGCCTCTGAATGTCCCATTAAACTAAGATAATCGTGAACCATCTAGTATATTAATAGATCACTAGCAGCTTATATATAATTCAACATGATTTAAGCTAAGTTGAGACTTATTATTCACAGAACTGTGTGAAGGTGATAGAAATGTAGCTATGTATCACTGATTCACATGATTTCAAGTTAAAAAATCGACCATTTTATGGTATTTTTCACAAATAAATCGATTACTCGAAAGCTGTAATTTGAAACATCATCTTGATGGAGGCTAAATATTCTTTTCTTACAGCTTGATTCCACACTGTATTTTTCGGTACAGGTATGGAATTTTCAGCATGTGATATCGGTAGCCCAAATTTTGCAGGCCAACCATAGATATCAGGCGTGCATCGGCAAAGAATCGAACTCCAAACCATGTGCATGATCGGAGAGAGTCCTAACTGCTGTGCCACCGACGCACATGGTACATAAATGGAAATGCAGTCCCCATAGGTAGTAAAGTTGTCAGACCGTGTAAAATATGTAAAGACCACATTTTCATTATTGCATTGAATGCGTGAATTATACTTCTTCAACATACGGCGATCATTAATAGAAATATATTTACAAGTGTAAATATTCAAGTTGTTCTTGGTTATGATTCAGTTACCCAGGATATGTCAAATTGTTTCAAAGAACACTTGAATAAATGTCAATCACTTTTGTTTGTCATTGTATTTTAAAAAAAATTCAGCCCATTGTCACAATAGATGTGAGTGTTCAGTAGGCGAAAAATTCTTCACATGTATTATATTTTTTCTGTACCAACTATTCTGATAATAAATGAAGAGAAAGAAGGCTTGATTTTATTCGTCAAGGCATAAATTTTAGAAGTATATGAAAAAAGGTGTAACTTACACAAAGACTGAATGTGAAAATTATAAACTTATATCTTACAATATTCTACAGGTAAAACTCTTTCTTAGATATTCTCGTTAAATTTTGTACCAAACATTTCTAATGCATAGTCAGTTCTACGCCCTAACAAATGACAACTGTCAAGAATGGTATCAGTTTTCATTGACCAGGTAACGTTGGGATTAATAAATTCTTAGTAGTTTTGAGACGTTAATGTATCAAAACTATAATAATAAGTAAAGATAGGTTTTGTTGATAGTATACATGTAAGAATATGATGAAATAAAATGTTTAAATGTTTACTGTGAATGACAACTAAAGAAAGAATAAGAAGATAAAGTAATCAGGGATTGAAGTAGAGCGCCATTATCTGTAGGAGGAATTGGAAAACTCCAAGCATAAGACAATCGAAAATAGATGAGACGCAGAAACACGTCGTAAATATACTAAAAACAGTCACAAACTAATTCAACTAGCAAAGGCAGACGGATTTTATATTAACTGAAAATAGAATAAATTTTATTACTTCAACACCCGATAAGAAGTACACTTAAGTGATTGTATAAAATAAAATTAAATCGAGGAGAGTCAGAACATTTTTGTTGCTTGAAGAGAATCTATATAAAACATTAAGCTGATGAAGTTCTCGTACAGAATAATGCATATATATATATATATATATATGGGAGAGAGAGATTAAGAAAATTTTAACTTCACTCTTTTGAACAGTGTGAATAAACTGTCATGTAGCAAGCTGAGATGAGATCAGTCAGCTACCCTGGCAAGAACATCATCATTCAATAGCTTGGAGGAATTCTATTGACTTGCAGTTTTACCCATATGCCAATTCAGTACACGGCCTAATTATCATGGAATGGCATTAGTAAGTCTTTGTCTTCACACCAAACGTGGTGGAGTGCATAGGTCATAGCCCAAATATAAGTGATAAAATTCTGTCAGAGTTAGGTTATACATGAAAATCTAAAACTGTGTTTGATTCAATTGAATTTGAGATTTTCCCGTCGATTGATTGGACCGAAATGCTCGGTTTCAGGTTGACATGTTGGCTTCTTGTGCAGATGCTTCGACGATGTCTGAGCGTTTAGTTAGCATTTAATTGGTGGATGGTGACTAGCAGTGGAATCCAGGATGCGCATGTGTTTGATTCACTCATAAAGACCCTCAAATGTCAAAGGGATAAAAAGTTGGTTTTGGCGCTGAGAGACAGTCGTGAAAATATCACAGAGAGAACTACCTGCCATAAAGCACTTGATAAGCCAGATGAATGGGTATTAAATCGCATGAAAATCATATCACTCTACGCTTTCTACGTCAAATTGATGAATACCATATGCAGCATTTTATCGCTCATGAAAACTCGTGTTCATATGTATTAAGTAGTATTTTAGACCACTGAAATGCAAAATGACAACACTATTTATCCTGCTATAACGTCAGTCACACTAGTTAACTCATGATTAGTTAATAATAATTGGACTGACATTATTTCTCAACAACAACAGAAACTGATGAAGTCAAAATCATAAAATCGATATTACTAAACATCTTTGTTTGGAACACTTAAAATCACAATCTGGAAAGGCATATTATTATTCTTATGGAATGTGAAAATTTCGCAGTTAAAACGCAAGGTGACAATTTTAACTCACAGACTGCTGATCTCACGTAAACTCCATAGCAAATAGAAGAAATAAAATGGCTCAGGTGTATTGTTTTTCGTCGTCTCATCATTTCAGAGTACACAAAGGAGTCAAATAAATGGAAACCAGTTCTGTTCTTGTGTTCTTTCAGTTTGACAGTTTAATTGGAATCTTCTATTGTTCTTGTAGACAATATCATTAGAGCTGGATTCAGTATGAAGGGGATTTTATTTTGAGCTTTGTATGTATGTTTTGACTGTCTGTCCTGTTTCGTTGATTTTAGAATACGAATCTTCCTAAGTCTTATGCGCATTTATGTTCATGAAGTAAAGATATCTACGTCCCCGAAAATATGAGTAATTCTTTCAGAAGTGAATATCTTAACAAGCTATGCAACACTTATTAAGATGTATAAGTCCTTACATAAAACTTGCAATCCAATGGAAATTTGGGGTAACTTCATTAAATGTTGAAAGGTTTCATCAGTATTTGCATATAAAAAAAGGTGTGATTCCCTGAATGATACTAAGGGCAAATCGAAATTTGAGACTTTATTCTGAACATTATCCATCAATAATTTCTTAATTAACGAAAGGGATATTTCAGTTTTAACAACCAAACTACCTGAGTTTATTAAAATATTCTCTTGTTACTCGATAACCAGGTTTCTAGCTTAATTACTTATATCTACTTTATCGAGTATAACATGAATAGCATAGGACGCTTTCATTATATTGTCATCAGTATTTTTTTTGAATAAACATAAACCTACTCTAATTATATGTTGGAATGCAGTTCATATATCAAGTATTTCCAGCTGCTTCAATAGGAGGATAACTTAGTTAGGAATGATCCAAAGAAGCACATATAGCTACTCGTTTAGACTAGTTAATGTGTCCTGTTATTACTAGTATCGTTGTCATCTTCACTTTAAACAGTTTTCAGTAGTTTTAAGGTGAATTTCGTCATGAACCAACATCAGTAAGATATTCAAGGAGAAATAATACCTATCTCATCTAAGTTTGCGGCTATTCAACAGCATGAGTACTTGGATAGAGCAGGGCCAAAAACAAAGATCAAAGGAGGTACGGTGGCGTCCAACCACTAAGTAGGAAGCCTGAGGCTCATAGATTGGCTAAATCCTGTGTCACCAGAGGGAACCAATCCTTAAAGACAGCATAATGGATCGTAGTACTCATGGTTTTCCGTTAAAACGCTAAACATTCTATCCTATAGTCACCCACCCATGGTAAGTGAAATAACTTCTAGGATATTATATATACATACATTTATGAATGTACAGCCTATTAATAAACTTGTTTAAAGGATTCTAATTGATTTTAAATGGTTCATGAGACAGACTGAGCAATAAAAGTTTAAATGACGAGCATAGAATTTGTGTCAGTAGAGGAAAACTAAGAAGAAAAACACAACGTAAAATAATAAAAATGATTAAATGTAGGAATATTTTATTAATACAGATGACGCTCTTTATTTTACTAACAAAGTTTTGAAAATGTAAGTGTCACAGCACAAGGAATGAAACTGTTACGTCTTTGATATTTAATGAATTGTAACAAACTGACAGACCAATAAGCCAACCTTTATCTTAAATTTTCCATCTACCAAGGCTGCTCTGTAACAGTGTGTCGGCACAAACATCTACTGGTAAAATGAAAAAAATAGAGTTGATGAATGATATCCCGTCCACTTTACTGCACCACGTAACAGCATACTGTAATATGGATCACACTTAATGACATAATGACGACTATCTGATAACGAAAGTTTAGATCTGCAACTTTTGCTTGTCAACAGTTACGCCATATGCTTGTTTCAACGAGTATTCGACTTTAAAGCGCCGCATGATTCATATTTCCCTAACATGTATGTTTTAGTGGGACCGATAATATTTCCTAGTGAAAAGTAAGCAAGCGTGTAAGCATGCAAATAGGTGAGTCACTTTAAGTAACGATCGAACTCAGCCGTATATGTATTATAATTTACCATTATATTCTTGACAGCTTTAGAAAGTAATCATCGGCGTAATATCTTGTAGTGTAAACCATACTACTTGTAAGTATTGTGAGTATATTAGTTTTTTACTTCGGATAATTATTTTAAAATATTGAAATTAGTTTTCAAAACTGATTGTCATCCACTGTTATCTAAGCATGGCGTAGATGACCTAAAGTCTCAGAAACGCCACACTTTACTATGATGACCTTCATCAAGATCTTGATGCAAATATTTTCTGTAATGTTGGGTTAACAGTCTACAACTTACCGATGGTTTTTATTCAAATTCATCAGGAGTTAAGTGGAAGCCATGGAAGGTTGGCGTCAGTTAACCTAAGTTAAATCAGAGAAACGCAACCTGTTTATGGTGAGCTTCATTCATAAACAAACCATTCAAACAATCAGTTTACTTCTACTTCTGGTTTAAATTAAAAGAGAGGACTGACCTGTCACATAAACCGAATAGAGTTGGACTGCAAGTGCAAATCACCCAGCCATAAGAAAAGTGGCGATAAAAACGTGAATCGCTCAAAATGCTGCATGGTGCATAACACTGTAAGCCATGGGTTTATCTACGACGAATTGATAAACTTCTTTTTCCTTTACTGAAGCCTGCTGAAATGTTACTTCTAAAATGAAAGCTTTTTAATCTTATTTTTCTATTGTAAACTTATGAGAATCCAGTAATTGTATTGGTACATTAAGAACCATTAAAACACTATTCGTTGGTAGCTTACCATTATAACTGCTCTAGCTTTACTGAGGAAACCTAATTGCGAAATACAATTCTTCGGAAGTTAATGTTCAAACATCGATCACACCACAGTAATATACTTTCCTAGGAATCAATATTCAATATAAAATACTTCAGTATGATCAACTAAAGTCTGAAAACACGACAGTCCGAGATGACTGAAATAAATGTTGCACACCATCAAATCATTATCGTATAATTCGCCTAATATCTAGATGATATCCCTAGCGTATGTCTGTCTAGACTTAACCAGCTAGGAGCTTCTAAACATCAGTCCAACCGAGAAAATATTGATATCATATTGTAAATAATGTGCGTCGGTGGAACAGCGGTTAAGACGATCGCCGACGATGCACATGGTCTGGGGTTCGATCCCCGGCAGACACACTTCTTTACTTTCGCTAAGCCAGAAATAATGCTGGTAAGGAGGGAAGGTCAGACATAAGGCTAGCAACCCCACCCTGTAAAATTAAACACTACTACAGATACTTCAGGCCACTAGGTTGAGGCCCTATGTTCCACTGGGGACGTGAAGGAAAAAATTTTATTTAATGAAAATATGAAATGTACATTTAGTCCAATAATTTCTGAAACTCATACAGTATTACTTGTTAAACTAACAAATGCACATCACCAGATCCTTAGTAAACCATACAGTTTATAAGAAGACTTATTTCCAACTAGTTTACAGGAAGTACGCTGCAGTTTTTGTAAAACTAATATTTAGACTGTTATTACCACGTAAATCTTCTTTTTGTATATTTCTTTAAATACTGAGAAAAATTTTCGCTTTTCAAAAAATTCATACATTTGGTTCCCTTGATAAATTTCGATAAAGAAAGGAAGACGAAATTTGCAGTATAAAATGATATCATTCTATTTCACAGGTTCTCATCAGCTGCAGACTACCTGAAATTACAATGGTTATATAGATGATATTAACATACTTTAATGTTCGAGTTGTGGTAGAATTTTGATTTTGATTAGTCATCTAATTCAGTGATCTCAACTCACTGAACAAATCTTAATCTCATAAACTGTAACCGTTTTTTATTTATTGAGTTGCTATGTGAACCTTAAAGCTAACACTGTTCTGTTAATCAAATTTTTCTGTTTTCTCTCTTACCCCTCCCCCTCTTTTCAACTTTAAAAGCGTATAAATTGATGATGAAACTTAAACTAAAAACATTGTAATGCTTTCATTTAGATGCATCAATTTTATAGTATCTCTTTTCTACCACAACTCGAACATTAAAGTATGTTAATATCATCTATATAACCATTGTAATTTCAGGTAGTCTGCAGCTGATGAGAACCTGTGAAATAGAATGATATCATTTTATACTGCAAATTTCGTCTTCCTTTCTTTATCGAAATTTTCGCTTTGTTGGAATTAAATTTTACGGCTTATGAATATGGTCAAGTAGTGAAAGAATTTTCTATCGCTATTTTAATTTTATTTGCACTTATGTAACACTAACACTGCTAAAGTATAACTATTAACTGTATACTATTGACAAATCAATAAGCTTAATAACATATGTGCATCATTTTATGCAATTAGTAGTTATTCTACATTGGAAGAAAACGCCTTAATAACAGTATACTTAACAAAACATTAGGGTGCTATGTTTTGAATCAATGCTTTTACGGCGTTTTCATTTATTACTACTGGAGACAACACTAACTCGAATTCACTGTCTTCCAGCTTTCTTGTGATAAAGTCTCATATCTGTTTTACTTCATTCATAAGGATTTCAAGCACATATATTACAGGATTCACAGTTCATTCATCCTAACTATATATGAAGTGATAAACCATAATTTGTGTGCGCTAATATTCTCCATAATGGAAAGGTTTCACTGGTATTCAGTATATAATAGTGCTTGCTTGTGGTTAAAATCACAGTTCAATAACACAATGGAAGGTTTATTCATTTATCAAGATACTGTGACTGAAAATGCCAAATTCGTGCTTCATATGAAGGAGGCAATTAGTAGTTCCATTGGGAAATAGAAATCAGACATATCATCTGTCTTTATTGGACGGAATACGTTTAAAATCTTGAGATCGTCAAAACAAATACCTGGATTTGAATATCTGTCACTTTCGAAGAGAATTTTTGTCTGAATAGTACAAGGAAGGTGGATCCTAGAGCTGTAGTATGCTAACATTTCAATGAAATCTTATGTCTAATTAAGGTATAGTATATTTGTAGACCAGCCGAGTGATGAAAACTGCTGTCTTTTGTGCTTTGATATTTTGCCGTGTAAGTTCTACGACTAGATTTGGCGGCATATTGATAAAACTGCTTCTTCATTTTAGACTGTCAGAGTTGGATTACGTCGAATAATGTTTCTAGTAGTTTATTAATAGGCAATGTATTCTGATACCTGTGCTAGATTATGTTAAAATAAGTATCAAAACAAGAAACAACTGTTGACAAAGCATTATTCAATGAATGTATCGAATTTCAGTAGGAGTTATCAGCTATATATGCAATGAGAAATACATAAGAAGATATGAAACGACAATAAATCAACCATAGCAGAACGACTAGTGAATATATTTTACAAGTCAGGCTCAGACGGGGAAAATGTGGAAGCTAATGAGGAGTTGAAAAATGAGAATAAAATGGATCAAATTTCAGCTACGTCATTATAATAAGTAATTAGTTATCAGGAAAAGAACTTGAATATGTTGAGGATTGGGAAAATGAAAATGAAACAATACAGTTTATTCAAAATAAGAATAATAGTGGGTGAAATAAAACACCTTCCGTACACAGAAACAGGATTTATAGACACTAATTACATGAGTCTCTCCAACTTCAATCATCTGAAAAACTTAGCACAGTCAATATCTTGTCTATGGTCTACAAGGTACTTTTTACAATTACTTGGGAAACGTTTTATCATGACAGTCAGAAGCCTACACGATATAAATTAGCTATTCTCAAAAAATGAAGTCTTGTACAGTATGTTAGTAACAAACCAAGAAGATAACAGCTATTTTCAAGCACATTAAGCTAATTTAAGTCATCACAATCGCTGCGTGTTATATACTAAAGTTCACAGCACTGTTTCCAAAACAGTACTACTAAAATCCGAACAGATTTCTTTACTAACCAAGAGTGTTGGGAAAACCACTAGAAGCCCAAATTCGTTGAATAGCTAGTTCACGTATAGTTTAACTCTTCAAAAATATGTATCAACTATCTTGTAGTTGGGTAAGTGCACCATCACCAGAGTATAAGTCAAGCATGTTGTAGCTCATTCACCCAACTGATGCCCAATCACCAGCAGAATTTTAATCCCTTCTTTCTTAGTTGTTCACAGTTCACTGCTTTATGATAATCAATAATAAAAATTTATTCTGAAACCAATTTAATTGCCACACACCTAACAAACTAAATACTTTTAATGAATATTTACTCCCCAGGACGTTTTACTTTTTTGTATGCAAATATCTAGTCTGTCTGCATAATTCGTGGAATTTGGCTTTGACTGACACAATTAAAATCTTATATTCGCCTAGCTGCACTCAACTTACTCTGCTTCTTACAATAATCATCATCTGCAAATATTTACACAAGTGGAATTAGAGCAAATAAATGTAAAAGTCATTTGGATTCTCATGTGAAATAATACACGAATAATAATAGTAATAATTATAATCAATAGATGTATTTAGATAATACGACTTTAAGTTTACGATTGCATTAAACTGTTCAGTCAATTAGTGCATAAAGCACCCAGTTAAAATGAATTATTTTTTGAGGATTACTAGCACTGTCACAATAGTGTTGATATGCACATATTATGTAAATTGTTGTAAGTTTAAAATTTGTATTCTTTACCACACATAAGAGCGATTACATACTAAAGCTTATAGGTATATTAATAGCGGCAGACAATTCTCGCCACTCAGTACCTAGAACAAAGCAGTGACAATAAATGTAATAGGGTGATATTAGCTCATTTTTATCGTTTCATGAATTTTTTTTCAATTGTTTGCTACCTAACCAAAACGGGAATATGTGAATTGGAAAATAGTGTGAATATACTCCTTTAATCATGCTGATAGCAAATTAGAGATAAGCATTATAAGGAGCATAAGTTAGGAATGATATAAGTAGTTCGATTGTCATTACTGTTATTTTTGTGATTATTATTATGATTATTAATAGTAATATTATTGTTAATTACATCATCCAACACATGTTTCACTTATAACTGCCAGCAGTAATTCACTGTCAGAGTGCTTAAAGAATTCTATTAAGACCTTTTTAAACTTTATATAATTTGGAAGTCTATAGGTTGTGAACGACTCGGAAGAATCCTCGGAATGAGGAAACGTTGATCCATAATAACCTGCTATATTCATTGTTGAGATACAACTGGTATTTTCATTGGCCGTAGGTCTTAAAATGATGCAACATTAGGTCTCACTACTGTTGCCCACATTAATTTAATCACTTTTAAATATCAAAATATCAACGGACACAAATACTTTGCTTACGAACGAGACAGTCAAAGTAATAAACCATGTCTGATTCAGTACCAACCTAATCAAGAGCAAAGAATTTAGGTAGACTAAAATGCATATAATCCTGATGAAATAAAAGGCAAATTAAAGAATCAACAGCTTGTTAAAATGATTTTAATGGTGAAGAAAGCTTTCTTCGCTGATTCCCCTTTTGTCTTTCTCATGACGCATTCAGAATAATCTAAGGGGAAATTACGTGGCATTAAGATTGTCGTACACGTCACCTTCACATCTATTTATTAACTCAATGGATGGTCTTGCGAAGCTGTTCATATTCGTGCAAATAGTTTATTCGCTTAACAATAACAAAGAGCTCCATTTACCTAATACCTAGTTAGAATGAATTTCATTATATCTACCATTTTGCTTCTATGGTTGTCGAATGATGTTGTATCATTTTTGCAAGACTGAAAAGACAAATGCTATATGTAGGTTACACAAGATTAAAGTATTGCATGTTTCTGATTGTTCTAAACACTTGAATATCCGAGTATATTTCTTGAAGTGAATAAATGTTCATGTCCATACTTTAAAACTTGTTGTACTGTTAAACAGTAAAACGTTGTTTGTTATCCTTAACTTTAGCTGGAATACTTTGGGAAACTCCACGTGAGTGCAGTATGTTGCATTTCGTTGAATAAAAAATACGACTACCAACTGGTTTCTACGAAATAATCTAATGCTCTTCAGAAAAGTTAATTTATTCTTAATCAAGTAAATACACCTGAAGTTATAAAAATAAAATAATTGCTTCCAATTTAAAATTATATTCTCGAGCTTAGTCAGTGTTGAAAACGTTTACTGAATGTTGAGAGGGATGTGAATTCAGTGCTGAAGTAAAATAAGAATCATTACTGAACAACTTATTTGATGTAATAAATTACATGCAGGTTTATTTTTTGATCAGCACATGAATTTGTTTATCTGATGTATTGTGTTTAATTATCATTGAATTTTGAATACAATAAGCACAAAACAGGTTGATACGTAAGACTATAGCGACCTGAATGAACGAATAGTTCAATTAATCATATACGAAAGACAGTGCGTCTAACTACAAAAGAGTTTCACGTTGCCTTCATTGATACTACATTGAATCCTAATGCAGGCTAAGCTCTTAGTCTCGTTTTATATTTCAGTGTTATTCCTCATGACAAAAGTACTGTTGATTTATTTATAATTCCTATGGGTTACCGAAGCAATAACTGAATTTTTTCCTGTTTCCATATTTATTTTATAGCGACAAGTATGCCGAGTAACAAATTTGTAACGTTTTTCTTTCTGTTTTCTTTTATTGTTGTGATCAGTGTTGCGTAATATATTGTGCTTGTTCAAGTTGAGAGTGACCAGAATTACTTGCCTAACAGTTTCATCGATTTAATCTTTAAAGCAATAATACTCGAGAAGGTTTAGCGTAAAGAATTGATTGATTAGCAAGAGAAATGAAACTGATTAACAGACTGTTGTAATTCTCTGAAATCCTTCAGAAAAATGCCAAAGTTACGTTAGATAATGATAAAGGCGAAAGCATGGAGCTTGTGGACACTACGCGTCCGCATCTTTCTAAGTATCTAAGATTTTGCTGCCTATGGAGTGAAACCTGGCCTTCAAAGCACTGACTTTCGCTTTATATATCATCCGAAACGCTATTACTTTCTGGAATACAAGTGAATTAAGTATTCTACATAGGGAGAACAATTCATTTTTCATCCTTCTGTCAAAACTCGCTGAAAGTCTCATCAGATTAAAGGGAAGATAACACATTACAAGAGATTTTTTATGCTAATAAGCACTGATCTCTTTTGTTTTAATGAATACTATAGTATCAATAAACTGAACTAACAAATCTCGTTATATATTTATCAAGAAATAGACTTTTATGATTCCTGTTCATTTTAATGTAACTTTCAGCATTAACCTGACTTGCTAAGATGACTAACATAACGTTTTGTTTCAGTGATAAGTATAATGAAAAATAGAGGAATGTACTTCTTTTACAAGTCCACATCCAGATGAATATATGTGTGTATGTAAACTTTAAAGTCAAAGGAAATGTAAACCAACAAGTTATGATATTCCACCTTTAGTTTTAATGCTATTCATTTTCTCTTTAACAAAGAGTAAAATATTCTTTTTTAGCCCCTGCAGAAAAGAGGAGAAGTAAGTTAAACATTATTATTATTACTTTCCAAGAGAAAATAGAGCTTAAAAGTGAAATCTCCACTTCATCTTGTTTTCTGAAGTCGTCTTTAACTAGCGCCACAACTGTCATAGGTTGTCATCTTCTCTTTACACGATCTTCAACATGTTAGCCTCAGACCTGCGGGTAGCTCATCGTCCCCCTTCGGGGTTCACCCAACAGGTGGTCTGGTGAGTGATATCATTCAGCAATCTCCTCAGAATGCTTTTTACCCATCTTTTTTTCCTTCTGCTAATTTATTGAGCAGTAGCTTGTTGACGGACTCATTTCGAGAGTTCCCTGTGGCTACCGCTTTCTGGTCTGGCATGAGATCTTCAGTACGCAGCGAAGGCAGCCGTCGATCAGAGTCAGAGCTTGTTGAAATTAATGCTTTTGGCAAACCGCAAAAGCTAACTATCTCATACACAATAATTCGAAGGATCTTTTATTACCGTCGTTTTTCAGTTTATCTGACATTATCGCATTTGTTTTAACCATCTGTACATGAACCATACCATAAATAGATGAAGAGGATGGGACCTGTGGATTTATCGGATATTCTGTCTATGAAATTTGTAGAAGTCATAGTTTTTCACATCAAATCTAACAACCAACTTAGTAGCAGTGTTTGTTTAGACGTTCAGGGTTTTTTTGAAACTCTAGTATTTGTGTGATGACAGGCGAGTTTTTGTAACATGCTTACTTTATAAAGAAATCAGAACATTAATCCACTGACGAAACTATTATTTCCTAGAGCATTTTCAGATCCTACGATTATATAAAATATATATATATATCGATAATAGTTAAAGAATACCGGTTACTGACATATGACTTCATGTATAAAAACAGCAGTAATTCAACAACATTTGACATGTCAGTGAACTACTGGAAACTAAAAGATAATAAGTACAGAAGTCGTTGTAGTTTTAGGCAATGCGTTAGTTTGCAATACAGTGATACCATGGTGCGATGTCAGCCTTCAATACCCATCACCCCACCTCTCACACATCAAAATTCTTGTTCACTAATGACTACTTGCCAGATTTATTTGAAAATAACGTTAAATGAAGGCAGTTAATTGAATATGAGAATAGAAACTTACGACTGATGCTAGGAGACAACATACTAGATGTACTATGTGCTACTTAAATTTAAGTTGTTGCGTACAGAAGATTGAACCAGTAATAAATCAGTTAGAAAGCTATTGAAAACCACAGAGTACTGGGTATTGTTTTCGTCGTAGTTTGGATCTCCTCAATAGTACTTACAAAGGCTGAATGCTTAGCGGGCTTCCCTAGTAACCCGAAAGTCTTTGATCTGGTCGGTGGTTAATTCATGGGTGAGCGGTGCTGAGCAGTCCCAAACTTGGATGAAAAATTTGCCCTGTGCTCCTTGGTGATCAGTGGTTGACTAAATGATTTCAGCATATGATTTAACCTGAAAAAAGTCAAATCCTTGAAAACAAACACTCGAAAATAAGCAATAGACTTTTAGTTTCTTGAACCTAAGAATTATTTGGATAACTGTGAGATATATTATCATATTTTAAATACACTATAATATTAATACTGATGTTGTTAGTTATAAATCTTTATGACTCAATGGGTGTTTTTGGTGATAAATTAATGTCACTGGATGTGACTGAATTCTGTTTTCAGTACACGTGAGGACTGCAAAAGGTATGTGTGTTGTACGATCAGATTTTTTGCATGCCAATGATATGGAATCAGTGAGAAACTAACAACATTTACATGCCTGCTTACGGCTTACTACATGATAAATGGCGAATAACCACTGCAAGCTGTTTTAAACAAAGTACAATGAGGCTAAAAGGAATTAAAACATGGTCAAGCTACAAAAGGTTACCAGATTACGGAGTGTTTCAGTGTTCATTGAACATTTGTAAGGAAGGCAAATTTAAAACAAAAATTTGAGTGTCTACAAACTTCTGCTGGATTACTCCGTTGGCAAATACCGTAGTATTTCTTCTCCTTTCTCCGCATCCCTATTTGCTTCCCCTTGCTGCAACATTTGACTGATTATATTTAGTTAAAAGGAAAAGTCAATAATCAGTCTTCTTTGCCGAAGAAGATTTGTTGTTTTAAAATGTCGGACATTGAACACCATCAGTTTTCCTTGTAAAGCCAAAGAAAAATTGACAAACTAAAACTTGTTTTTATCAAAACATTCTACTCATGCCTGAATGAAATGAAAGATATCACGTGCAAATGGAAATCAGTGCTGCTGTCAAGGCTGCTCTACACTCTATCGGGTGTTTTAAAAAGTTCCATTAGTGCAAGAGTTCATAAAATCATATTTCATGTCATTCAACTACCTGTTCCCTTCAGCTATCGTAAAATCTCTTAGTAAAAATTATCTATGTATTTGCATGTGACTGAAAGACATCAGTCCGGATTCAGTGCTTAAAGGATGAAGAGTCCCAATGAAAGCAAGATAGCGTTATAATGAAATCCATCAAGATGTCAAAAGTTATTGCATTATCCAGGTCTTTCATACACTGTGAATGAATTTGTTGTCACAAAATTCGTACTATTCATAATGAACAAGCCAAAAACAACAAATCCCTTTGACAAAGATGTATCTGCAGAAATCAATATTGAACACCACAGTATCAATTTACTGTGGTCTAATGTGATTGTTTAATTTACAAAATGAAATATATACACACGCACTGAGAATGATAATATTCAGCTTTTGATCCGCTAAGCCTTGTTGTGTATTTATTATTTTTTCAATATTCAGTTTGTTATCATTTTATTCCTTCAAGTTTCCGAAATCGTCGTCATTATTTTAAACTAGTAATTATTCTGCACCAATTAAATGATTATTATTCTATTTTTCTGTAATACTCGCATGTAAAGACTTTAAAAACACTTTTTAAAAAATCATTTAAAATGTTTGAGATATATGGAAGCGTATGCATGAAGGTTTCAGACAACGAATTCATGTGTACAGTTGAGTTGTCTAAAGTAACGAAGACGACTGCTGATGTAGTATTTATTACACATCATAGCTGAAACCTTTCAAGGTTATCTAACCCTTCTACGTTTACAGTTATGCCTTTCCCAACTAGTGAGTAAAATGAATTATATATATATATTATATCACTCTCAAGACTTATGTTTGTCTCTAACATGATTCTATCTAAGTGAATAACTCCGTCCAAGCATATATGTATGCATATAACTATTAACTACCTATCATTATTATTATTGATATTTGCAATCTTTTCTGCCTGTCTCTTTTCCTAACAAATTAAATCACAAACTGAAGCTCATTACTTCACCGGGCCTTTGTGTATTATTTTTGAAACCAGATTTATAAGTAGTTAAATGTCGTGTCAGTAGAGAAGTATGTATGTTGCACTGTATGTACAACATGTTTATCAAAAAGCACCTATTTTTATGACTTAAAAAGTTAAAAAATAGTCTTGTTGTTTAACTTTCAAATGACTCCTGCTTGTAGTCAGACCACTTAAAGAGCTATTGAATTAATGGAACGACTTTAAAGAAACTTATAATTATGAAAGGTGAAAACATTATTATATCACAGCAGTTTTTGAACCAGCAACTTCAAAATAACAACTCAGTACTGATTGACGAGGACCATTTACCAACCAGGTTTTAATATCATTTAACTTAAACGTTAGACCAATAGTTCCATGATCTTCATCATTTCACCCTCCAGCATTAACGATTACATAAAGCAGATTCCATTTTTAATAAACTTTACTTCCTTAAATACTTTGTGATCAACCGAAAAGTAGATGAAATAAAATTGGAGTAGGAATGAGTGAAATTCACCTCATTTTTTTGAATATATTCGAATGTGTTTATTTTTTATTATTTGTTTACACATAGCCACAAAAAGTGTACAACCAAGTAAGTGTCAAAAAGGTTGTCTTTTTTAACAGAATCACTATCCATTTAAAAGCAAGTTAAAATAAGTGATGACCAACACTTCTGCTTACCTAACTAGACACGAGATTGTGTTAAAACAAAAGTAGTGTATCAGTCTTGTTGACACACGCTTACCACTTAATGCAAATTAGTCATTTTTATATGGGATACCTACATAGAAGTCAATGACTTCTACGCTCAGTAAAAACAACGCAAATATCACCTAAAGAATGAGCTGTCTAAGTGGAGAATACTTTTGTGGATGACAGTCGGAGCTAAAATAGCTGAACTGGGGCATCTTGTTGGGGAATTCTTTACAAATCTAATAATTCGGTCTGCAAACAGTGCTGATATAATCACTATACTAAGCAAGTGAAGGTTGACATTTATTATTATCTCCTAGGGTTCCCAGTGGAACAAAGAAATTTAGCAGTGCATCTTCATTGCACTGTCTTTACTAGTTGGTTCCACGATTGCTCACAAACTCTCCTTCATATCACCATCGGGCTGCACTAGACGACTTTGCATGTGATGTCATTCAGCAGTCTTATCAGAGTGTGTCCGATACACCTCCATTTCTTTCTGCATATTTGACGGACAGTAGGTTCTTGATGGGTTCGCTTACACTGTTTGTAGCTGTCACTTCTTTATGGTTACCTGATCTTTGGTATGGAGCGAACGTAGCTGTTGATGAACGGTACAAAGTCTGTCGGAAATGTTTTTCGTGACACGCGAGATCCCTTAACCATATTGAATCGCTGACTTGACATTGGTGATGAAAATCCTTATTTTACTTCTACTACCAAGTGCAGCAGATTTCCAGACTGATTTCAGAGTAATAGAAGTCTGTATGGTTTTTCCAATCCTGCCTCTTACATCCTCGTGAGGCCGCCTACAGGTAAAAGCTGGCATACGAAACTGTTATTTCCTAACATGTCTGATACTACCTAAGACTTGTTTTCACAATCTACAGACAAGACCGATGCAGCTCAAAGAAGAAGAGAGGTGGTGGTGTTGCCACTTTTATTAATTCTCAGTGGTCTACTGCCAACAACGTCTGCTTCAAATTCTCAAATGACAATATTGACTGTATAACTGTAAAATGTCGACCTAAACACTTACCTAAGTATAGCTCCATTTTTGTCACAAATATCTATATCACACCTTGTTGCAGTCCCTCAGAACTATCTATCTTCGCTGATGAATTCACTATTTTTGCTGCTGCTTCGTTTGGTAACTCCTTATCTATAGTGACTGGCGACTTCAACTCCAGCGACTGCAGTTTTATTACATTGCTGGGCCATGAAAATGTTGTTAATTTCCCAACTCGACAAAATACTTCACTTGATTTAGTATTTATAAATGATTCTGGAATATACGAAGCTCGTAAAAGAGCCCCGCTCTTCAATTCTGATCATTGTATTGTACGAGTCTTACCCAAAATTTACGGAAAGTTACACAGTAAAGCCCTCTCAAACTTGTCTAAGAAAGTTGTTCACAGATGCTACTCAAATGAGAACGTACATCATCTTAGAAACATGCTCAGTGACACAAGATGGGATTTGTTTAATGATGATTCACTTGATGACAATATCTCTAATATTACATCCTATCTGAAATTCTGTTTTGAAATCTGTTGTCCAAAAGAAACACTATTCGTCAAATTTGACCGTTTCTCCTCGCCTCAACTTAAAAAGCTTCGTAGAGAGAAGGAAAAACTGTATAAGATGAAAGATAAAAGTGGTGTAAAAAGAACTAACTTCTTAATTAAGTCTGAAATGCAGAGGTTGAATGTAATATATAACCAGAAATTCATATCCTGCAAAAATCCTTCTAATATGTGGAAACTATTTAAGGAAATCACTGGTGGTAAGCAGATAAACAATATTCCATATTCTTTTGATGTATGTACTCTTAACAAATCTTTTATTTACTCTCCCTCAAATGCCATGCTTCCCAGCATCACTTGTGTTAATAATAGCCCCTTTCCAGGTTTTAACACAAATGATGTTCAAAAGTGCCTCAAGTCTCTAAACCCTTCCCAGAGCTTAGGTCCCGATTATGTACCTAGTATTATTTTTAAAAAATGTTCTGATATTCTGTGTCACCCTCTTACTGATCTATTTAACAAATCTTTTTCCGATAATATTGTGCCTGCCGTTTGGAAGGACATTAAAGTTGTACCCATACCTAAATCTTCTACTGGAGCATGTGTCAAATTTAGACCCATTGCTATTACCTCTCCTTTTTTGAAAACTATGGAGAAATTACTTTTACTTAGTCTTGTACCTTCGCTTAAATCCTTTAATGACCCTAAACAATTTGCCTATAAGCACAGTAGAAGCACTTTAGATGCAGCTGCCGTCTTATATCATAACATTGCTTCCAGTCTAGACAAGGGGGCTAAATTTGTTCGTTGTGCCTTCCTAGACTATACATCTGCTTTCGACTCGGTCCCTAGGGACATCTTATTAAATAAACTTGCTGCTAGTCAAACAGAATGTTGGGCTGTTAACTGGTTACATTCCTATTTCTCAGATAGAAAGCAGTACACCGTATATAAAGGGAAGTCTTCCACTTCATTGCCTACTGAAGCTGGTGTCCCTCAAGGTGCTGTTCTTTCTCCTTTTCTTTTTTCTTTCTTCTTGCATGACTCTGATGAAATAAACTTTGTGAAGTACGCTGATGATTTAACGGTTTCAATGGCTGTTAACTCCCAGCTAGATTGTACTAAAATAAATAGCTTTCTATCGGAAGTCAGCAAATGGTCTGAGTCTAACGGTCTTAAACTGAATCCTTCTAAGTGTCAAACTGTTGATTTCAGCTTAAGATGTAAACGACAGTTAAAAGAAGTCATCGATTCTCATGACAGTTGTAAAATTGACGACAATGATATAGGAATCAAATCAGAAATTAAGTATCTTGGACTCATTCTCTCTTCTGATCTCTCCTGGTCTTCCCATGTCTTAGCAATCTCCAGTAAAATATTCCGCTTGACATTTTACATTAAGAAGTTAAGACACTCGGGTATAACTCAACCCCTCATCCTACAGTTCGTAAACTCTTGCATCCTACCTATTCTTCTTTATTGCTCACCCTTATTCTTTCCTGGTTTGCTTAAAAAGGACTATGTCACAATTCGTAGAATACTGAAGACTGTCAGTAGGGTGAGTGGTGTCCCAGTGGACCACATAGTTAACGTCGTTGTCGATAGGCACTTGACTTCGTGCAATAAATTTGCTAAAGGGATTTTGTCTGACTTGGAGCATCCGCTTTACCCTCAGCTTTCACCTTGCATCTCCTCAGGTAGAACAAGGAGTAACTTCAGAAAACTGTATGCTCGCACGTCTAAGTATAAGAATTCTATGATACCATACTTGGCACGTATTTTATGTGATGAAAATAGTGTCAGGCAAGAATTAACTAACCTTTTTTCATCTAGTAAATAAACAATTTCCTCCATCCATCCTTATATACCTTCAAGTTTTACTTTTATTACTTCTATTATATTTATGGTCCTGTTACTTCTCTGTTTTACTCTCATAATTGCAAACACCAACTTATCTCCATGACGGCTGTAATCTTTGTTTTTCCCCTCACCATATCATGTAAAGAGAACATTATATTCAATATTTTTAAACATGTTAGGATTTCTATACCACATTGCCAATACTGTGTGACACAAGCCAACGGCAATTTTCACTTGTATTCTTATTATTATTACCCTAGCTGTTATCATTATTATTGCTATTTCCATTTTATATGCTGCATGTTTTTGACACTACCTCTATTGTAAATGTGGAAAATTTTCTGTGTGATTAATTTTATTTATAATTTGAGGAAATTAGATGCAATATTGTGATTAATGCTGAAAATTCCATTCTGTATCACAAGTACTGTTTTTGGAATAAAGTGAATTATTATTATTATTAAAAAGAGGTGTGAATACATGAAATAATAATAGTATGGAATGCAGTTAAAATATTTGTGATTATAATTATGGTTTAATGTCAAGTGGGAAAATAATTAATGTCATAAATAGAATGATACATAAGGTATATAGATTTTGGAAAGATGTACATAATTATAAGATTAGTAGATGAATATAAAATGTTACATAACATGGTGTGAAATTTGATAAGATCGAATTCAATACTGTAAAAAATAAAAATAAATATAAAACTTTTGGGTTTAAAATGACAAGTGGGTCAACTGGAAAAGATTAAGAGTGAATGTTGACAGTTTAAAAATGTTAAAGGCTAACAGTAATTTTTCTTTGTGAAAATGTCAGATAAACATTTTGTGTCATCAATATCACTTGGGAGTCAAGGCTTTAGTTTTGTATCCTTGAAATCCGATAAAATAAAATAATTCAATAAACTAAAGATACGTAAATCACTTTTGATTTTTCTTTTTCAAAGAAAAGTACTGTTGCGTATTCATGATTCTAAATACTCTTGGTACTTCAGTCATAGTAACAGAAAAGAAACGTGAGTTCAATGCCATCTGCATCAATTTTATGTTCAAATAAAGAAAGCTCAAGTAAGGTGTTTAGAGTCGACAATAACAGTTTGACATCCCTAATGTGTGTGTGTGTATTTGTGAGTACCCTACAACAGATGTCTACTGTAATTTCTCGTCTAATAAGAAGTATATTTGGTTATTAGTAAACTCGATAAATACGAAATAATTTGTGATTTTCACATTTTCAAAGGAGATTTTTTCCAGCCATAGTCAGTAGTTAATCCGGCAATATGAACGTTTCTAAAATACTTGGTCAATGAGGTTTCTTACAAAATATGAGGAAACAAAATGTATTGATGACATCAACAGGGATAGACTAGTAAGCTTCATATGTTTTATACAGCATCACATTCATGTACCGGAGTGGATCAGAATATTGAGTTATATCTAGTTATTTGGATTACACATATACCTTCTCTCTTTTGGATAACAGAAATAGAAGGTTTTGGTACTCCTGTACAATTCTCTTTGATGACATGGAACACAATTTTTATAATATAAGGTTATCACTATTGTTTATAACATGAAAGACAAAAAGTAATCCGTTTTTTAAATATCATTACTCATCAATCCATGTAATTTAATACAAATTTTGACAAGACAGTTTGTCACTGATTGATTAACTTGATTTTCACATCACAGTCCTCTTCAAAAATTAATGATTTACCGCAGAATTAGACTTTATTTCCATCACACTTCTCACTCATATGTTCAGTAATTTGTATTCATAATTTTTTCTAAATTGTTAGCCAAACGGGGTATGTTTTCGTTCTGTAAATTTTTGTGCAGTGCTGACTAGATGAAGATTACTATAATGTAATGTTTACAACTTGTAACTTTACTAAAAAGCCTTATAAATGACTCACATGTCGACCTAGAATGGAACAGACAAGTCGTTTGAAGTTCCGTTTGATTTAGATACCCTTCTTATTCTATTCACCTTGTAAAAGAGAGGTGCTGACTTCTAGAAGTTTGACTCCTTTTTAAATACAAACCCATGTTACTTGATACAGCAGTCACAAACATCCACGCTATTCTCAGGCCTATTTTGATAACCTAATATGAAAAATCACTTTTATTCCGCTCTAAATTATCCTCAGATATCAGTCCCTAAAATTCTGGTAATAATGACACCGATATAATGTAACGTCTACAACAACCTACTTTCCAATCAATTAACTGCTGTCAAAGTGGTCGACATTTAAAATCTTGGGTTTTTCCAAAGAATCCTGTCACGTTACCGCTATCCTTGTAATACAACAAAGAAGTTTGGTGTCATAATAATAAAGTCAATATTCATTATTTGTTAAAGTCACTTTTGATATTCCTTTTGATTGATCAGATCGAAATTTTCGGCCTGTTTTGATATGGCAGCGCCCGTTAAGTAAACTTCAACGATGTCTGCGGAATATCACAATGCTATTGAGTAGATAGTGACATGTAGTGGAATCCAAGATGCTTATTTCATTCTGTTTGGGACTCGCAAGTTGAATTTGCCTGCTCTCCCCACTGAGTGGTGGTAATCCCATTGAGACTCGAGTCCAGCGCTCATCGTTCCAAATTCCAAAGCATTATTGTGGGTCCCAGTGCCGGTCACCATCCACTAAATAAATTCATTATCCGCCCTACGATTATTCTACTCATCGAAAACTGTCTTCTTTGTTTTCTGACTAGATATTTCTTATTTTGGTTTAAAGGAAGTGATACATAATTTCTAAATAGTTTAGATTGTTGATACTAAGTTGAATCAGTAAATAAATTATATAAGCAAGATATTTGTTTCTACTCTTTCAGAAGAGATAAAACAACGTAAGTAAACACTGCAGTAATTGTATGCGTGAAATTTAATTTGTTTGTCAAACAGTTTATGAATGGACATTGTTTAATCTACCCTTTTTCTTTTGAAAAGTCAAAGTAATTTGTACAGAAAGTAAGTCATTTGTTTTAAAGCATGTTATCATTAGAAATCATTGAACGTGATATTAGTTGGGGGATTTCATCATGAGCTGACATCAGTCAGAGAACAAGTGGAAAATCTGGGAGTACTGGAGAGCTGTTCTGTTTTACTTTGGGACTTTTCAGTAGTACGCGGCCACCGGGGTTCGAACCCAGTACGAAACAGCTATCCAGTACTCCTAGGTTTTCAAATGGTTGCCTACCTGGTGTCACAGCTTATGTTGAAATCCTCCAACCAATCAAACAAAAATCCCTTCAAAACCAATACTTGTATGTGATATATTTATCATGAAAGAATTACATAAAACTTAATATTTTTTTAACTGTCGAATGAAGAGTAGAGTTTAAATGCCAGTATGAAAGTAAGTTGTTGCAACAAAGTGTCAGGGTGAGAAAAGCTGCGTCACCTTAGTTTCATGTCATTCGAAACCAAGAAAAAATAATAATTATCTAAATCTAAAATTTTATAGTTATCCCTAGTTAGTCTTTTATACAAACAGACATTTTTAAGTTGTGAAGAACTTCTATTTCCATCATCTTTCAAAAGTGCGACTAACCTCTGTGAACATCTAACGTTTCACAATAGTTTTATCGCATAATTTCAGTAACGCTATAGCATTCATGTTGTTAAAGGATTCATTATGAACCACGTGGTTATATCGTGAACATGGTTCGATTTCAGGTGAGAAGGTTATTAAATGCTGTGAGTTTTTAATGATTATACCTTAGTAAATTTTTCTTGTCAAAAATACAGCTTTAGAAGTTATATTATTAGCAAAGTGCTCTTTACCGTTAGTCTAAAACCAATGAAAACTAAAGAAATATTGACATTAAGTCACACTGAGTTTAGGATAATTCAGAAGTTGATACTTACAAGCTCTCAAGAGGTATGGTATTCCAAATCACAGCAAGACGACTTCCCATTGGTCTTTATTTTTCGTCACTCCTCTGATTTATTTTCATTCATAACACATATTAGGTTGAAATAAATGAAGTCTCTACGAATCCAACAACCTTAAGTCAACAATTATTAACTTAAACTAAAGTGACCATCGAAAATCGGGGAACTCTAGAAACTTGTTTCCTTTTAGCCGAGTTTTGTGCGTGAATTAGGATAGATGACCTAGAAATTGGGAACACCAGTAAAACAAATGTATTTAAGAATAATAAATTAGTGGAAGCGAAAAAGAAGTTTAGATGCTAATAAGTATGCCATGAAATCTCTCAGATCTTTGTTACACACCCCTCAAGGTCTCCCCGAGGCATTGTTATAACGCTCCACATAATGACCAACATTTTTTCAGTGAACCTTAAAGTGTATCAGTAATCTCTTATATAGACGTTAGTTAGGTACTCAGAACATATGAATCTAACTAGATATGGACCCTACTAAGGTTGTATTCAGGAAAAATACGTATTTATGTACATACATTTGAACAGTGCCACAGGATTAAGTGAAAAAGAAAACGGTAGTGATTTAGTAATGTGATTATAACAATGAATCAGTATTGTCTTGACAGAGAGTATAAGGGTATGGAGCTTTATGAAGTGATTCAGAATTAACGTGACTACTTTGATATGATTGAAAACGTTATCCAGTCGATCAAAATTTCACTTAGCATTACTTATCAAATGCACTCATCTAGCACGGGACTATACTGTGACATAACGCTAAAATGTTTACCTTTATGTGATGGTGTTCACCTATCATAGGAAGCCTGAAATAACAAAAAATGCAAGCATATCTGGGATGGAAAACAAAGTATAGAATAAGAAAACGATCCAAGGTTTCTGAGTAGGTTACAGACAGATGCATGTTGTATTAAGTACGTCGAGAATACTTCTTTAGGCAGTGACTTTACACCCCTTCAAGAAACATAAGTTTAGATAATACGTCATCTGGTCTTTAGCTTTATAACAGTTAGACTGACATTAACAGTAATTTTTAACTGTATACAATTTAGATTATATAAGTAGAGGTAAGCCTGGTATACAAAGTAGTATTAATTCTCTAACAGCAGTCAGATATTTCCGAAATAAATTGCATATATTTATTTCACTAGGACACTTTTTCGATATATCTAACACTACATTACAGTATTGTGAAAAAACTGTCATTCACAAATATAGAGTAATAAATATGCTTAAAATTCTAGGCTGAAAGTTAATCTGAGTGATACAGAAGCGAATCTAGAGAGTTGGTACAGAAAATGTATACTTTGAATGCAAATTACCATTGTCGTGAATTATTAATTAGTTACAAACTCTTCAAAAACTGTTAGCTAAACGAATGTGAAATGCTTCGGCTTTTAAAATGACTGTCCTAAGGTGGTAGACTTCAATAAACTACAACCACACGGTTTGAAAAGCAGGAAATAATTTTTCAACCTTCAAAAAGTTGTAAACACCGTCCAGAGTTTACTAAAAGTTTCGGAAATTTATTTTAAGATGGTGTAAGATAATGAACATAACTAAATGCTTAGTGTGAAAGCATTTTTGACTAATCTTGATCTTGAGAACCAAGACAACTGTGTTAACTTTTAAAAGCAAGACTAATGTAAATAAGTGGACTGCCTCTGTAGTATGAACTGTGACATATTGTCTCAATAACACCTACATATTCCAATAGGCGATGGTGGTTAAGATTATTAATTTCATCTTTTCATATTATCCTGTGATTTACTTCCTTTTAAATGATTCTGGAAATTTTTTCATAATCTGACGATGCAGCATGTAATTAGTGATCGACATTTTCCTCGCAATATGCGTTCACATGAAGTAAAACCAGTGGACAATTTTCTCATTCGTACGATAACATGAGATGCCGTTATTCACAAAATAAAAGCAAGCTATTCTAAAATAATGATTCACTTCAGTAATCCCACAGTAAATTGAGCGTTAGTAAACCAAGAAGAAAAACGAATCTTAGAAGCAGAGCTACAGAGACATCCCATAAAATATTTTGGTCTGCAATGTTTACTAAAACTGTTTAGTAACATATATAATTATATATTTATGAACACTAAACCGGAAATTTATGGATAATTCATAGTTGGTTAGTGTATAAAGGCTGATAGTATAATAGATACCGGGCAACACTAAAGAACAGACACCAAATCCAAACGACCTTGAACCAGACAATCAGATTGCTGAGCATTACAAATGAATGCTTTTCATAATCTTCGTTGTAAGTTTCATCCTGATTCAGGTTAAGGTTATGATAGGTTTAATGGATGGTTAGGGTGAATGATGCAAGGAAGATTAGGGGTAGGATAAAACTTGCAAAGAAGATTATGAAAACCATCAATCTGCAATGTTGAGCGATCTGATTGGTTGGTTCAAGGTCGTTTGGATTTGGTATCTGTTCCTTACCGTTGCTAGATGTTGTTATATATTATGCAAGACGCAAAATAATAAACAAACTGGCATTCGGCCTAATTTATTCTTACTTATCTGACTAGCCCAGCAATAAGTCGAATCATTCATTATTCAAATCAATAAGACTTAAAAAATTAGAAAAAGATCTGAGATGATGGAAAATATTTGTTATTTCTGTAGTTATTTAAACTGAGGTACGCGCTAGTAATGTTAGTTCAAGCATTATCTCCTGTGCTTCATGAAGGATTCAAATAAATTCACTAAGCTTTTATATTCTTTAGGTAGATTTTAGTTGTTTTGGATGTGACATATCATTCACACCATCTTCGACATTCCTTGTTAGAATTTCCCAGAGAAATGGAGTACATTTTCTAATTGACTGAATCTGTTTTAAATGATAAACATAGACGTTGGTTGTTGACGGTATTAGCATGAACTAACGATGGTTTATTGACCAAGAAGATTACTTCTGATTCATGTCATCTGTTATATATAAACATTAATTTCACTGCTAAGCTAGTTACCCAAAGGAACGAAAAAGAGTATTATGTATTATGCATAAAATAATAAAAGTCAGTTGATAAAGAGAGCACAGAAGGATATATAAAATATGAAAACAAAACTAAAATTATTTCAATATAGAAAAAAATCCGCATTTAGACATTTAGAAAACAGAAAGATTGAGCGAAAAAATATTTACTTTTCAATTAGATCCTGGCTCTAATCTAATATATATAGCATTTTTTTTACAATACACAACGCTTTATCAATCAAGTGGCGATATGTTTGTTAACAATAATTAGTCATTGTCAAAATGTCAATGGATTGATAATTAACGAAGAAAATCAATACACACTTAAAAGGTAGAAATGGTTAGAATAAATTTATTTAATTTTACAAGGATAACGCGTAATTAAAGATGAAGTAGTCAAAGTAAATAAAAAATAAAATAATTTGGACAATTATTATTTTTATAATTTTAGCGGTTTAGGGGGAGGGGGGGCGAAGTAGTTTGGTTTATACATTCATGGCCAAGGTAAGGAAAGTGGCTGTACAAATTTCTTCTGAACACACAGGTTTGGTTTCTTCAGTTGGATCCATGTTGCTTCAGCTGTCTTTAGAAGACTAACTCGTAGAGCAAAATTAAGATTAGTAGGAATGCGATAAATAGTTTCAAATGCAGTATTAACTTCAACCTTATGCTCAATATCTACAAGGTGTGCTAAAATAGAACTACGAATAGATCTTGTTTGCCCCTTCCTTAACCATGTTGGACAATGTTTGGAAATATCACGACGAAGTTGTCTAATTGTACGCCCAATGTAGCTGGCTCCGCAGCTGCAGTCAAACTGGTAGACACACATAGAAGAAGCGAATTTAAGTAGTTTATCCTTATTTCTCTAACATAGAATCGGGGTTGGTAGTGAAGAGACAACGTACCTCTGCTGCATAATAAGCTCTTTTAACTGCATTCTTCAGGCGCTGTGTTATTATTTAGCTGATGTTATCACCAATGAACTGCAATTTTATTAACATTGTTTTTTTCGGAACTGTAGCCATACTGACTCTCCTTGGTGCTGAATTCATGTTTTTCTAAATGAATTTATCTGGATAACCATTTTTTCTAAGTGATTCTCTAATATTTTCATGGAACACATTTTAACTTTAAGGTTTATGTATTTCATTCCATAACTTAATTTTACTGGATAAAGACAGTGATTCAGTATTATTTATTTACTGTTTTGCGTTAAATTTATTGCTCATAATTACAAATATTTCATTCATGATAGTTGAGATTACCCTAATAATGACTAGTATCAGTTGTCTCATAAAGACCATTGCAAAATTTCGCATTTCATTTTGTAAAATTACATTGTTTGCTTTCTCTTTATCAATACCTCAAGGAAACAGTATTCACCATTTCAGTGGGAAAACTTTGTGGTCAATGTGTATTTTAAACTTCGTCTATTTAGTGTTATCAAGATATTTTTGAATATTTCACACTTTTTGAAATGATAACATTTCATTCTTTATTATCAATCTGTTGAATAAAATATTAATAATACACGACTTTGGTAGAAACGGTGCTTTTTGATATTTTAAAGAGTTTGGTTCGTAAGGAATAAATTTATTTATACGAGTATGACCAAGGATTGATATCAGTTTGAGAACCATTAAAAAAACCAGCGAGTACTGGATAGCCTAGCTTTTGATATCATGTCTTAAGATCTTACAGTAAAATCCACAGTGAAGGATTATGGAAACTTAGTAATTAGTCACACAGCTTTCTGCACACCTTATCTAACAAACCATTTATTATTCCCTTTAGTTCCAAATGGAGCATATGGCTTCGTAAGCACGTTTCCATTTCACCCTGCTCTGAAGCCATTACCAACTGGTTTCACGATTTCGCATAAACTTTCATCTTGTCCTCACACGATCTTCCTCGAACGCCTGACTTGTCAATCTTGACTCAGGCTGTGGTGTGTGATGTCACTTAGGTTTCTCTTAGGCATGTATTCATTCCATCTCCATTTCCTTCAGCATATTTTTATACGTGGCTAATAATACAGTAAAACAAATTGAAAATATAGTTTTCGGAATGTCGTCCCGTTGTTTTTTCGGTTTCCATAGGTGAACACAGATACAGCGCCATGAGTTCCACATTTACGTTACCGGCTTGCATCGTTAGGCTGGGACTTTATCAAAAATTCTACATCTAGAACAATAGTTAAATTATCTGTGATGTGAGTCTTTTCGCCAGTTGACTGAATCCAAATTGTATAATAATTTAAAGTTTTTCCCCGACAACAGAGGTAAACATAATTATGCTCATAGAGAAAGAAGACAAGACTAATGCACCAGTGTAATTTGTTTCACATACACGGTACAAATACATGCACACAAAGCTATTGACAGTTGATTACTCGGATGTTCAGTAAAACCCAAATTCTTAATTTTTCGATAGTTTCCCCAATGAGTCATAAATAAAAGATGTAACAGTGATGAAAATTTTATTTTTGATGAACCATTTCTATCAGCTGTACAATCCTGCTAAAATTTAACCAAGAATTCATAAAAACAATTGGATACTGGTGACTGTGTTGTACAAAATGTAATACATAATATGAAGTGTAGTTTAGAAGAGGACGATTAAATGGAGATGAAAATATAGAGGCTGAAATCACCTAATAACCATGAAGGTTATTCATTCAGTATAAGTGGACTAAATGAACAGACGGACCTACAGTTTCTATCTAGTTAGATCAAACATCAAAATTAATATAGAAAAAAATCCCCATTTAGACATTTAGAAAACAGAAAGATTAAGCCAAGAAATATTTACTTTTAAATATTTACTTTACTTTTTAAATTAATAAGGCGAATGAGTAACCTGTGGCGTTAGATAGGTCATCAATAACTTAAGTACCTATTTTTCGTGTACTAATGATATTCTGAAATCACTCAATGAAACCTACTTTTTTGTTTTGCTCTTTATAGCTAAACCTTGTTTCTATACACACACATATATACGCAACCCTGTTTATTCCAAGCCCAATTGTTTACTTATTCTATAAATAGTCAATGTTTGTAACTCCTAATCAGTTAAATCATTCCGGACTAATGTTACTTTTAATTCCTACCAATTACTCCTTATGATCGTGGTGCTCATATCTTCAATGTAATTCATATCTTTTAACGTTCAGGTTGTAACCAGTTGAGAAGAATCCTCGAAATAAAAATAGATGAGCTCATATTATCCTGGTACATTTGTTGTTCTTGCTTGTTCAAGAAATACTTTCTGTTGAATTATGTTATTTCATTTACTAATGAAAGTTTTCCGATAGATTGTTTCACGAAAGTATCTTCTTATTTCATAGATTTATCCTAAGTCAAATGAAAAAATCATTCACAAGATTATTATTAAACAAAGAAAAATAAAGTTCGTGTGAAATATACGGAAAGAATTTAGAGTTCCTTAAATAAGAGTTATAATGGCACATAAAATTGGTCACCTTATTTTTATCAGTAAAGATGATCAAGTTGAAGAGATAATATCTGACAATTATTTATGTGAATAAACCGACGTCTCTCTGAAGTTTTTATGAAATTGTTTGTTTTGATTACAGCTTGATTCCACACTGTATTTTTGGTACAAGTATGAAATTTTCAGCATGGATATCGGTAGCCCAAATTTTGCAGGCCGACCATAGATATCAGGTGTGCGGCGGCAGGGGATCAAACCTCGGACCATGTGCATGGTCTTAACCACTGTGCCACCGACGCAGCCAAAAAGCCGGCAACACCCGGTATTCCCAGCCGGTCACCCATGCAAGTACTAACCGGGCCCAACGTTGCTTAACTTCGGCGATCGGACGAGAAACGATGCTTTCAACGTGGTATGGTCGCCAAAATGAGAAAACATTTTACTGAAGTGAATGGAACACATGATATGACTGAAACGCAAGTGAAAAATACATTATGTGAGTTTAACTAGTGCTGCGCACTTACTTAAATAGGACTTACTCTGAGGGCTCTGTTCATGCATTCACGTTCATATATAGCTGTATGGTTCAGTTAGAGGGCAACCAAATATGTAAATACTTCAGTCTTAGCCCACCCGGGGAATACTGGATACTCAATCAAACCAGAGCAGGCGTTCTCAGTGATCTTTAGAGTTCCTCGTAATCTCTCTAAACATGCCTGATCAAATCTCAGATCAGTTGCCGAAGCGATAGTGGTCAGTACAACAAGACCTGGTTTCCGTATCCAGAAGTTTGTGAAGTAGCTTATTTATATCTAAATCCTCCATAAGCTTTAAATCTGTCTTATTTATTTCTCTTCCTTTTCCATTTGTTTATTCCACTTTATTAAATTCATTATTTCCTAATAACCGTCCACCGATATTACGTTCATGCTAACGCCAGACCATCGTTATTATTTTATCATAATTATTGTCATTTATCACACTTAAACTTACGTATACCCTAATTCATTTGCCAATTTATTTCCGTGAAGTCTTCATATCATCTCTCACATCACGTACTACACTCACCAATGAAACATGTACATATGTAAAATATATATATATATATATATATATATATAGCTGGATTATTTCATTCCACTTTATCTCCTGTTCTAAGTGACCATACATACTATAAATTATAATCAAAACAAACTGACTATTATCAAGTCTTCTATATATTCCACAAAATACTTTCTAATAGAATTCTAATTCGCTCTTACGGACAGTTGTGTGCTAAAATGATTGGATTGACAATTGTAGAGTACGAAGAAAATACATTGAAAGCAGTTGTGCACACTAGTAATTCTTGTTTTGAATAAATTAAAGGCCTTGTAAAACTAATATTAAGTTTAAAACAATTAGTCCATTTGATAAACTTGAATTAGGCTTTTAAGAGACAAATTTCGTGAGATTATATCATTTCGTAGTTTCTCCACAATCGCTTTACAACTAGCATGGTTCACAATATTAAAATGAAATGCATAACAACCACTTAGTTACATAAAACAAAACGACATACTAATGACCGCTCATATTTAAATCTTTAATATTTCGAATTCTTCATATAATAAAATCGCAAAGTGGATTACAGAGGTCCTCACGCCAGTAAGAGACTCCTTATCGAATCATTCTGTGAAAAATTCATGCGATCTGACCAAAATGTTAAACACTTTGAACATTAAGAAAAGGTTTTCTGCTCAATCGACATAGAATCTTTACTCACCAATGTTCCACTTCATGAAACTTTTGATTTCATTTGCAATTACATCACAAGCAATTGGGTATTCTTACCTATTCTTGTCACTTGCAATGGAGATATTATCTTAATATGTACAGAAAATATGAGATTCACCTTCCAAGAAAAGGCGTACAAACAAATCAATAGTGTTGCGATGGGGGCGTTCTTGGGCTCCTGTTAGCAGATACCTTCATGTCTAAATTAGAGAATAAATGCAACGTAGTCTAGAAAAATTTATCCTATTTAAACGTTATGTGGATATAAATCTCATTACTGGCAATAATAGAAAGTCTATTGAAAATTTTACCACTTGATTTAATCACATTCATCGAAATATCCGAGTGACTTATAAATGTGAATCGAATAACAAACTCTGCTTTTTGGATATTTAAATGAGTAGAAGAGACAACTGAACGATTATGCGGTCTATATTTCGTAACTAGACATGGAGTCGACACTATCTTTATTTCACCAGTTTTGTTCCTTTCCAGTATAAACATTGCTTAGTGAAATGCTTGTTTTCAAGGGTCCGAAAAATATGCTCGAGCGGCACATTGATGGATGAACTTCGACACCTACATTTAATTTCTTTAGCTAGTGTTCATCCAGAAAACCTTTTCAATTATCACAGTAAAGATAGACTACCTCTTGAAAAGACAGCTTCTGTTCCAAATAAAGCTATCTTTATTAACCCACCATTCAAGGGTGATCAAATTATGCAGTTGATAGCTCAAAGACTTCGGTCAGACATCAGGCGCACATTCTACGCCGCATCTCTTCCCCTCACAACTAGAACATTTTCGATCTCTGTACCTTCTATTGAGGGACGCAATTCTGTGGACTCTACTTCAAACTGTATCTACAAGTTCACCTGCAGCTATGGTGGCACTTATATATATAACCAATAAAATGTTCTAGTATCCTCGAAAAGAACATGTTCTAAAATGCAGTTAATCTAAATATAAATTCATCGTCATCCATTGAAAAGCGCTTATTAATGTCAGGGGATAAAATCATTATTAATGACTGCTTCACAATTATTTCACAAAACTCTAATTGAAGTTATAAGAGTAGAACTCGTACAGTATGAAAGAGTATAATTCCATTATGCGTAAGAGTTATTTTGATAAAGTCTCACAGTGTTATACAGTAATATTTACTGATATTTATTAATTCAAGGTTACTGAAGGTGATGCAAGCATTTTGGATTGATCACGTACATCTCAAACTATATGTACGAAAAAAACAGACTTCAACCTTGACCTACCATGGACTACTTGACTTATTTAAATATGATTAGTCGTCAGTATGTAGCTTTGTTTTATATAACTGAGTAGCTGTCATGCAATTTATTTTATTATTGCTACTTGTAAAGCGATTGTGGAGAAACTATGAAATGATATCACCTCGCGAAATTTGTCTTCTGAGTACCTTATTCTAATTTTAAGATAGCAAGAAATATAGCTTGAACTTTGCAACTACTCTACAATAACTCTGATTACACATAAAATGTGATCAAATGACAGTGATATTTAGTGAGTAGATTTCTGAGCATTGTAGCTAATTAAAGATTGGAACATGAATAGCTGTCTCATGGTCATTAGAAGTGGTCCTTCAGATTATGTTTTGGTATAGTCTTATCTTCTACATTCTTCATTTACATTTTCAGCATTACAAGAGAGAAGTGATCCCCTTATAACCTAGTAGATATTTGGCGTCAAAGTGTTATATATATATATATAACTAGGGAAAGATAAATTATAAAAAAATGACTTCTTAATACTCGTACAACATGTAAGAGTACCTCACTTATTTATGAATTTACTCATAAAACTCTGACGTTATCAAACGTTGTAACATTCAGTATCCAATATGAAAGCTTAGTAAATACTGAACAATTCTTACTTATATCCTGAATAGCTTACCTTTTGTGTTATTTCAGAGTGAATTATACATTCATTCAATAAACGTATGCAGAAATTAAAGATTATAAAGTTGAATATGCGTCTAATATCAAGTTTCTTTTGACTCATGGATCGATCATTTTAACTACCGTGATAAGAGATTCACTAATGTTTTAAACTGGTACTATTAAACAGTTTAAGACAAAATTAAAACATTTTGCTTTCGGTATCCATCTCACTTAGATTATAATACTCAAATTCAAACCAAATTTTGTATATTTTCTGTAGCCAACTATCAGGTAGTAGTGCTATTTGCTTGAAACACTGTACATCAGAAGTTCACTTCGAACATTTTGCATATGAATGCAAAGACTGAGACATAAGTTCAGGCAGCTCAAGAATGTGTTCGGAGTTTAAATGCTAAAGTATCGATGAAATGCACTGTAGGAATATCATTAAAAAAATACTTTATCATTGTATACAATACTATCAAAGGAAATGTACTTATAACTCAGCACTGTGATCAGTCGATTTCCTTACGAGGCGTAAACACGTTGTTAAAAACTTGAGTAAACCAGCCTCAAAATATGTTCATAATTAGCGGTGACAGTATCTGGATTGAACAATATGATATTTTTATTGACAACTATTCTCTAAAAACTTCAACGTTTGGTAAACAGTCAATAAGTCAATAATAAGTAATTTTATGTATATTGCTTTTCACATTAAGTTTATGAATATTTTTATACGGAAGTCATGGAATTCATTATAAATCTGTTATTTGAATAATTGTTCATATATGTAGTTTAGAGATCAGTGACACAGAATGCATACATTAGCATAAGTAGTTTATCAAGTGTGAAATAGTTGGCATATTTTGTAACGATAAGCGTACACTTTTAAATTCTGCATCACTGATTTAGTTGTTCTTTGAGCAGAACTCATTGCGCCGTAAAACAGTACCATATCTCAGGCGCCTACTATCAACGATGATCTCCTTGCTTGCAGTAGACTAGATCGTGCAACAAACCTTGGGGAAACCACAAGAAGACCACAGAAGACTTGAACTTCGCCGATGATCTATTTCCACTACTACATAAAGCCGAAGATCCACGGGAGAAAATCGATGCGTTGGCGAAAAAAGCGACGAAGACAGGACTTTAAAAGCACACACAGAAGACATGAGTGAATAGGACAACTGACCAAGGACAAGAAGCATCAGTCACCATCAACGGGAGAAATTCGAAGCAAGTCAATTTTTCCACTTATCTAGGCAGCATCGTTTAAAGTCCAGTTGACAGTACGAATGGGAATATCAAAGGCAGGATCAGAAAAACAAGACAAACCTTCATTAGTCTGGAATTAGAATAGAAAGCTGCTACACATAGCATAAAGGACAAGAACCGAATTTTCTACACTGTTGCCCAATAAGTTCTATATTGTTAATAGACTTGTCATGCTCATCACTAAGAGCATTTCCAAAATGTTGCGAACATTTACCAACGGTCGAATATAACTCAGCAGAAAGGATTAGAAACAAGGAACTATGGCAATGAACCAACCAAGAATTTACTCCTGAAAAAAATATGCGGAAGGAAATAGAGATGGACTGGATTCACACTGAGAAGATCATTGACCGATACGCCTCGCGACGTCGTGGATCGGAAAACAAGTGGGAAAAGACGAGTTGGGCGTTGATCCGAGGATGATATGGTGGAAATGAGAGCTTATGGCCAATCGTCGGGCAAGATATGAAGAGCTGCAGGAAACATGTTGAATTGGTGATGTGGTGTTGGAACCCTATGTCCCACTTAGAACCGAAAGAGTAATAATAAAAATAATACTAATGATAATATAATTAGGTGGAAAGAGAGGTTAATCAGTAGAGCTTTGTTAATCGATTCAGCACCGCATACTTGCAATCGGGATGACGTAACACCTACACCGGAGATGTGAGGAGTGGCAAGAAACAACAAAAGGCATTGTAGAGACAGAAAGAGAAAAAATATTTATGAGACAAAATATGAACACGTGTGACTAAATAGAAATGATTATGAGCAATAATGCATGCTCGAAACGTCATCCGGTTGTTAATGCTGCATCACTGTGTGATCATTAAAATAAACTTATCTAATATGGAAGTACATTCTACCATAGTGTTCAAGTCTTACACTTACATTATTAATAATAATCTCAATCTAATCTGTTAATAAAGTAATGCACTTGGATAGGACATTATTATTTTTTTATTAGATTTAAGGATGACTACCTCTAGAATCGTAATAAAGACGACATAAATTTTATAACTGTATGCACATTTATTCTTTTGAAAAATCTGATAACAGAAATCCCATCTAAAGACATATTTATATATGGATTCGAAACTCAGATGATTTCCACCATATGTACACAATGCTGACCATGGAAAGAGATGTCTGTGTCACGTGGTATTAGGTAGAGAAACACTAAGAGCAGGCCTATCCCTAAAAGTTTGTCGCAAAAAACTCTAGCTAATTTTGACACTCTTCTTCTTTGTCCTACATGGGACCCGTCATCTGAGTGTACCTGCATCCTCCATTCAGTGATGGTGTCCCAACTGGAGCTTGAACCCAGTATCCATCGTATCTGGATTCCTTTGCCAGTCACTGTACACCAAAATATTTCAACTTAATCCTCAGACATCGTCGAAGCAAAGAGAGCCGTCATATCAATACAGGCTGCACACTTCAGGAAGTCAGCTAACGCGAAAATCAAATTGGAATTAAAAATAAATATATTAGATGGTAATAGACAGTTGACAGGAAGCGTTAGACCTAGATTTCGTGCTTCTTGCCACTTGTCAACAAAGCAAATATGCAGACCTGAAGGAACTTATCTTATTGCTGTGATTCAAACCCGCGTCACAGAGTTCTGCAGTCAGAGACGTTACCACTGAGCTATTAGGGCTCGCGATGGAGCTTCTGTAGGACTGTATTTGATACTAGTAACTAGTGTGATGTATGTAGTGCTTTCTTTGGAGCAGCTTCCAGCCGATTGCCTCCAACCATATAATCTCACCAAACCAATGTGTACCATAACAGCGAGCTACCGATAATGGTGGCCACAATGCAAACCTCACTGATAGAATTCAGTCTGCCGCGAAGAGAGGCCTAGACACATCACACTAGTTACTAGTGTCCACTCAAAGTAAAAATAAATATAGAAAAAATAGGCATTTAGACATTTAGAAAACAGAAAGATTGAGCGAAAAAATATTTACTTTTCAATTAGATCCTGGCTCTAATCTAATATATATAGCATTTTTTTACAATACACAACGCTTTACCAATCAAGTGGCGATATGTTTGTTAACAATAATTAGTCATTGTCAAAATGTCAACGAGTCGATAATTAACGAAGAAAATCAATACACACTTAAAAGGTAGAAATGGTTAGAATAAATTTATTTAATTTTACAAGGATAACGTGTAATTAAAGATGAAGTAGTCAAAATAAATAAAAAATAAAATAATTTGGACAATTATAATTTTTATAATTTTAGCGGTTTAGGGGGAGGGGGGCGAAGTAGTTTGGTTTATACATTCATGGCCAAGGTAAGGAAATTGGCTGTACAAATTTCTTCTGAACACACAGGTTTGGCTTCTTCAGTTGGATCCATGTTGCTTCAGCTGTCTGTAGAAGACGAACTCGTAGAGCAAAATTAAGATTAGTAGGAATGCGATAAATAGTTTTAAATGCAGTATTAACTTCAACCTTATGCTCTATATCTACAAGGTGTGCTGAAATAGAGCTACACGGTCCTTCCTTAACCATGTTGGATGATATTCTTCATCCAGCAGAGTATTTTCCAGCAATTATGAAAACTCTCAAAATACCAATTTCGTCAAAGAGGACGAAACAGCTGTCCAGTACTCCCAGGTTTTCCAGTAGTTCTCTAACCGATATCAGCGCATGATGAAATCCCGTAACTTTTGTCGACGAGATTAATCCGAATATGAAAACAGTGAGAGAACCACGCCAACACATAATATAAATTTCTATTGTAAATGCTTTAAAATTCATAAAAGTCAACATTCAAAAGTGAACAACATGCAATAAATTAATTTTTTACAGTCATTTATTACAATCCAACGTACTATAAAATTAATTCAAGTGTTCAGAATATATGCATATATTCATCTAAGCCCCTAAAACATACGAAAAGTGATGTCACCAATTTAAATGTACACATGGCTACACATACATAGGGAGGATTCGCCTATCTTTGCAAGAAAGGGTTTCAGAAGCAAATGGAATCCCCAGAACCCATTAATGATGAGAACAGACGACCTATCTCTTCTATTATGAAACATATTATAGAGGCAGGACATAAAAGTGATGTTTACGTCTTTTAAACCTATTTATTGAACGTGTTTGGGGCGTTTCTCAAAGCTTGTGGAAGCCCTAGCGATTCAGAAGTCTAAACCACCTATGTGCGTTCTAAAACGATTCGTCATCACATTGAACCTTCCTCGGTGAACTTCGTTTTGATACTACGGCAGATGTACTGTTACCCTAATACTTTGGCTCTGTGATCTCTAATGTTATTTTGACCTTCAATATATCATTTTAACTTGAACCATGTCCATTTTCTCACCTCTCAACTCTTTACTACTTTCATACATATATTTCTGTGACAAGCATGTGTGTGATCAGATTGTTCGAAATGTGTTGTGCAGATATATCATTTCATAAAGAGAACTCTCTTTGTTTTTTTAAAGATGAAACATATAAAGTATTTATTTTAGAAACTGATGTTCTCCAAAACCCTTAAATTTACGTTCACTGAAATACAAAAGGGACCCGAATAACTGACAAGTGTTATGATTACTGATTCGGCCTTCTATTGAACAAAAGCTGAAAATGGGAAGCACGACGTGATTAATTGTGATTGATTCATGCACGATATTTTGCACACCAGTATCAGATAATTTCTCTGTATGTCTCAGTGTGGGTGGCAATGCATAAGATAAGACTTCTAGGCTGTATTTAATAAGACAAATGAAAAGGCAGTGACTGGTTGTAACAAATCGAATACAGAAAATTGAAACAATGGAGAAAGCTCTCACGGTATGCTTCCATTGTACGACTTCATCTGGAATTGACAACCTGGGTTTTATCTGCAATGAGATGTGAAGAAGTTTATAACTTATACATTCATGATGCAGAACAGTGAGCACTGCTCTATTTTCAATCTCTGATACATACATGCATTACTCTTGACAGGTAATTTGTAAAGTGTTAATTCCGGTTACCCTCATACATTAGGAATATGATATATAACGAAACGTATCCTCATTACATATATATATAGTATACACACTAAAATTGACTAGGCGATGTCTCCAAAAATAACAAATGGCGATACTGAGTTAGTACTCGAGAGAAAATTTATTCTAATTAGTGACTAATATTATTCTAGTAACAGGTTTTGTTAGTGAGTGGATCCAGGGGTAACCGAATTTCTCAATATCACTAACTAAGGACTTTTTCTGTTCATACCAAGAATGACCAAAAACAAAAATGGTATACTGCTAACTGCCGAACTGTAATATTAGTGTATAGTGAATTCCCGCTTCTGTACTTATACTTGGCAACTATCGAAGGAATTTAGACGGCGTATACACACGTATGCGTTCAGATTCATCATTTTTGAGTCGATCGAATCAATAAATATTATTGCTAGGATCATTTATAGATTAAATGATATTTTATCTCGTCTGGAATATTACTATGAGTACCATTTCGTAAAATGAAAATTGGTCCGTCAATTTTACGAAATAGTCTGTTTTCTTTGTTTACCCAATCTTTCAGATTAGGTGTTATTTACTCACATATTGATCAATAAGTTTCATTTACATCTATACAAAAATAAAAAATGTGATCTTTTAGGTAAAGATATCCTTGCGTGTGCAAACGTCTTGAGCAAATAGGTGTTAGAGTTTGTTTTTTGTTTCATTATTTTATTTAATCAAAAAAAATTATTCATTCTGATTCATCCACTTTGTTGAAGACACCTTACAAGTGTTAAATTCTTCAGTAACTAAGAGATCATCACTCTGATGGACAAATATCTCTACTTCTTTATTCCCTTCTTGCTTACTTCAGTCAGCCTGAACATAACACTGGCAGGTGAAGGTAAGTTCAACAGTTATAAAGTGTATTTCAATGAATATTATTTGACGAAGCTGCTTTTAAATACTGACAAAATATCCACATATTCACTACAAGTGCTTTTTTCCTATGTTTGAAGATTGAAAGTAATCAGACAACAGAGCATTCGTAATGTATGAAGCAAATGCAGATTACCATTGTTAGAGATTTTCTCACTCAAACATCATACAAGATTGAATATAGTCATCAGTATCCAGTATCAGCAAAAAAATAACCCATACTAATAAGTAAAAACTTAAATGCGACTTGGTTTTTGTTCTCAAGCCATTTTTTGAGTGAGCGACAATAGAAACTGAATAATATGACTGGAGATAATCTTATTATTAATGATGACGTAAGTAACTCTTCAGAAAGTCCTACATTTTAAGAACTTATCGAAAGGTGTTTCTGCTAACGGAGTGAAAGGATTTTATGAGGGTTGAACTATAGTAGGACCATTGATGGAGTCAGAATAATGAAGATGATCGTGTCAATAATCCTTTTATCTAGAAGAGATAAGTTATATTGACAACTCAGTTACTACACATGGTCAATGCGGCTGATTAAGAGTTCACTTGATCTTCTTAACTTTAGTGATATTAATGATTAAATTTATTCAACGAAAGCTGGTATGCTGTATTCAAAAGTTAAGATCATTTGCAACACTGAAGCATTATCAAACAAACAACAAATATGAATAAAGCAGAATTATTCCAAGTCTCTGCTGTCTTTCCACACAATTACTCTTTTCCTGTATTGCCTCCCACAATCTGAAGTCAAATTCACAAAATAAATATTGCAGTTTCATCATTTTTTTATGATTATTTATGCTCACTTAAGTTGATTATTTTAATATACTACAACAAGCAATCACGGTGTCTAAAATAAGCACTCGTAGTGTTGACCTAAAGAAATTTGTCACTTTGAGTTCTAATGGAACTTCAAGTTTTTAAAATTTCAGTGCCAGTGGCATTTTTTTAAGCAGTGCAGTTCTTAGTTCCATACCAAATCTTCCCTCACACCGAAGCTTACTGGAATTTAGTAAACTAGGTGAGATTTATGAGTGAAATGACTGGGAATCGAACCCAAACCTCGAGCATGATTGACTAGCATTCTACAAATCCATTATAAAGCGCATATTCAGTATATAATGGATATATGTTAAGGTGAATGTTATGACAGGTTTAAATGATAGTACAAGCTTTTTGCTGTACAAAGACCTACATTCTATCACTTTTATTTATTTGTTAAGGTAACAAACATCTGTGAAATTCACTGATAATGAATAAGTTTTATGAAGAGGATCCGTGAGTCGGTGGTTCAAGGCTGGAATACCCAATAGCCACATAAGTAGTTGGCTCGGGGGAGATCACAGACCAACGCAATTCTAAATCTCGCTAAGCCATTAGTGACCCCGGTTTAGGGGGAAGGTTGAGTGTAAGGCTAGCAAACTCAGTCCGTAGTAACACAAGTGCTACTGAAGCTCTAGTGCTTAAAGCCCTATACTCCACTCAGAACGCAAAGGAATGAGATAATAATATAATGCAGAGAATCCGTGTTGAAGACAATAACCATATAAGAATTAGATAAAGCTCTAGAAACTGAGTTTTTATTCTTATTACATGGAATCCTTAAAGTAGCTTAAAATTAAATGAGGACAAAAATTGTGAAGATAGTGTAAATCATGCCTTCCTAATGCATTAGTAGTTCTTGTGTTGTTAAAACCTACGTCTCACAGGAATGTTAAATTACTTTACATACAAATTACAAATGCAATTTGATTTTTTCAGAAAAATCACCCAGTAGCATTCGTGAGTTTACAATCTGTTATATTTTATAACATATAAATTAACTTATACTCCAGGGGGAGAGGAGTAGTCAGTGAATTCTAATTTAGGCCTAGTGTTCTTATAGCTTTCACAGTTAAAATGGTGTCTGTGAAACGTTTGCGAATTGTAGAATGAATTGCTTTATTAAAATTATATTTTTCTCATGGAATAAACATATTGTGAAGAATAGTTGTGATAATAGGCAGCAATTTCACTCGATTATTACCAAAGAAGAAGAAAACCACTGAAAATATAATTTTAATAAATTTGTCATTATGGCTCTTTTTTTGCTAATCTATGTTTATCAATTGAATTTTGCTGTAGAAGGTATATGCCATGTCTCAGTTAAAGTGAATTCAACGGATTATAAAATGTAACTGCTTGCCGGTTGACAAGAAAAGGACATATCTATTGGAGAGATTGATGGTGTGTAATTATTTTACTATTTGAAAATAGTTATTACAATACGTTTGTAAAGACTGAGCACTGTTATAATTCTGTATCAGTTTGTTAGTTAAATATGTCACAGATAAGAACAGTATTACTCACCGGATGATGCATCAAATATAACGTTTTATTCATAAGCATATCAGATGTATATATATATATATATATATATATATATATATTTCAACGAGTTTCGTGCTGAAAACACTTCCCAAACTGAAAGTGTAAACAGTTTTATGACAGTCAACAAACAGGAATGTTAGCGAATGTATGCAAGCATTGTTTGTCATTCAGAGTTCTTAATAATACCAACCAAGTGGACAGAAATAGGCGTAATGTAATGAATATCAGGAAATAATTCATATGACATGTGTCACAAGGGACGAACTTGTGCATTTGCTTTGCACTTACTAGTGGTCTCTAACAGTGCATATCGTATATTCCTAACAGTTCATCCATTGATGCTGAAATGGCCAAAGTTCATATTAACAAAGGCAGATAAGTTTTTTTGAGCATATATGTAAGTGTTCTGCAGAATAAAAAAGTGTTTTTCAGAATCCAACATCATAGATGATAAAAACAAAATCATATGAATGCTATTGGTTAAACAGAAGCAACTGTGCGAAGGTTACCCAATGATAAAGAAAGTGAGCAACTTTACTCGGCTTTAGTCCGTACTATAATCGGAAACGATGTCATCATGTGTATACAAGAAGGCAACAATTCAAATTGCTAACAGAATAACTTCTGAGATTCTGCAGGTTTCAATCTCTCGATATAAGAATAAAACTTGTGCACTGTGATAGAGTATAATCCCATTATTGGTAAAATTTGTTTTGATAAAGTCTCATAGTGTTATACAGTAAAACGTACTGATGACGTTTCGAGCACAATTTATTGCTCATAATCCTATCAAGGATACAATCTTCCGAATCTTTCTTTATTTATAGCGTTAATTCTTAAGAGTTTCACTAGCTGCTTACCACCTGACTTGGCGAATTCTTCATATATTTTAAAGAGGAGTTCCTGGTAAATTTTTTCTCATATTCATAGATACATAACAACCTACTTTTGTATTAATTTTTTTCTGTGTGAAGTATGATCGCTAAACCAAGTGGAGCAAGAAGGCTTTTGCTTATTGTAGCTGTTGATACCATCAAATCAGCAGGAACCCATAAGCCTTGCTTGAGTCTATCACCAAGATATATTTGAGATCGTAATTAAAGGTATGCAGCCTTCGAGATATAAAACGATGTCACTAAGAACTGAAGTTATTAATCTTAACACTTTTATCAATAAATTTTCCTTAAATATATTATCCGGATATAATTCATTGAGACGCCTATTCGTTAAAACAAACTGCCGTTCAACAGAGGTCCCTACAACAACTAGCCCCCAAGTGACATGTAAGTTTATATTTTTAACATTAAATGCTTATTTTGGCATGAAATACTTTGATCAGCACACTACATTAATCACATCGCACTGACGATTACGTTTATTTACATCAATAGTAATTAATGTTTCTTATAATTGCAATAAATTATTTGTGCATTAGACAAATTAATGGCAGTCACTTAAAGTAATCATTACTTGTTGTTTCAAGATCTAATATTTCTGGTTATGAAGTTACGACAAAAATAAATTTAAGTACAATACAAGTTTTCAAGATAATAAAGTGCCCTTAGTCATAAGTAAATTGAAGTACTCTGTTCAGTTAATAATTTCGTACAAACCAATATAAGTTGGTCCACGTCTTCTTAAAATATTCTGATTTAAATTTAATTATGAATGAACTTATCAACCAGAGGATCATTAGGAAAGTTGGAGCAAAGCACAGATGCTTTTTTTCTGCATTTGGTACTCCACCAGTATACGATCAAACTCAGGGATGTTAGGTTGTGGGACCAGCATATAACACTTAAGAAAATGTTCAAATTCAACTGGCTTAACTGATGTTTTTGGACCTTGTGTAGAGAGACGTAAATCAAATCGGTTGTGAAGGCAGCTTCGCTGTATTCTAAAATGGCAGCAATCAAACAGTGTGGGGAAATGGATTCTTATCCTAGATTTAGAGCATAAGGATTATAGGCTTCACCTTTCATGACATCGAAGGCACGCACTACTGGAGAGCTATAGAATAAGAGGAAGCGACTATCAAATTTCTCTTAGTCTTCAAAGACTTAGAAATCAACTGTAACTTCCTTAAATTCCTTTTGTTTGTGAACGTTTAATTCAGAATTAATGAATAAGCAAATGAATTGACTGAATCATCAGTTAACAGTACAAAGTAGTACGTACCTCATATTCCCGATATAACATGATAATAAATTATCACGTTACTCTAAACATGATTATCTTCAGTGGTAATAACTTTTTTTATGAAACTTCGAACATCAATGTACTGATTCAAGTATGAATACTTGAAATTTTTTTAAAATTTATATGGTTTGTGTGAAATCGATCTGTGGAAACTTTTCTTAAATAGTAATCAGAACAATACAGAATATTATAAATGCAGTTATTTCTAACTGGTGTCGAAATCTCCTAATATTTAATACTAGAAACAGATCACGGGACTGCACCGACATTCAGTTGATATTCATATTCCTAGGGTTGTAAAAAGCAGACGAAAATGTCAGTCAGCAAATTTTAAGTGACATCGGTTAGCTTATTCACCTCTTCGCATTAATTTGTAATTTTTATAAGCTGTTTAGACATTTTCGAACCATGCACATTTTGATACAAACAATATTTTCATCTCATCGTAAAAGCATATCGTCGTTTTCTTGTCTGTATTGTACTTGATGAATCCTGCACCACTTTTTAAAACTTAGTCTGATCAATGTAACAGAACGAATATGTAATGAACAAAACAGATTATTAATAGAGGCCTACCAAACCTAGAAGTTTGTTAAAGGACTATAGTAAAACCTTCTAAAAAGTAAAGGTTAGAGGCGAACAGACATAGGACCAAGATGAATACATTTTTCTCACCAATAAGCAGTCTTTAATAAGCTGTATCTGCAATATTAAAACAGTTGAAGTCAACTTAATAGTTTGAATCCCAACTATCCGATAGGTTGTCGGGATAGTTAAAACTAACCTACTAGGGTCATGAATACGTTACCACATGACTGTGTTGAATCTAGACACTGGTTGCAGTTGTCTAGACCTTGGTACATACCAAATTGTATTGATTACATTTAACCAATTATTGTAAACATATGCCAATGATGAATCGAACCACTTTTGTTCACTAACGACATATTAAGTGTCAACGAACTGAATAAAAAGTTTTTCGAAGTCATTTCAGTGTGTGCTTGCTTTACAGTTTAGGCATCCACATTTAATTCAGTATAAATGATAATACCATGGTTCAGTGTCCAGTTGACACAAAAATGTGTGAAATTTATATGCAGATCGGTTTTTATGAAGTATCGCAGAAGCTAGAAAAACAGCTAACAAGACGTTGATTACTAATTATTTTTCCTTCAAAATCACAAAAGTGAATAAAAACAGTGAGGTCGCATATTTTGTATCTGATCTAAATATCTCTAAGTGACTGTTGCAATCGTTTGAGGACAAACATAACAGGAATGTACCGAATTGACTCAGCCTAGACAGCTGAATCAGTATAAACCAACCTCATACTTGAAATCTACTTGGGTGAACTGGTCGTTTATTGATATTCAAGTCTTTATTGGATTGATATCTAGCAACCCTAAACATAGTATATATATGAGATATGACAATCTTAGTAACGAATTAATTTCAGGAACCAGATGGACCAAAGCATGCACAAATGAAATCTCAACACAACCCATCATCATGGAAAAGAGTATAGAATGGTAGTCAAATATCTACTCCTACTTCATAGACTTTAAAACGCCATTCGAAAGCGTCAGTCGTGAAGTCATTTAGAAACTGCTTCAACACTACAAAGCGCAGTGTTGCAAACATTCGTATACCTCATTCGACAGCCATATGATTTAGCATACCAAGGGATTCCTAACAGAAGCCTCACCGAAGCGTTCAAGGTGAAGATATGAGTAATAGTAGGCTGCATAATATCACCGATGATATCCCTGATTATGGTGAACTGGACCATACAGCAGACTGTGGACACTGGCGAGATGTGCATACGTTGGACCTACAAAAGACTGAAGATGAGTTGTGGTTCGTGGATGATTGAAGTCTGAGGTCAAACAAACTCGAAGACTTACATGCAAAAACCAAGAAGTCTTAGAAGTGGCAACGAGGACAGAAACTGGCATGAAAAGCAACGAGTTTGGAGTTCGATGTTGAGATGAACAAGATAATACAAGAAGGTAAGATTACCTAGTTAGCGCTCGTAGAGCTAGCTGAAAATGATAACAGAGAACATAGGGGAATGAAAATGTGCCTATGAAGCCAAATGTTCCACACGAAAAGCAAGTCGTTGTTGGCAATATAAACGATAATCCCTAAATATTTCATTATTTTCTAGGATAGGTCAGTGAATCTCTACGTTTGTTTATACTGGATATTAGAATTACGTCTATCTATAAAAATCGACGTTATAAAAATAATGTACTAGTTGGATCAATCTAATAACAAATTTTATTGTGCATAACAGTATTACTATTTAATAACAAGTAGTGGAGTACAAAATGGTACTTTTTCGTCTTTCTATCTATCGACTTTCCTATTAAAAGGAACGTATCCTCACCTTTGTGTGTTTACTACCTAAACCTAAATAAATTAAATACGCGACGTACAGCCACATCAGACAACATGCTTTCCAAAGAAAATACATAAAACAACATGATTCATAAAGGAAGCATAGGATTTGAGAATACAATAGCCAGAGATATGATGGAAAGACGAAATTCACTAGATATTCATTCACTCCTTCATGGCAATACACCTCGCAGTGATAATAGCTGAAGAACGTAAGCCTTTTTATATTCTGACTGGGTGATTGAAATCTGATAAACTAGTCTCAGACCTTCATAGTTCCAATCTCGACTTTTAGAGAATATGTAGGTGGGCACCAGTGAGAGATGGGTAACCAAGACAAAAAAGTTACCTAATACATCGTGATTTCTAATGTTTCTCTAAATTTTATCTGTTCATGAGAGAATTAATCTTAAGATCACTCAAGTGCATACGCATCGAACATGTTGATATTTTTAAGTTATTATCACAATTCTTGAAATTAAGACACCTGCGGCTGACTACTAATCATGATGCCATTTAACGCCATAGATCTGTTTGTTTTCCCCTACCTAAAACTGCTACTAGGATGACATCCAATGCAAATTGAATCAAAGTCGTAAGATATACACCCTTACTGAAAGGAAACACCATGACACATACTTTATTCGCTAACATAAATCCTATTCGGTCAGAAAAATAATATTACGTTGTGATAGGTTTACTGGTCCAAAAGCCAAGACAGTTTTCTTTAATTAATAAAAGTTTTGACATTGTCAAACCTGACAAAAATATCAACAGCTATGCCTGTTACAAAAGTGACACTTATTCCCTAGGAAATGAGTTTTTCCAAATTATTAAGAATTACAAATTACATTATTTATAGGAAACATGTTAAAATAGTGACATTTCAATTAACTATAGATGACATTGGTGAAGTGAAAACATGATTACTTCGCACAGTATAAAATGCTGCCCAATAGTACACATGAAAATAGAAGCTAAAGTCTTAGTGTATGTTTTATAGATCTTTTCATATAACTCTAACAGTAGATTGAATTTTCTGATTTGGTCAAGACTTTAAAAAGTTCTACTTATGACAGAGGTTTTTCTGTTGGCTTGGAGTCTTCTATTGCACTCAACATATACATTTCCGTGTAATGTAGGTATTTATGCATCTAAATAAACATGTACTGGTAAATCAGACAGTATCATCGGTAATAAGTTCGTTTCTTTCACCCTGCACATGATTCACTTATATTCTGAAAGAAACAGAATGACTTTTAGAAATGGTTAACTCAATGAAATATAACTAGTTATCTGTTTCTCTGCTACGCTATAGACTACAATACACAGCTGTTACATTTAAATAAAGCTGAAAAATGTTTTCTGTTGTACTTTTCATCCAACATGTTAAAATTTTACCTGAATATCTTGAAGACTGTTCATTTCATCAATTCACATGTGACTACATTATCAGTGGAATATATGTGGTATGGTTTGAATGATTTCCTCTTACTGTACTGGTGTATACTATCACACTATTTATTGAAATGACTTTCCTATATCTTCTTCTTTCAGCCCCTACAGGTAGTCTGAAGCAATGAATTAATTTTTTTAATTACTAAGCCATCTTTTCCTTATACATTAAAAACTATGGATATAAGTAATAAAAACAACATTAACAGCACACAATAGACTGCGATGTAGTGTTTGAAAGCGCTTCTATTTAGGTTTTTCTTTTCAGCTGAATAATTAGTGTTATCCCATCTTTGAAGTTTATTAACTTGTATTTCGGTTAATACTTAGTTGTGATCTACAGCAGCATAAAGGATGCAGTCAGTAACAGATTTAAGTCCCGGAATTTCTAATTAAATTCTTAACAGATAGTAGTATTAACGACTGATACAAAATTAGTTATTGATACAGTTTCTGAACGTTTTTTCTGCTGTGAATAATAGTTGTTCATACCTTTAGAAGGAAAAAATACATGTTAGAAGATGGGTTTCATCGGCTAACATCCTGAAAGTAGGTTTCCATAGCTCGTTTCTTGAAATCTAACCAATTTTAGGTCCTTCCGAATAAAATCTAATTTGAGAATAATCAAAAGTCGGACAATGGATCTACGTAAAGTTTCTTAAATTTAGGCTGCTAACGGACTATAGTGTAAATTAACTGGATATCGGGATACCTAACAGAAGTCAAGTCAATGGTTTATTTCTAATATTGTGCCCGTTTTTAATTTTTCATACATCCCCAGAATAATTCAAAATCTTACTGAGGGTATTTTCAGTTTCATATACTTTATATTTTCAAAAGTTGTTACTGTTGTTATCATTATTGCTGACGTTATTATGAACAGCTTGTATTTAAATGATTTTAGAGAGTATAATTTGTTCAGCTATCGCATATATATCAGCCAGTTCAGTATTCTTCAGTCAAAGTGATAAAACAGTATCTATAACAATAATAATAAACTTATTTAGCCGCTCAAAACGCTAGCAGCGAATGTGAGTTACTATTTGTTGTCTCAGTGACCCCTGATCAAAAACTTTTTTTTGCCTGTGTCATTCTCAAAATTATCCACGCATCTTCCGGATGAACCGGTTATATCTTTTCAACTGAAGTTAGCACATCTTTTGATTCTGTGCATCCATCAATAAAAGAAGCTGTGAGTGAAATTTAAAGTAAAATAAAACCCAAAGTGCGTTAATTTAAGCAATCAATAAGAAAAAGAAAAAAATGAGCAAAGAATATCCTTTTCGATAATTTCCTCTTCTGGCTCTATAATTATATATATATATATATATTTCTATACATAGAATATTCTAGAATAGATGTCAGTAACAAAATTGGTGTTTTTTTTAAATAACATCGATTTGTTAAGTAAGATCAAAGGAATTACATTTCACTAGTTTCATAAATTATAATAAGCATACATATATAAAAGCAAATAGAATATCAAATGAAATCAAAGAAATTTACAAAATAAACCGAGGATCATTAGAACCTTGATGGCCAAGGTAAGGATAGTGTCTGAAACAGCTTCTTTTGCATACATAAGTTACGTTTCTTAGTGTGAATCCCAACGGCACCAGCTGTATGTAGTAGACGAAACCTTAAGGTGAAGTTAAGATTAGTTGGTATGCAGAAGATGACTTTGAAAGCCTCCTTAACATCAGTCTTGTGTTCTGTATTCACAAAATGGGATAGAAGAGAACTCTGAATGCATTTTGTTTGTCCTTTACTTAACCACACAGTGTGGTGTTCCCAAATACAATGAGAAACATGCCTAACTGTGCGGTCTATGTAACTGGGTCCACACGGGCAGTCAAATTGGTAGATAAACATGGAAGAGGCTAAATTAGGCAGTTTATCTTTAAATACTCCCAAACACAAAAGAGGAGTGGTTTTGCATTTCGAAGGCGCTGTGTTAGTATCTCACTGATTTTATCCCCAATGAACTGTATTTGTAGGAATAAGGCCTTTTTGAAACTATTGGTACCTAGGGCTGCTTTGATTTTAGATTCATATTCTTTTCAATAAACTTTTCTGGATAGCCATTTTCACTTAACAACCGTTTAATATTATTAAGTTGCGATTCAAGAAATTTATCCGAGCAAATTGCTCTTGCTCTGTGAACCAAGCACTTTATCAGATTGCGTTTATATCTCAAAAGCACGAAGCTGAAAAAATAAGTATACTGACCTATCGATGTAGGTTTTCTATATACACTTCTTATCGCGCCATCCTCTTTTCTAGTCATAAGGACGTCTAGAAATGAAATACTAGAGTCTTTCTTTCTCAATAGTAAAAATTTATGGCAGGATGAACATATTCAAATTTGTTCAGGATGTCCTTTGCTTCTTTCTTATTTTTCATAATCAAAAATGTATCATCCATGTACCGACAGTAGAACTCTAGTTCATCAGTGACGTCCTTCAAAGGCTCATTCTCTAGTTTTGCAAGGGAAGTATTGGCTAGAACAGGTCCTAGTGGCGAACCTGTCGCCACACAATCGATTTGTCTTTATAATTATTAAATAAAAAGTGAACATTCATCGTGCATTTCAAGAAAAGCTATTTTATAAAAGATATAGGAATGCCAACATCGATGTTCCATCTTATGGGTTCTTCGCATACAAAGTCCACTGTTTCCAAGTGTGGTGGATTGGTGAATAAGAAAGATACGTCAAATGATATCATGAATTTATTGTCAACATTTAAATCTTTTATCCTTCCAACAAATCCTTTACGCTGTGCTTCACCAATCCTGTATGTAGAGGCTGTAAGAGTTCGACTAACCATTCGACTACGGGATGATATGGCGAATTTAACATTTCTAATACTGGATGAAGCGGTAAGCCTATTTTTGGCGAACCATATAATCTTGGTGTGAACGTTCCAGTGTGTTTACTGACTTTGTGAGACAAAACCTTGTTTTAACTAACTGTTTCTTTACCTTTTTAATCAGATCCAAAGAAGATGAGATTTTTCGGCATTTTAGATTGTCACTAAGAATAATATTCACCTTCTCGAAGTAATCCGGTTTTTCATGATAACCACTCCTGAATATTTAGACGGCCTTGTTATTACTATGTGATCATTTTTCGGAGAAAATCTAGGACTTCTTTCTGTTTTTCGATCTACATGCTATCCGAGTTGCGTTTAATATTTACATAATTATGGCAACAATCAACTGGAGCTGACTTACGTCTTTCAACAGCTTCAGTTGATGAAGGCATAAGGCCTTCGGTTTGAACGCAGAGACATTCAAAATGATTTTGTGCATCCATTTTGTTACATGGCTATTACAAAATTTAGGGCCAAGCAACAAAACCTGTAGATCCACTTCATCAAGGACTACATGCAAAAGATTATACACATAACGACTTGGGCTCTGAGGAAATCTTGCTTCACGTGTCTTTTTCTCCAGGCTGTGTAACAGCTTCGTACGTTTCTTTTCTTTCCTTCTACTCACAATTTTATCCGCATAATCTAACAAAACTTCTTTAAGTGTTGTGGTAGTTCATCGACAACATAGAACCTTTCTGTGACATTCTCCGATAACTCACTAATACATGTTTGTATTGAGTCAATATTGCTATTGACGACTGTTCGAGAATATTCTATGTATATGAACATATATTTAATAGTAGAGCCAGAAGAGGTAGTTAACGAAAAGGATATTGTTTGCTCGATTATTTGTTTTTCTAGATGCCTAAAAGAATACTTCCACTATATTGAAATCAATAAGAATTTGAGAAAATAAAAAGCCTTCTGTGGTATTAAACATACACACTATCTTTAAAAATTAAATCACAGGATAATTCACTCATTAATGTGTATTACAAAGGCAGTACACTTCGTCATAAAAGTGATTCTGTGTTACGTAAACAAACTTCTATGGGTAAGTTCAACAAATAGAATGAAAAATGAATAATCTACAGATCATTTTCCATTGAATCTGACTGGTAGGGTTACACAGAATCAGTGTATGTTTCATCTGAAGGAACCCAAATATGCATTCATCAGTCACGCAACAATCTCACAGATACATCCATATCATGCAAAAGTTTATTGATTTGGGGCTTTATATTCTAATGTTCCGCTAAAATGTTAATGAGTCCGCATTCATTTCTACAAGTGAATCAGTTTTCACAAGATTTCTGAAACGATACTACAAAGAATGCATTTACCTATTAATGTTTGTAAAATGTTTACCAAATAACTTTAGATCTGATTTCATTAAACTCCCTTTTTGAATAAATTCATACAATATATTATTTCACATACAAAGGTAGAGTGTAGTTTTCAGTTAAATTTGTTAACTAACGAGGGAAGTCTCCATGTTTATATGGGCTTAATAGTTAAACATGTGAGGACAATTTCTGAAGTCCGTCATTACACTAGCGTTAATTCGCCTAACGTATATGCGATGTTTGTATGATGAGGACAAATTTTAATGATAATCATCTCTTTTGAAAGGTATATTTGAAAAGATAATCTTAAAACTTGGTATATTTTCATTAATCAAGTGTCGAGAAATTAGATTAAGAGTTAATTAAGCTGTAAACGATATCAACTCAAAATAAGACCAGTTTCAAAGTAAACACTTGTTTTCATAATCGACTTTATTAACAATACATATCACTGTTATTCAGAGGAAATTGAATAAATTCATTCCTTGATTTAAGAAGGTAAAGGTAATCAAAAGGAAATCATGTAGGTTACCACAAAAATATATTCAGGATCAAAATTGTAATGGATGTTTTAATCAGTCAATAAACGTTGAATAGCGGCATATATACAAACCTAAGTGCTGGATGACTCCAGTCATTTGGCTGACCGTCTCCGACAAATTAACAGTGACTGCAAGTACACTGTGACAGTGTGGCCACCCAGCCTTATGACCACAGTGGGAGCTTGATTGATGAAAATAGAGGTTACCAGTAAGGACCAGATATATGAGATGTGTTACACCTTGGCAGTTAATCAATGTTTATTCACTTTTTACTGACGAAAGTAGAAAAGTGTAAATAGCTGATTTTTATTTCATATTATACACATTAACGCACCAACTGAAGACGGAACTGTCTAGTTACAAACAGAATCATGGGTTTGATCTCTTTAAGAGGTAACTTTTACCTTGTTTACACACCTACCTTTTACTAAATTGCTGTCAAATGCATGTTGTAGAATCCTAGTAAAGGCTGTAACCGTTGTTATCTATCAGTTGAAGCGTGACCATAAGTCCAACTGTTACTCTGTCGCAAATCAATTCAAGTTGAAAATCAATGCCATAAATCTTCAAAATTATCTTGAACATGACATAATAAAGAAACAGTGATGATTGCCACTGGTCCGAACTGTTTACTCTTCTATTTTGAAAAAGTAATAAGATATATATACATATATCTGCATAAAGCCAAATTGCCACGGCAAGGTTCAAAAAGCAGTTACACTCAACATATAGTAAGCATACTGCGCAGTCTTAATGAAATGGAATCAGTGTTACTGGTAAAAACTATTAAGTTTCGCTCTGCAGCTTATTAGGCTGCGATAATATGAAAAGTTACTGAAGGTAAATCCACTTATTTAGGAATACCACTGTGGTGACAACAAATAAACAAAATTGACTTCGCACACAATAAAGCTTGAGTAGAATCCAGACATAAATTCCAAAAAAGAAGTTTCAGTAATGCATGTACATATGGACTTCATTATTTACGATTATACAGCTCGTTTAATTCCACAATTCAGTTCGAAGTGGGTGATGATAAATGTTACAACAGTTGCATGGGTACCAGGACTTGATGTTGACTTCATCACTGTAGGAATGGAGTAAAATCTTGTACGTAAACCCCATAAATTCCCATTGACTACCGGGCAAATGTTTCTTCAGGGTAGAACAATTTACTTTATTATTCATCCTTCCAGTGAACATTATAACAATTTTCAAACGTTGTAGCTGCTGTTCAGCACACTGCATTCAGAGACGACAACAGCGCGTTGCTTCTGTTTCTACTCATATTTGTTGTGATTAAATATTTCAGCATTATAAGAAGGAAACAGGTGTTTATCATAATCTGGCTTTTAAAATTAACATTAATTAATTAACGGGCACCAAAATAATGTGATTCAATTTATTTTGTTCATTTACGTATCTCATGCGAATATTACACATAGTATATTATAAACTGGAAGTGAGTAGATTAATTTGCTCACATCCCTCCTGAACATGATTTCAGTTGAAGGGAAGGATAATGACGCATAAGAGTTGGCAAGAATCGAGTTGAAGTTTCTTCATGCTTTCAGTTTTCTTCTGATACATGTCAGCAGTAGGGGATTAATATTCACACTTGCCCTATTAGTTATTGTCCTTCATCTCCTTCAGAAAATTAAATCATTCACCTTAAATCAAACAGTACTCATTCAAAAAGCAAGCATTTTCAGTAGTGACCCACCAATAAGGAATAATAGAAGATAAAGGCAAAAGAGTGATTGTATGATAAACATACGAATTTTTCAAGAATGTCTCAACTTAAATTAAGATTTACTTACTTGTCTGCAATTTTTCGTTCCAGCCACCCCTACAAAAGTAACTTTGATTACTACAAGTAAGTTCTACCAGTCTTCAATAAAAACAGTCTTTATTGGTACAAATTAATTCTTATATGATAAACTATATTATATAACTTGTGTTCATCGTAGTCCAATGATCGCCAAGTTCACTGTTACAACTCTGTTACATATTGTAAGACACCAGAATTAAATATTAATCACTAAAAGAACTGTACATCGATGGTTCAGCAGAACACTTGCTGACCATGCATGTGGTCCACGGTTCGATCCCTGGCCGGAGCACTCCTAAAGCTCACTAAACCGGTAGTAAGGCCGATAAAGAGAGGCTAGTCGTGAGGCTAGCAACTCCACTCCGTAAAAATAAGACCACTGCAACCGAAGCCTCAAAACTCTAGCTTGAAGCACAACGTTTCACTGGGAACGTAAAGGAATAAAATAAATATAGTAATAAATAGCTAGAAGAATTCTACCTGTAGGAAGCTATTCATTTTGACTTGGAAAATAAATGTTTACAATTATCTTCTCACAGTTTGATTAAACCACTCATATCTTTTTAGGCACTACAGATTGCCTGTAATTTGATAAACGAACCAATATTGTGTGCTGGATCAAAATATTGTTTTCAGCTTTTAAGGTGATATTATGACAAGTATAACAGATACACTCCGAAATTAAGATCTCTCAGGTGACGTCGAATACATAAAAAAAGATACATCAAAATAGTTGTACTAATTAAAGTGGAAATTGATTTAACGAAGTAATTGGAAATTTTAGAATTTTTGCAGTCGTCTCTCCACTCCAAAATGTAAATTTTTACCTCGCATCTGGCTTCCTCTGATACTCCAGCTGGCTGAAAAGATTGAAGAGACTAATTTCATCATGCTTTTTAAGTAGTTATAAAACAAATTGGGCATCAGTGAGTTGACTCCTAACCAGATATCGCTAAGGAGACGACAGGCTCTGAAATATGTCAACTGAAGTCTACCAATTACAATGATTGGTTACTTGTGTGTAAGCAGTCTTATGCGTCTGGTCACCAGAATGGGTGCAGAATGAATTTCATTAGTCAAGTTTGTAGTATGACTACAAGTTAGGTGACTTGCCATGACGGTGCACTTTGAATTGCTGCTAAGGGGTTTGAAGATATCCTGAGTACAATACTGGGTGACAAGAGTTTGAGGATTCATGGGGTTAAATATGAGAATTCAACCATACCCTATTTAGTGCTGGGATTATGTGGGGAAATTGATATCAGAAAAGAAATGATAAACCTATTTTATAATCTGTAAATAATCGGTTACTTACTTCTACAACCAACTATACATTATTATTACTTAAATTAATTTCCTCACTAATTTCAGTTTTGCGTTTATCCGTTTTGGATGTATATGTATAAGATGTCTAATTCTTGCAACATAAAAATGTTAAAAATTTCATTCTGCATAGAAAAATACCGTCCGATCCTTCAAGGTTGAGGATAATTCTTGCTGACAAGCGTTCATAACACGAGACCTAGGACTGACTCCAACCACCTTAAAAACATCAGGAATATTATATCATGGTCACTTAGTTGACTGGTGTACAGTAGAAACATAGATTCCGAGCTCAAGTATTAAGAAAGAATTGAGTCATTGGAGAACGGCATTAAGAAGGTTTAATGGAACCACTAAATGGTCAGTACAGACGTCAGCAGATATGACAGAGATGAGCTGGCATATTCATTCTGTGCTGTTTTGTACTTGCATTTAATGACGTGGCTATGTAATTTATTGCAAATGTCTAACTGTGGACTACTCTGAAATGCTTTAGCAAAAAGATAGCCTAACTTGGTTTGAAAGAATGATGCTCCTACCAAGATATGATGTCGGTTGAATAAATCATTAAATATCATTCAAAGGTATTTCGAGTAGTTTCAATCTCTTCGACTATTCCTTGATACTCTGATAGAAATATACAGTATGACAAATTAGCGTATAGATATAAACGTATTTAATAATCTTCAAAGTCTAAGAGTTTTCATTGGATAACACTATTTAGGTAAATCAAAGACAAAATGTCAATTGAACATCCCGGATCATGTACGCTGCTTTAATTTTTTCACTTGCTTACAATCTGATAAATTCAGCGAATTTGAATAAACTGAGCACTGACACATTTTATAACAGAGTAAGGAAAGTAAATTATTCAAAGCTTAATAGTATGTCATCTATTGAATACAGGATATGACACAAACACTGAAATTACATTCAGCATTATTATTGATAAACAATGCAAATTTGATTCTGGTATTCGGTTGGACGACACACACGAAACAACATCGATTCCATTCAATCACGCGTTCTCGAGCTGGAACGAAATGTCTACTCAAGAGCTTATGCAGTCGAAGATTTAGATCAAGAACTACGCCACTCTTTCGAAGAATATGTACAACAATATAAATTTGACTAATCTCAATTTTGAGAGACTACCTCAACTAGGTAGTTAAAACTATATACTCATATTCGTGAGAAAATAAATCTTAAATGCATTCTAAACACGGTAAACGCCCATATTCTCTTTTTTTAGTTTACTATCTTAAACATATATATATTGTAAATAACTCTATAAGCTTAGTTGATATCAATTGTATGTTCAGAAGTGACAAGATGTACCAAAACAGAAGTATGATGGAACTTCTGCTGTCTGCTCATGAAGGATGATGTTTGGAAGTATAACGATCAACATGGTTGATATTAAGGGTAATGAAACTGGCTTGAGAAAAGAGCTTGATTTGGTAGAAACAAAATATAGCAGGAACTAGCAAGTTTATTGTTGTTGCGTGAATTTAATAGACAGTATAACACTTATATATTAAATGTTATTTACGGGCAGTTTTCCAACACTATCAAAAATGTGATATCAATACAAAACTGTAGTTTACGGAGATTGATATTAACATGCCGATTTTCTAAATCAGTGATTTATTTATTATTATTGCTCCATTGGGTTCCTAGTGGAACATAGGGCTTCAACTGCACGTCTCCATTTGCTTCTGTCTTCTGCTGTACTTTTCACCTGCATCCATGTTAGTCCATACTCTTTCAACTCCTCTTCACACGATCTCCTCCATGTCACCCTTGCTCTGACGTCCCGTTCGCCGCTTCCCTTTCGGGTTCCACTCGAGGGCTTGACGCGCGATGTCACCCAGCGGCTTCCTCAGCGAGTGTCCGATCCATCTCCACTTTCTCCTGCATATTTGTTGGGCGATTGGTTCTTGCTTTGTTTGTTCCCATAATTCCTTGTTGGTGATTCTTTCCGGCCATCTGATCTTCAGTATAGAGCGAAGACAGTTGTTAATAAAGGTCTGCAGCCTTTTGGAAATATTCTTTGTGACCCGCCAAGTTTCTGATCCGTATAGAAGAACTGACTTTACGTTTGTATTGAAAATCCGAATTTTGTTGTTGATGCTGAGTGACGAAGATTTCCAGATTGATTTCAGGTTGATGATGAATGTGTTTCTCGCCTTCCCGATTCTCGATTTGACATCCTCGTCCGTTCCTCCTGTAGTTGAGACAATGCTCCCTAGATAAGTGAATGAAGTAACCTCTTTCAAATCCCTCCCGTTGATGGTGATTGACGCTGGATGTTGCTGTTTTGTTGTTGTTGGTTGGTTATTTTCATAACCTCCGTCTTGTCTATGTTCACTTGGAGTCCTGTCTTTGCTGCTCGCCTCTTCGACCAGTTTGTCGGTTTTCGCTTGTAAGTCTTCGATTTTGTGTGACATCAAACATAAATCATCCACGCGCGAAATCCAGGTCTTCTAGGTTCTTCACGTCGGTCGTTTCCCACTGTCTGACGCATAATCCAGTCCACCACAATTAGGAATATCATTGGTGATAATAAGCACCCTTGTCTGACTCCTGTGTTTACTCCAAACGCCTCGCTGAGTTTTCCGTTGTGGATCACTTGACATGTGCCGTTGTCGTACAGCTGTTGAATAAGGTTGATGAATATTTGGGGTACGCCATAGTACTCGAGTAATTTCCAAATTACTTCACGTCAACGCTGTCGAAGGCCTTCTCAAAGTCTATAAAGTTGAGGTAGAGGTTTGATTGCCATTCCATGCTTTGTTCTGTGATGATGATGCGTAGAGTTGCAATTTGGTCAGTACATGATTTGCCTTTCCTGAATCCAGCTTGTTCTGGTCGGAGTTCTGTCTCCAGTGCGTCCTTTAATCTCTCCAGGATGATGCGACTCAGGATTTTACTTGGCGTCGATAGGAGCATGATTCCTCGCCAGTTCTTGCAGAGTCCTAAGTCGCCCTTCTTTGGTAGTTTCACGAGGTAACCTTTCCTCCAGTCAGTAGGCACCTTTCCCTCCTTCCAGACCTTTTGCAATAATGGAGTCAGCATGTCTGCTGTAGTCTCTGGGTCCGCTTTCAGTGCTTCAGGGGGTATTCCATCTGGTCCGGCTGCTTTTCCAGCTTTCAGAAGCTTGATTGCATTCAAGACTTCAGCTCTCGTTGGAGGATTGGTGTCAACTTGCAGTTGTGTGCGCGCTGTTGTTGGTATTTCTGGACGGGTTGCAGGTGATGGTCGGTTCAAGAGTCCTTTGAAGTGATCCGCCCATTGTTTAATCTGTTTTTCTTCCTTGGTAATTGGGTTCCCTTGGCTGTCTTTTATAGGTTTCGCTTGTGTTGGTCTCTTCCCGGATAGAGATTTGGTTATCTGATATAGTGTCCTCAGGTCCCTTTTGCCTGCTGCCTTCTCAGCTTCAGTGGTGAGGTTGTCGTAGAATCGTCTTTTGTCCTTCCTAGCACTCTTCTTCACTTCTTTGTCCAGTGCTTTGTAAGTTGAGCTCAGCGTCTCCTTCTCCTGTCCGTCCTTGCATTGAATCATTTTCTCTTTCACCATTCTCCTCTCTTCTATTAATTTCCAAGTGTCCGTTGAGAGCCATTCCTTGTCTTGTCTCTTCTTTCTTCCTAGAACCGTTGAACACGTTTCGTTGAGAATCGCCTTCAGAGACTTCCAATGTTCTTCCACGCATGATTCTTCAGTGATGTCGCGTAGTGTTTCCTGCTTTGCTCTGACAGTTGCAGTGAAAGTGTCTTTTGTGGTTGTGTCCTTCAGTTTGAGTGTTGAACTTGCATTGTGGCCTATCCCCAGCTATCCTCGAGGCTTTTAGTTTCACCTTGAAAGTCCCTTGTACTAGATAGTGGTCTGAACCCACATCTGCTCCTCTCCTTGACCTTGTGTCCAGTAGGCTCCGTCTCCACTTTCTTGAAATTGAGATGAAGTCTATTTGGTTCTTGGTGTTTCCATCTGGTGAAATCCATGTCGTCTTGTGTATATCCTTGTGTTTGAACACACTACCGCCAATCACCAAATCATTGAAGGCGCAGAAGTCTGAGAAGAGTTCACCATTGTCGTTCATTTCGCCGAGGGCCTCACGACCCATGGTGAGTTCTCTTCCTGTGTTGTCTCCTCCCAGCTTCGCATTCATGTCGCCCATCAGGATTTTGATATCGCCATTTGGGACGTTGTCCATTATTGCTTGTAGTTGTCTGTAGAACGCCTCCTTCTTCTCTTGTTCTGAGACGTTTGTAGGCGCATAGCATTGAATGACTGTAACTTTCCTTCCTTTTGAGTTGAACCTGGCTGTCATTATCCTGGAGGAGATTGGTTCCCACTGCATGAGAGCTTTGGTTGCTGTTGGTGACATCATGATGGCCACTCCCTCGGTGTGCTCGTGGTTGTCCTCTGGGTGGCCGGAATAGATTACTGTCTCTCCAGTAGGTAGTTGGCACCTTCCAGTTCCGTTCCATCTGCTTTCGCAGATTCCCAACACTTCTATTCTGTACCTTCTCATTTCAGCGGCTATCTGGGCAGCCTTTCCAGTTTCGTACATTGTACGAACATTCCAGGTACCCATCCTTACTTTTGCTTTCATCGAAAGAAGGCACATCGGCTGACTGGCTTCCCGAAGGCTTTCAATAGCCTGCGTCATTTCGCTTCTCCGATTCCAGCAAAAAATAAGGCTATTGTTTATGTAGCGATTTGGTTGTTTTACAGGGGTGGAGTTGCTAGCACCACGCCCCAACCGTCCCTCTTTACCCGGGCTTGGGACCGGCTAGAAAACTAGAAAGCTAGTAGCCTAGCAAGCTAGTAATCTGGCGAGGTTTCTAAATCAGTGATATACTTAATAAATATATGAGGTATCGAATGGTTATCTCATTATAGTTCGTTACCATCTGATTTGATATAATGATGCTTGCATATTCTGATTAACACAATTATTATCACCATCCGTTGATTTGAAACGTCATAGTTCGTTGCCAGAGACAGGAGATAAATCTTTGGTTTGACTAACAAGACTGTTAAATTATAATAATGTATGAAAACAGAGACTTTCTTAGAATTCGAGAGTCTTGTTAGTCAAACAGAAGACTTAGTTGCGGTCTATGACGAAGAACTACAACATTTTAAATCGGTTGTTCTCGACTGATGCATAAAATTTAGAAATTCAAAGGAGAAATTATCATCAACTGATTAGCGAATTATGTACAGATAAGTGAAGAGCCATTGACGAAGCAGTAAATCAAATTAGAAATTTATTATGTCGTTTTATTACTGTTATCAATAATTGATCTTATCTTATGATATGAATACAGTAAAGTATAACAAATTCAGGTTATTTATTTACTTTATCTTGTTCAGTCTCGTCAGAGGGAATCGAATGCATGGGAAAATGCCGTGCATTACATGTTAGATGTGTTGATTTAATGAAATATGCGGTCTGCTTTGAATAGTCTACTATCTGGTGAAGCATTAGGACTTCTAAAAATCCTACTGAATTTTGTACGTATCCTTTGTATAAATCAGCCTATGTAACCAACGATTCACCGTCTATTCCCATTATTCATTTCAGCGTAAACATCCTTACCTTGTTTATTTCTAAATATTAACAGAATTCCCTAAGTCACCTCTGCGATTTGACCACCAGACTAAGAAATTTGTCTCTGCGATATTCTTTGACTAAGCTTCAACATTCAAATGCAACTAGCTTAAATTTTCGGTCTTTTATTGTGTTTCTTTCACGATCGTCAGTAAGGTGTTCCTGAAACCTCTAAGGAAACGATGCGATGCTAGAAACTGAAACACCTACCACTAATAATTACGCTACCACTGAGGGGCTCATTACATAAAATTCAGTATTAGGCAAGTTCACTATGTATCATGGCACCTTTGTAAATTATGTTTGCCTATAACTAAATGTAAACTATCGAAAAATCCGAATGGTGGCTTCTATCTTAGCCTCTTCCTATTACTACATTCAAAATTACAAGCTAGGAACGATGACTATTTAATACGGATAAATATTTAAAACTGAAACAAATATCCAACCTTCTTGTTACCACTACAACGTAGGTACAGTAACGGAACAAAAAAGAAGTGAGTTGAACTTTTTACTTTATTTTTTACAAAAATGGACAAACATGACAAATGATGATATTTCTCATAAATATGATATTGTTTTATTATATTAGTGGAACATTTCATATTATCTTGTGAAACCAAGTTGTTTGAGTTGATATAAGAAAATATATTTGCACGGATGCTCGTGTCAGTTGGCAGAGAACTTACATGATCTGAATTTCATGATTTTCAGCACTCATCAATAGGCTTATTAAAAACATGAAAAACACAGAAGTCAGATTTGAATTTCTAAAGTCAGATATTTAAACTCGGTTACAAGGAACGAGATATGAGGATATAAGCCACATTCACCATGCGGTGACTGATTATAATACCCATTCATCCACCTTGAATAAAGTGGAGTGAGATTCAAACTCTGGATTTATCCTCTGAAAGTCAGGTGCTAAAGCCAGTAACCTCCTGAAAGATACATATTTATGTAGAGAAATCCATTACCTAGAAATTGCTCTATCATGAGAGAAATCGCCTGATCATAAATGTAGTATTTCTACTGATTTTAATGACTTCATGCTGAGGATAAGACTTACAGGTATGTCAATGAAACATAAACAGAATTCATGAAAAATTTCATTAGGATCTACAATGATTTAGGAAATCGCTGGAAACAAACGCCGCAAAACAACAAACTTCACACATTTAGTGACGCTTCAGTTATGAGAAGCCATTGTTCCAAAAAGGTAGAAACTACACTCCTCAGATTACGAAACTAGAAACCTACCATATTTCGACGGTTTACAGCTTGTGCTATCTCAATATACACTAGCTTTACCAACCAACGTCAATCGTGAGTATCTTTCCTCAAATTCACATTGGTGGATCTCACCAATCACAAACTTTTCCCAAAACTTCGAGGAACGCACCTTTAAACCATTCACTAGAGGACAGCGAATTCCAATGAATTCCCCTTTATTTGAACAAAGATAGAGCCAACATTGATACAAAATATAAATCCACCTTATTACGTCAGTTTTCATCGGCTGCGTACTTGATATCTCTACACGACAAAGGGGCACACTAATGCTTCCAATTGATAGATTTGGTTGACAATAGAGTGTGGAAGAGTACAGGCATATATCGGGCTATCGACCAAAGGACGGGTGTACTGCTCAGCAATCCGCTTCGTCCTCCTTTATGGCTGTGAGACCTGGTCACTGAGAGTGGAATACATAAAAAGATTAGCTGTCTTTGATCATAGGTGCCTGCGTTCTATCTCCTGTGTGAAGTGGTATAATAAGGTGAGCAATATTGAGGTTAGGCATCGAGTGCTAGGTAAGGAGGGAAAATCAATCGACGAGTCTGTGAAGCTACATCAACTGAGATGATTAGGACATGTTACGTATGCAGAGTCGTCTCCTTCGTCGACAATGGGCAATGTTAGCTAACATAGGGTCAGGCAGGAAAAGAGCTAGCGGTGGTCAAACCAAAACATGGCTTCCTCAGTCAATGAAATTCACAACAGTTAGTTTAAACCAACCAGGTAGGAACGTGTAGATTTTCTGGTTGGGATCCTCGGGACGATGAAAACCATTGGCTGGCGACAATCGGTGATATGGCTCAAAATCATTCTCAATGGCGCAGATGCATCCATTCCTTGTGACTCATAATTTCCAATGAAACTATGTTGTTCTTCCTTATAACTATTCCTTTTGTCTCATATCCCTGTCTACTGTCATTATTTTTCATTTCTTTTCTTGCTTTGTGTGCTACATGGAGTGTGGCGATTCGAATTGCTGCACATCGGTTCTATATTGAAAACTGACAGACAGGCATATATCCAGTATAACTGCTTGATATCTGTAGTGGTCACATTTTATGAACAATAAAATCACCTTGATATATGTATGTTTATTTCTGCAGAATTTCCAATTATTAAATTTTGTAAGTTTCATTTAGAAGATGTTGTTAATTATTCAATCCTTTTACAGACCATATAGCAGTATCGTGATAACTCGATGATGACATTTATTAGATGATTACTAGTTCATCTCTATTGATTACTAGACGTTATGTTTTTATTGCTGCACCGTTACAAGAATTTGCTTTCTGATACCGACACAGGTCACCACTAAACCATGCTATCTTTTAGAATGACTTTAAAATATCAGGAACTCCATTTAACTGACAAGATTTCCTAGTACACTTTGCTTGTGCTGTATGTAGTCTTTGAGTTCACATATACAGCAACCGACATGCAATGTCAGGCTGGTAATGAGGCAAAGGAGAATCTGGAGGTCGGTAAATATATTGTTCGACACTGTTTAACTGATACAACAGTCAAATAGTGATATTCAAATAATAGAGATTATTTGCCTTCATCTCAATCATCTGTCTAACAAATTAAACTAAAATTGACAATGAGACAAATCTTCATGAAGTTATTTATTATCTCATTTTGTAGATTGGTCAATGGTTTTCTTTAAATCCTTTAGTTTAGAGTGCAGCATAAGACTTCATAATTGAAATTTCAACAGCGGTGGTGTTAATTTTAACAGGATTGGATTGTTAGCCCTACGCCCAACCTTCTTTATTATCCGGGTTTATCACTGTCTATGCCAGGTTTAGGAGAGTATCAGCCGGGAGTTGAACCCAGACTTCCCGCGTGGCCTGTGGGGGTACTATCATTAAACCACCGACGCACAAGTGCTACCAAGAGAAAAACAATGTCTCACTGTAGGATCCGAACCTACTCTACCCACTGCTGCAGTCAGAAACATTACAACTGAGCTATTCCGGCTCTGACCATCAGTATTACTACGTATGGCCGAAGATTCCAACATCAAAAAGATTGTTTATTGGAGTATATTTGAAATAAAAAGCTTACTGTTCTTAAAACAATTTCAACTTTCAATCGGATTAACCATATGTGTACTATTTCAGTTTGGAATGATGGTAAGCTTTTAAATGCTTCATGTACTAATGCAATTCGCTCATAAAGATACTTGAATGATTATGCATCCAATCAGCCTAACTCCTTATTCGTCCACATTAGTTTATGTTATTCCCCCACACAGTATACGGTTTATGATGTCAAATACCTAGCAAATGAATAAGGATCTGTGTATTGCGCTGTAACTCTTTGTAACGCACAAACATATGCAATACTGTTTGTCTGGTTTCCCAAAAAATATGTAGAAGAGTATTTTATCTGAAGATCCGATAACTGACGGTCTAATGACACATTCGGTGAGTAACAGATGATGTGCGTCGGTGGCACAGTGGTTAGGACTCTCGCTAACCATGCATATGGTCCGGGGTTCGAGCCCACGCCGGCGCACACCTGATATCTATGGTCAGCCTGCAAAATTTGGGCTAACGATATCCATGCTGAAAATTCCATACTTGTACCAAAATACGGTGTGGAATCAAGCTGTAAATAAAAAAAAACACCTATAGGGTTGCATAAATGACAAACAGTCTATTTTGCACTATACGATTCGAAAACCCTTCATTTATGTAGAGATATGTAATTGATGGATTACTAATCTCATCAACAGAATTTGGTAACGGGAGATAAATTCTATTGAAGACTTTCCTAGACAGAGAAATTCGTTTTATCCATTGGAGCAATAAGTTCAATCCCAACTTCAAATTTTGGCCAACTTAACGAGTAAGTAATTCGTCAATTAGCGACGCCTATTAAAAGTTTCAAAAATATTGATTATTGAACGAAGAATATCCTTTCCGAGAACTTTACCATCAGGTTATGCATCCATAATAGCAAAAAATAATTGGTAGTGACAACAGCATGATGGAATCACTGACATTGAAATTCCAGGAGGTATAAGTAAATAGAATACAATTGAAAACATGCATAAAAATAACGCTAAATTGTACATCAGATTTCAAAAGCAAATAATCATGGATACCACCAAATTCATAGTACTGAATGATCATACTTAATGTCCACATTGAATTTTATTCAGTCTGATAACCAATTCCATATAATTGACAGGTGATATCAAAACCTGCAACGTTAAAATTGTTCCAAAAATCCCTCCCTTATTTGGACGTTTCAGCTAACTTTGTAATTATTATCCGTTTTTCTCCTAGAATATATTTCATTATTTTGATATTTGCAAATCATATGTTTACTTTATCCTTCTAATTTGTCTTTGTCCCTGTTTAATCTCTAATTTTAATGCTTTTCTTTATGGTTGTGTGATGATGTTGATGTGTTGTTTTACAATGTAATTTTGAGTGAATCAAGGTCTTTCTGATCTTCGACTGTCTGTAGAAAGCGTCAGTGTGTTATCCTTGTAAACAGAATTTTGATCCCACCTTTTTGGGAATATTTTACTTGTTTGTAAGTGCTCGTTTTGTACCTAGTCTGGACTGCATAGCTGCCTAGCGGCACCACCGACGTAATCTTGAGCTTTTGATGTTATTATTATTCAATAGAACCACAAATTCCAGCAATGAATAATCGTCTTTTCCCTGTCTTTGGAGCGTTTTGTGACTGTGCATGTCTCAAGGAAGCATTGTCAGCTATACAGCAGAACGTAGAGATTGCTTCCCTGCGTCCAGACTACAACGAGTCGGTTTTGGTCGTAAGAACAACAACAACAGTAATTTCATTGTTTCTCACGATCACTTACTTCTGAAATCTGATGTTCAAATTCAGTGTTAATTTTATACATATTGAACGTAACATTGGGGTTCAAAAATAAAACATTACGAATGCATATGATACTACAAGAAACATAACACAGGTCTAATTGCGCACCCAAGTTCCTACTGCTGAAAAATCTCAAGCTTATATTCGAGAAAACCATAGTATTTGGAGGTTCTCAACGTTGTTAATGGAATATAGAAGAGTTTACCTTGAAGTAGATAATATCCCTTAGAATGTAGCATTCATGTTTTCAGTTAAAATGATTGTGACTTTGCATTGTTTCCTTCTAAAATTATTTCTTCACATTATTAAAATCCTTATTTTCTAAGCTCACATGAATCTCTATCCCTATTTTTTCTTCCAGCTACATCAGTATCTCAAACGAAATGGAGTTCAATGTGGTCAATTGTTATAACTTCAATTTTATACTTAGGATTATCAAAGCAATAATTATAAATGATGACAAGGAATATTTACAGACTGATTTATTAAATATCTTCTGGTCAAGGTGATTTACCTAATACTAGTTCTCAATAAATGCATTGGAATATTTCTGTATTTTTTAAAATATTAATTAGAGATAATGTTTAATTATATTTAGTTAATATGAACAATACCATGCAATGGCAATGAACAAAGTCAGTTCTACATCCTGTTTTATCCTTATTCGAAGACGTGGACTCTAAATACAACTAGCAGTATAAAATGAGGTAAGCAGAGGTACAAATTGCGAAACTTTGTCTTTATTGTATCCAGACAGAATCAACTGCAAAACAGAAAAAAAGTACAAAACTATACACTATTGATTAATTGAGATGAGTAGATGGACATCACTCACATCAACAGGTCTTCTCTTCCTTCTTTACTTCGGCTATCTCCTACGGGAGGATGAACCGGCTTCATGAACATCTCGAATGTTTGTAAGAGAGTTGATGAAGTTTCATGGGAATTGGGTACGAGTGATGTCCCCAGCATCGCTCGGACATCAACAAGTGGTGTTTGCTAGATCAAAACCATTTAAAACCGGACGGCCGTGTTGCTCGCCCGGGGCCGAGCTCATCATCGGTGTGCACAGATTAACCCAGACTAGAAAACCGAATCAGTTCAAACCACCCAATTTCTGGTTATGTACTAGGACGAAGTGGTAACACAAATCGAGTTCGCGATCTGCTCATCAATTAGCAACTTATAATTTACACAGTTCGAGGAGGTGGAATTTCATCTTTGGAAACCGAAATTATTCAGATCACAATATGTGATCTGCATGATACTGTAAATGGCAATCAAGAAAACAAGCATGAATGAGTAAAACTTTAAACTACTGATTGCTTGGGATGAGTAGTTATATATCGCTCACATCAACCAGTGGTGCTTGTTAACTAATTGGCAAATCGAGAATTTGATTTCAAAAAAAGTGGTTTCAACATAGACACTACATTCGTAAAAATGCCTTAGTAACGCATTTACACAAATCCCATCACAAGATTGTTTTGAATAAGATCACTGGTAGCAACTGACATTGATATTCTATAAGTGTATGCTCTATGAAAAGGGAGAACTCATATTTCTATACGTCCGCACTTGTAAAGGCGCCTTTATGTAAGACAAAAAGCACTGAGTTATTTGGTCATATATTTACGTAACAAATCCATACAATCTTCAATTAAGTTAATCAAATGAATACTCACTCAAGTAGGCCCAGATTCAATTAAAACTTAGAATTTGTAGTAAGTGACTGACGCAAAAATAAAGCAAATCTGATGCATAACTAATTAGTGAGGGTCACTCAAAATTTGTATCTCTCAGTTTTTTTCATTACGCCTTCGTAGGATATCACGCTTGTAAGGCTAAGGGTAGCCAAAGTACAATGCCGCATACCTTTAACCACGACTAGGAAGAGTTATGTAAGTATCAAAGTATGAATCTTCTATGAACATAATTCCCCTATGAATGCCACAAGAAAAAAACAAGCTGAAAGTCGGACAGAGATGACAGCTCAATATTCAGTTATGCAATCAATAGAATCAAGTGGGTGACATACGATGTTAGACACACAGGTCATCACATTTCAAAACCAGAACTAATAGGATAAAACACCGCTTCAATGGTGGTGATTTAGTACTTGGAAATGATAGGAAATCCCCTTTTCTTGAAAGAATTTACCTATTCAGGAACTATGTGCGTCGGTGGCACAGTGCTTAGGACTCTCGCCGACCATGCACATGGTCCGGGGTTCGAGCCCACGCCGGCGCACAACTGATATCTATGGTCGGCCTGCAAAATTTGGGCTACCGATATCCATGCTGAAAATTCCATACTTGTACCAAAAATACGGTGTGTAATCAAGCTGTAAATCAAAAGAAAATATTACATCATTCTGCAATGCACAATTAAGAGGGTTAAATCTGCCGATAATATTTTAATGTGTGACTGACTGGAATAATTTCCTCTTATTTGAGATATTTCATACTAGAATGTTGGCATAAACTAATTGCATACAATACAGTAATGTACTATAAATCTTAAATGTGCTGACTAACAAATAAATCAACACATAACCTTAGGCCAAACTGCATCAGTTCAAGTTACCAAAAGTGAAAAAAGCACACAATGTATAAGAATATATAATCAGGCGTACAAATATCGGTATGAGGAAGAGAATAATTCAATGAAGATCAATGAGCTTTACAAAATCTGTGGGGGGGAAGAGAAAAGGAGTAAGTATATCATGGCCTCTAAAAACAAGTTTGAGCTATTGAATTGAAGTTTTGATTTTCCCGTCGATTGATTGGACCGAAGTGCTCGGTCTCAGGTCTCAGCCAACATGTCAACCTGAGACCGAGCACTTCGGTCCAATCAATCGACGGGAAAATCAAGAATTCAATTCAATAATTGATATGACCCGTTGCACAAGAGGTGGCTCTCGTGGCCCAGGTGGTCTAGTGGATAACGCTCTGGCGTTTGAAACTATGGGCACTGGGTTCGAACCTCGGTGGGAACATCATCACTCACTGAGAAATGCAGGTACATCCAGCTGACGAGTCCCAAATAGGACGAAATGCGCATCCTGGATTCCACTGCTAGCCACCATCCACCAATTGTATACTAAGTTTGAGCTATGCCACCAAAGGCTCAACTGATTTATTTTTAGCTTCTCAAGAACGGCAGCCACAAAATCTGCATCTCACGACCTGACTCGTTAAAAGAATTACAAACTACAATGGACCAGTGTCAAGATCCAATGCAACCACTTCAAGGTTTCTTAAATCTAATCACAACTCTGAGCACCTGAATCCCAAACATTCTGATGATAATGCATTTTGTAACAAAACTACTTAGATCTCCAATATTCTATGTTTTGTAAAGATTTATAAAAAATGTTCAGCTGTTACTTTTATCATAACTAGATGTAATCAGTCACCTAACGAGGAGAAAATTGTCTAAATGAAATTTTACAAGTCAAGATGTATAATGATTACTCAGAATTTAAAATATTACAGCAAAAAGTCTACTGAATTCAAAGTAGACAGTCACGCGATTTCTTTTTTTCAGTAAATTAATACAAAACAAACACAATCGTAAAAAAGGAAGAAATCAAGAGGAAAAATTTCCACACATTACGATAGAAAAGTTAACGGGAGAGCCTGAATATTTTTCACTTTTCAACAACACTGAAAACTATATAGCCTTCAAAATAATACAGTGGAAAGACATGGTTTAAACATAAAGAAGGCGAATATAAGTACAATTTTATAAAGTAAGGGGAAATACCACTATGTATAACCTTCTTATTTTGATCTGGTTTACTGATTTACAATAATATTCTTATTGACTGCTTCATTTATCAGTTGATCGAGCGTCCTGTTTTCCAAAACAAGAAAAATCCAGACGAAAAGGAGAAAACAAAACGCACATACGTTAAAACTTAAGAAAACCATCTAAACAAAAGTACAAATACATAAATACGTGATAAATCCATTATTCAAGCTGTTCAAAATGGAAATGGACTATTTCGGTTGAATTCTATTGACACAATAGTTCTAAACTGTTCATCTATATACCTGAAATGTTTATTTTAATATTCAGCTACTAATTGGCAGGAATTTGATTGATTTCAGGTCTGATCAGAAAATGACTTCAATTAGAGAACCGATGAAAGCCAGGGAGTACCAAAAACCAGTTTCGTCTTTGGTTCAGACTCCTCATCAGTATCTACCGAGGATTCTTAGGTTGCAAGGAGAAGTCGTATACCGTTCAGTCTGTGAGATCGAATCCAATGGCACGTCGATTCTAAGTTTCTGCGATTGCGGGAAATACCGCAACTTCCAGCCAATGCCATCGGTGATTGTATGTCGTCCCATTCAAACTTGAAATTAATCAAATCCCTGCACACCGACACTGCAGAATAAATCTAGTGCTCGTTGGGGACTGACCATTATTATTATTATTATTACTATTATATCCTTTAATTCCTAGAGGAACACAGAGCTTCAGCTGCGCGTCTCCATTGCCTTCGGTGTTCTGCCAACATTTTCACCCCGCCCCAAGTCTGCTCACATGCTTTCATCTCCTCTTCACATGACCTCCTCCAAGTCACCCTTGGACAACCAACTCGCCGCTTCCCTTTTGGGTTCCACTCGAGTAACGGCTTGTCTGGTGATGTCACTTGATGGTTTCCTCAGTGTATGGCCGATCCATCTTCATTTCTTCCTGCCTGTTTGTTTCACAATTGGTCCCTGCTGGGTTGGTTCGCTCCCAGAGATCTTTGTTGCTGATCTTTTCTGGCCATCTGATCTTGAGTATTGAGCGAAGACAACTGTTAATGAAGGTCTGCAGTTTGTTTGAGATGCTCTTTATGACGCGCCAAGTCTCTGATCCGGATCTTATTTTTGATGCTGAGTGCTGTTGACCTCCACACAGACTTATGAGTAAAGAAAGCTTGTCCTGCTTTTCCGATTCTGGCTTTGATATCCTCGTCAGTTCCGCCTGTAGTTGAGACGATACTTCCCGGGTAGGTAGGTAAAGAAAGTTGTTTCTTTCAGGTTCCTCCCATTTATGCTGACTGTTGCCTGTTGTTGGTGTTGGCCAGGGATCTTTATCACCTCTGTTTTATCTATGCTCACCTGAACTCCTTCCTATCTTTGATGCTTCTTCTGCTAGCTTGTTGCTTTTCACTTGCATATCTTCCAGTTTGTGGGAAATCAGACATATATCATCGGCGAAGTCCAGATCCTCCAAGTTTTTTGTGTGAGTCCATTTTATGCGTTTCCTCATTGCCCGTTGTCTGTCTCATTATCCAATCTACTACAATCAGGAAGATCATTGGCGATAGTAGACAGCCTTGCCTCACTCCCGTCCTCACTTCAAAGGCTTCCGTAAGTTTCCCGTTGTGGATTACTTGGCATGCAGCATTATCGTATAACTGTCGGATGAGATGCATAATTGTCGATGGGACCCCGTAGTAGCGAATTAGTTGCCAAATCACCGCTCGATTGACGCTGTCGAAGGCCTTTTCAAAGTCGATGAAGTTGAGATAGAGAGGTGACTGCCATTCCAAACTCCGTTCAATGATGATCCGTTGTGTGGCGATTTGATCAACACATGACGTGTTTCTCCTTTTAGATTAGTGCGCTACAATTGCTTAGTTACATAAAACTCTCAATTCTCTGGTGTTTCTGACCACGAAGTTTTGGAAATTATTGCAGTCCGTTAACTTTCCAACACTAAACCTGTGGATATAATCTTGTTGACTACTAATACCTATAACTAACTGTTTGGCGTTTTGTGACATTTTAACACTAACTTATATCTGTAACTGTATATATTGTTGGATTTATATGTTCAAGTTGGCCCAAGTCGGTTGGTCTATGGTTTTGGTATCATTTTAGTTAACTGTGCTTAACTGTATTGTATATTATTGTATTGTTGTTGTCGCTTGTTGCCCTTTTTGCTGTGCATTATTTTCCTTTTGCTGGTGTTGTTCTGATTGTTTAATTCCTTGTTTTCCGATTTTATGGGGAGCAGCCCACAAGGTCGCTTCTCTCTAAACTTTATCTTAATGTAACAATTCGTTTCTTAGGCATGAGGTTAGCAACCCCACCCTGTAAACAAAGTTGCTACAGAAACTTCAGCACTAGGGACTGACTACAGAATGAAATTTCCTGGATTTCTAGCGTGCAGTCTTGAGCATCAGGGTTATTCACTTTGGATGTGTGGATGAACAATCGTCGATGACGTTGGGTGGGAGCCACACTTCATATAGCGGGTCGCAGAACTTGGTATTGATGGGTCATTGGATCCCGTCCCAATGACCGAACAAGCAGTAAACTCACCTTTCTTCTAGCCTGAAGATAATGATTTCAATCCGTCATGGGATCAATGGGTGCCTACTGCGTAGTGATTTTCAATTGTTCTCTAAATGAAATCATTTCGTGACCAAACTATACTTTGACAGTCTACGTATTCAAATCCGAATGAATGAAGACTAATCTATTCAAAGTAAAGTATTATTGGTTCACCTATCCACGGGTCATCTCAATCTACAATTTTACATAACCTGATCGTTGCATGAAAGTGGTCAGCACGTGTGCAATTAAATATAAACGTACATAATTACAGCAAACTTCCTAGTAGATCATTTGTTAAATATATTTATTCACATGAATGAAATTATCCTAGAATACTAAACATTCTTAGTTCGCCATATAATTGAACCCAATATTAATATAACCACTTCATCTACACCCCTAGAGTCATTCCAACAGGTCCTGCGGCTTTGCCTCCTTTCATACTAGTGACAGCTTTTGTAACCTCAGTTAGGGGCGGAGGAAAAGTGTCTGTATCACATTCAGGGAGGTGCAGGATGTTGGGTAAGTTGAGCGTGGCTGCATGTCAGTTAAATTGCTTTCTAACGTTCCTACTTTACAACGTCACACCCACGTAAAAGGGCATAAGATTAATGAATAAAAGAAACCGATACAACCCAAAGTTATCGAAAGCTTCAAAATACCAAGCGAACGATGAATGCACTATTGTCGATTACTACCCAGAAGTTCTTAATATTCGGTTTCCACAAATTCTAAGCTCAAAACCACAATCAGATACTTCATTTATTGACATGGTTCCTGTTTGGCTACTAATAGTCTTCTTCAACTTACACAGAGATTTTGCATGAACCATTAGTGAAATGAGATGCTACTCAACAACCACTTGTAATTTCATGAAGTTGGATATGAGCCATACCTATATTGTGTGATACTACTTTACTGTCCAAACCTCGATAGATGCAGCGGAGTTCAAATCCATGATCCATCGGTTCGATGTTGAGCTCCTAAACCAAAGAGCCACAGCTCCACATATAAACAGTAATTTGGTCTCAATAATATACCCTAGTCACATCAGTCAAAAGGTTCACGGTTTTACTAAGTAACAGTTTCAGCACGTAAGCGATGTTAGGGAGATAAAGGTAATCATACATAAGTAACTGTTGAAAATCGATCACCTTCAATCAACACCACATATTATACAGAACAGACAGCAGTATGACTAAGTTTTAATAAACAATGATATATGTGGCTATGCCTGAGCATCACATACACTAACAATGGTTAAATAACACTTCTGTGAATCTGTACAACTACTCAAAGTTACTAACAGTAACAGCCATCATCATTACTAATGCACATTGAACCCACTGGGTTTCTAAGATATTTTTCTTAAGTTTTGTGAAGACATACACATAAGTATGGTAGGTCTACATAGAGCGGCAGTTGTTAAAAATCTGTTGTCCAGTCAGTGGCCTGCGACTTGAATGGACTATTCGGGCTCAGTTATCCGGAATGGATTTTTCATATATCAGGTTATGATTCCCTCTCATTGTGTGAGGGGTGATGATACTTACTACCGAGTTTCTCAGACTGAATTAGGTGGAGCAGGACAGGAGTCCAGGACCTACTTGTTGCAGAGTGCTTAAAACAATAAGCAATGCTTGATGCGTAATGAAAGATGAATCACTGGTGTACACTGATCATAATGATTACAGACAGAATGTACTAAACCAGTTAGAGCAAACATGTACAACACCAAAGAAATCAAAAAGGATTACTCACGTGCGTAGCTGAATCGCTCTAAGACGTTCTGCTTCAAATTTTTCAACAATCGCATGTGCCATAACTCGTGGTAATTTCCAAAGTCCAACATGAGTACCAACCAACTGTTGTTGATATAATTCTTCCCAAACATCCTGTGAAAACAGTGCAAGTCATACACAATCATTACGATTAGAACGAAAATATTGTTAGAGATGAACTTCAATATGTAACTGAGGCATACAACTTAACTGAAGTACACAAAAACAAGCTGTGGAGTTAGTGAGTACTAATTTGAGCCAAGTAGATAGGTATAGGCTCCCTGATTGGTGCACTGGGATACGAAGAATCAATGGTTGCACATGGTTCGAAATAGTCCGCAATAGCGCAATTGCAACAACCCTTTTTGATCAAATTTCGGAAATCCTTACTGATCTTCAGCAACTTGTTACTTCATCCATACACTTCCGTGTACTGTTGTTTCATTACATCTGCTTCTAATTCTATGTGTGCTTTTCCAAAGTGCGGCATATTTATCCAAAGTTCTATGCACATATATCGGTTCAGTTTAGTATCAGCTAAAAATTTTATATTACAAGAGAGAGGGGACTAGGAAATAGTCATTTTAAGTTGTGTTAAAAGCTTTGTACTCTATATCAATGCTTCCACTTAAATGATCATGTGATGTGTGCTGTAGGGATGCAGATTGATAGGAAACGACCGAAAATTGAAATAAACATTTCAAATCAATGGCTTCAGAGAAAGAAGTGCTTATTCCTCAAATCTGGATTTAGTTTACGTTGTATTCAGGAAATAATCTCATTGGTGAGTGGTTTTATGAAGTGTGACCACATAATTTCCACTGTCTTAATTTGGGTAATAAGTGTAAAGAGGTCATCTTCCCACAGATAAAAACACAAGAGCCGACTACTTCAATCATCATTCTCTTGTTGATAGACTGCCAAATTTATCAGAGATATACACCACTTACCACTTGAAAAAAAGATTTACAAAAGCCAAACAAATTTTTTACATACATATACGTGAAAAATGACGGCGTAAAAATTAACTAACTAATGCTTGTGCAGCTAAACACGGCCAACAGGCGTAACCACCATCCATGGATAAAGATTGAAAATCACCATCTTTTGGACCGGAATAAAATGGATTTCGAAAACGACCAATCACATTCTGCTGATTTATGTATGACCTAGAGGTTGAAAAAAATACTAGTTTGAGTTGATCCTATCGACACACTTAACAGTGGACATTTGTAAAAACTTTAGAGAACTATGATGTCGTCACAGATTGAAATTTACTTTACTCATTGAAGCGATTTGAAAAAAAGTGAGCCAATCGACATCGTCTGCAAACATAAATAACAACAGCTAACCTAACAATACCTAGAAGAAAGAAATTATTGAAATGTGATTACAACCAAGTATTGTACAACAAGCGCCACTGGTTCAGAGATAGAATACCCACCCGAGGTTTGATCTCCGACAGACTCACCCCTAAACCTCGCTTAGCCGGTAATAATCCCAGCAAAGAGGGAAGGTTGTGTGTGAAGCTAGCAACCACACTGTGTAAAAAAAACACCAATGCTACTGAAACTTCAAAGCCCAAGCTTGAAGCCCTACGATTCACTAGGAACGCAAAGGAATAAAAAAATGGTACAATACAATGTAGTTTGATGTTGGCTAAACTAAACTGTTTTATTGAATCTCTGACCAGAAAGAGGCTGTTTAGTATAAGAAAAGAAAAACTGAAGCCTTTAGTAAAAACAAGGCGCAGAATTTCAGTAGTATGTACAGAAACTAACTAATTTAAATACGTAAGTGTGACGAACAACTACTTCAGTAACTTGTATATATTGAGTGTCAAACTCTACTTGCTTTCAGTTGTTGTAAACACGCAATATGTCTTAAATAATGCTGATCAAAAACTGATGACGTCAGTCCATCTTGTCGGATTCCGTTACGTTATTATAACAATTAAGTATCACAGTGAACCAACGTACATTAGTCCAACATACTTGTCATTGAATGGAACAATCATACATTTAATTTCACACATGGTCGCTAGTTCATTTCCTTCCAAAAATCCGAAAAGCACAACAGAGTATCCTGAAGACTGGTAGGCTAGTTTCCATTCTAATACTAATCAATTCTGTACATACGGACTGTGACTGCGAAAACCAGAATCAGTGAAGTCAATAACCCAGGAACAAATTATAACATGAAGACTGAAGAAAGAAAAACCAAACTCACCACAGAGAAACAGTTTTCGATGAGATATCAAGTTGCTCTCTTTCTTGTGGTGAATTTCCTAAAAATGTACCTTGAAAAAGAGTATAAGAAAACTAATCTTAATGTACCATTTTGAATAAATATGAAATTATATATATATATATATATATATATATATATATATATATATATATATATATATATATATATATTATAGTAAACGTTACGAATCAAAGCGGCCGCCTACACCCAATTCTTCACCTATTTTCTGTATAGGAACAGTAACTACGGATATAAAACTCCTAAACTGATGATTGATTCTGTGATACTCTGACGTATTAGACTAACAATCTCCTTGAGTTAGGTTATTTTCAATCATCTCATGCTACACATAAAGTTTAGAATTCGAGCTTCACAAACCCACTCTTCAAATGACTAATCCCATATGATTAATCTGCAGAGATCTAATTTTAAAAATCTCTTCTAGTCCCTAGTCATCATCATTGAGAGAGTTTAGTTAACCTTAATTTAATTAAAGACATAAAACGTTTCTCGATTCTTTTAGCAAAAGTGTATTATATAGCATAGTACAGTTCCCAATAACGGTGGTGTTTTACGGTCCAACGTACGCCAATGAGAAGTAAGTTGAAAATTGAAATTCCAAATACTTACACAAAAAACATGAAAATACGTTGAAATCAACACCCAAAAATAACTTACCGAATTCCGAAAAATAGGCATTTTTCGCCAATTCACAAAGTAATTCATCAGTAAATTCAAAAGCATTTGGGTACTGACGAAGTAACTGTAAATGAGAAATAGTTCACTCTGCAGAATTAACAATTAGAACGACTGAATTAAATAAACTCACAAAAATCGGAAAGATATATGTCTGGAGAAGCACTGAACAACTTGAAATTAAATGCAATTGGAGATGAGTCACACCTGTTGTGTGACTGACTATGTTGAAACCAGTCAGTTAGTTGTGTGATGACTAGTGACCCTCCAAGATTGCCCAAACCTCGGGAGGCGACGCGAGCTTTGAAACCGTGACCCAATGACTTAAAATCAAGCGCCTAAACCAATAAGCCACAATTTCACTAGATATATATTTACTTCAACTGATATGCTTATTTGAAGAGATTTTACACTAGAAAACAAATTTACAATCTCCCTACAAAGCTGTTTTTTAAAGATATTTTTCATGAGTTTGTTTGTAGGGATTTGATCTATTTCAAATTTGATCAGGGATTAACATCGGTTACAGAACCATTGAAAACTAGGGAACACTGGACAGCTGTTTCGTCCTGGTCTGGGACTCACCGTCATTACGCACTACCGGGTTCCGAACACAGGATTCCCTGATTTTTAATGGTTCTGTAACTGATATCAATTCCTAACCACACTTGAAACAAATCCCCACAAACAAACCCTTGAGAATTAATCTACTGCCCACCAATGATTGACTGCAGGGCGAAGTTGTCTGGAGTTCTAGTAAAAAGTCCTGATCAGTGGAGTCCATACGGTCGGAAGTGAGGACAAATACTCCGATGACATAGGTTAGAGGTCGCACTAAAATCCCGAATCGATAGAAGTTAGAATTCATAGGCTGGCCATTGAGTCGGTTTCCAGTGGCTCAATGATCCACAAGCTTACCTTATAACCAGAAGGCGGTGGGTTCGAATCCTGGCGGTGGGTGGGTACTGCCGATGAGTCCCAAACTAGGCTGACGAAACAGCTGTTCAATGGTTCTCTAACTGAAATGAATCCATGATCAAACCTGAAAGATATTTTTTCCTACTGTCAAAATGATACGTATAGTTTAGAAACAGCAGATTGTTGGCTAGAATACAACACCCTGTTTTTATCCATCTTAAATTAACTACTTTACTTTTGTGAATTATTTCACGCTATTATCTGGTAGTCAACTTGTTTGCTAAGTACGAAACAACAAACCACAAAGAAAACTTCAATGTCTTTCTCAGTCCCTTGATTCGTCATCACCATATTTTTATTTTCATTTACAACTACATTGTTTGCTTTGATCAGCTTCACAGTGAAGACTACCATTTGTTGAGTGTCGTCATCTGGAAACACCGGCTTCGGTGGCTTGGACATGTGCTGCAAATGTCATCCCAGAGGCTTCAGTACATGTCTCTGTTCGCTAGCCCTGGGACGGGATGGAAAAAGCGGAGGTGGTCAGTCCATGACGTGGCGTCGTGGGATGAAGGACATTTGTGCTAGGTTAGCATCGGTTGGTGCGTCACTTCTCCCTGGTTGGAGTCCGAGAGATAGCTCGAAAGGTTATCAAATATGGCCAAGAATCGTAATCAATGGCAAAAGTGTTGAGATTTCCTTCCTTCTTCCCTTCCTGATGACAGTTAACGAATACTGTTTGAACTTGTTAAGTATGTGTTTTCCTTCCAGATGAATTTCCTTATCCATTCTCTACTTATATTTTTACTTTGAATCCATGTTGTTTTATTATTATAGTGTGGCGCATCGTCTTGGTGCCATTTTGTACCAAGCTTTTCTGAGTTTAAATAAATAAAATAATTAATCTTGACACTAGTTCGTCATTGCTTGAAGTTTCAATCCATTAGTATCTTTCTGAGCTGCCAGCTAGTTACCTTCACAAAGCTGGTCTCTAGTTTGTTGAACAATGCAGCTATAATGCTAGTAGGTGAGATATTCAAGTGTGTCAGTTACAACGCTAGCACCCGGACGCCATAGTTTCACTTGACTGCCGCTCTCTGTTACTCAAACCATGGACTTTACATGAGTGCATATAGAACTGCTGCTCCTTCTGGAGCACTTGAATAGATTCAGACAAAACTCTGATATTACTTTTTGTCATATAATTCCGTGGTTATCGTAAATGTCGGAGTAAACAGATGTTGTGAAGTTTATAAACATCCTGAAAGCCTTGAACAAAAATGGCTCAAGTAGAGAGTGAGATCATACAACTAGCTGTCACCTCTGTTCTCAAGCGATAATGGGGTCAAACAGGATGGCCGAATCTGATTATTTCCTCCTAACTTTGCTACAGATGACATTGTGGAAAAACCTCTGAAAGATGTGTGTGCTAGTCTAGATCTGCTACCTGGAGACTTTTTGAACTTTCTAGGTGTACAGAAGATATCGCTTTACTGTTCAATAACCCGAAAGCTACACGAATCGTAATTATTCATATGGTGTCCATGAAATGTATCCATTAATATATATATATATATATGTTGGTCTCTCTTTCTGTTTGCTCGCTTAGTCTGTGACCATTTCACTTGTATGAACTTGTCTCCTTTAACAATGTATATTCTCCTTATATTATATTATATATAATATGAGTGTTTGTTGACAGTCCGTTGCTTGGTGACATCCATATATGGTGGTTGTTGACATGTCTGCTATACTTCGCTATGTATATATGGGTCGATACTTCATTATAATTAGCCATTCATGTTAAGACTGTCTAGTGATTTGTTAACACACTTTGTCTGGAACATTCATATATATTTCGCATTCACAATTTGTGCGACTGACTTACTTACTCTTACTTACTTTGGTGTGATACCACTTATTGCATTCTCCTTGTGTTTGGAATATAGAAGTATCATCGCAAACCTAGTGGTCTTCTGATTTCCGCCTTCTTGCGTCAGGACTATTAAATTCTCGACCAGTCCATAACAATAATTTAGCGACGAGTACATAACAGTCCATAAGTATGGTCTGTGAGTTGTTCTATCAAGAGCTAAGTACTGGTGCACTCAACCTTGCAAGTAAACTACTAGATGTAGTCGATGAATTTCTGTATCTAGGCAACTGTATAAATGCTAGCATAGGTGAAATTTATAATTATCATGGAATCAACCTGTATCACCTGTGGCTCTGTCAAAGGTCGTGTATTAAATGCTTTGGTAAGTGACCTTACTATACGCCCATGAAGCCTAGGTCTTGCTTGCTGAGGATTTTCAGTGACTCTGTAAAATCTCTTGCATCCATTGTCAGCATCATACAAGTAATTCTTAAGCTCAATGGCCTATAATTAGAAATTCTGGAGATCATATTTCAATAAGCGAAGTCAAAATGGGACACTGAGTGCTACTAATGTCATCCGAATGAGACCATTGTTTAGTACTTTTGGAACTAAGTAGAGCAAACAGAAGGCTGATTAGTCTATGTCGTGGCACCATAGAATTAAGAATATTAGGATTAGGTTAGTATCACGTAAAGTAGTACAAGTGATGTTTGAGAGATCAACCGAATCACAAGACTCGAGATATTAACAAATATAACTGAGATACAAAAGCAATGTTAAATATGCTATAATTTCCTCCTTTATTCTCTTTCTGAAAGATACGCAAAGTAATGAACACTCTTTCACATGCTCTTGGTAAGTATGCTTAATTGTTTTCAATGTGCTGCTATTTTTCTTTTCAATTAGATCTTCAGGCTTCACTCTAATTTACATAGATTTATATATAAAAATTTTAACCAATGATGGTGATTTTGTGGATCAAATAATAATAATAATGTGGTAAATGTTTTGAAAGTAGCTAATAATGATGTTTGTAATGATAGCAAAATATTGATAGTAAGGCTTATGCAGGTGGAGATAAGAGGAATAACAAAGGTAGTAATATGTGTATATGTAGACAATTCAATAAATAAATTAGATCAAATCTTAAAAGTTACGTAATACTAAAGGTGAAGTGGACAGATAATCAGAGTTTAAATAAATATCATAAAAATACGAAGGAGATGGGAAATAAGAAAGGGTGGGAGAGACAAAGGTAGAACAAACTTCTTTTATACATAAATCTATGTAAATTAGAATAAAGCTTGAAGAAGATCTAATTGAAAACAACATTGTTCGCTTATAAGTCTTATTAAAATGTGAATATTTCAGGATTTTTCTTTTCTTCATATTATTTTACCATTTTTGAGTAGCGTACGTCTTGGCATCTAAACTGTACCAAGATTGTTTCAAATGAAAAAAGTTCAAAATCATCTCGTCATGTATTTTACAGACGTTATGGAAGTAGTATGACTGGTTGCTTCAGTGCAAAGTTACCATTGGGACACAATCAAGGCTAACAATGTCAGATCAAGTGAAAGGTGCATCATTTCTAAGAATCGTATCAAACGAGCAAATGCAAACTGAAAGGTTCATAATAACTGTTGAAACAATAACTATCATTTTTAAATGTTTATCAGGTAGTGAAACGGGGCACTGAAACATACAGAATCAAATGCCAATCCTCAGAAGACGATAAACAATATCCATGCTTCCTCCTACCAAGGACAAAAACAGACACTGTTCACTTAACAGATATATATATATATATATATATATATATATATATAGTATAGTATAGTATAGGTCGCTATGACTGGGTTGGAATCAAACACCGACTAACAATAATAAAAGAAAGAAAAAGCAGTTCAAAACACAGATCACTGAAGAATTCGCCTTTAAGAACACAATGTCATAAAATCAAGTGAATCAAAAAAGGTCACGTTCAATTGGTTGAATAGTCTCGACTTTTTGCAAGACTCATACATCAGTGATTCTATGATGTTCGCCAGCTACGCAAATGGCCCGGGTTCCAATACCGGTCAGCGCACTCCTAAACTTCGCTTAGTTTACTAACCGGTAGTAATCCTGGAAACATGGGGAAGCTCAACGTGAGGTTAGCAATCAAACCCAGTAAAAACAACACCATAGCTACTGAAACTGCAAGTTTGATACCCTATGCTCCACTAAGAAAGTAAGGGAATAAACGAAGAAACAACTTGAAGGGATTAACTACTAATCACTCTGTCCGAAAGTTTTGGACTCGAACTTACATGAGGTTGAGTCCAAATTTCGAAAAGTTTTTCTTAGAACTACATCAATGAGAAAAAGTCTACGGTAAGTCTTACATAGAAAGACGAAGTATTATAAAAACCTGGTAAATTATTGAAACATGAATTATCGCAAGAATAAAAAAACGCACCTACTTGCCAAACACAATCCAAAAAGAGAATAAACACTGGACTTTCATCTCTGGGTGGTTCAAGGCAGAAAGCTGAGTTCCGGCAACGATCTGCAAATGGGTGACCTGAATTTATCCAAGTATGGTCGATCAGTGTTTGAAATCTACCATCCATTATGCAGAAGATTATGCAACGAAAAAAAGACAACAAAAAACGATCACCATACATAGAAGTACTTGTTACAATCAAAGATGTTGTCGGTTAGTATAGAAAAATTACGTTGTTTAGATGGAGCTATGACGTGAAATCAGTAGAACAAGTTGCCAAAGTCAGAAAACACTGGACAGTTTATTTATCCTGTTTTAATAGTCCTCCCAAATAAGATAACCCACTATCACATGTGAAATGAAACCTACTGTCAAAAAATGACATCCAGTGACAAGTCTCATGATAAAAATATCAGAGAATGAAGATTTACACAATAAAGATAAAAATGATGAACTGGTGTAGAAGGTGGTTTTCTCTCCGAAGAAAATCACTCGCTAGAGTTAGACAATCATATTTATAAGGATTATAAATACATAACATTCCAATACTCAACAAGGTGTTAAAACTGAATTTTTAACAATTGGTCAAATAAGAGATCAAAACCGAGTGAAATGAAAGAGATGATAATAAGTCTCCATATTTAAAGAAGACAATTAAAAGAACAAAAAATCCGAGGTAAAATGAAAAATCCAAGTGACATTGTGAAGATGTCAATGACTGACGACGTAGAGCTTTGCAGAAAAGTACATCAGTTCAGTTCTATATATTTCAAAGTAGCACATAAACAGTAATGAACACAAACACAAAGTGTAATACTATGTTAGACAAAAACAACTTTCAAGGAGGAACAATAAATAAATCAAGAGTAGTGATGTTCCAAATCTGAATGATAAGAAATGAATACATATGCGATCTCATAAAGAATTGCTAAACATGTCACTAGTAATTTCCAAGCACTGATTCTTGAAATACCAAGGACCACAGTCAAAAATTTCACTTTTTCAACCACCTCAGAGTAAAGGCTTGATTCGATTTGACCTTCTAACTCTTTTACCGATGAATTCTACTTCAACTGACATCTCTAGTTAAGGGAAGTAGTACATGGATAGGTATTACATATGCTTCAGTCACTTCAGTTGATGAAGACTCATTAAGTTATTGAGTGATTTGCTTTTCTTAACTAAAACCACATTTAATTCATACTTCATATACCCATGTAAGACCGCAAAATGAAGCGACTGAATAAATATGCCTTGTAATGTTTATGAATCCAGTTTCAGAGACCAAGTGGAGACTAGCTGATTGGTTTGAGCATCAGACTTTCGGCCAATGGTTCCTGAGTTCGAACTCCCCGACCCCAAAAACTCCAGCCTAGACCACTGGGTAGTATCGTCAATTCCAATACAATAAATGTGACTAGTAGCCTGGAAGATGAAAAACTTGTTTCATGTGGCTGTGTTTAACGACCATTCCTCAGAGACATGTGTTGAGATAGGGCTTCACTTTTGTAACGCAAATCATTAAAATTATAAATATTTATTTCTCGATACGAATTTAAAACAAGCAACAAAGGTTAATAAAGTAGTACTTAATGAATTCACCAGATTTCTGGTTATATATACTATTAGAAATACATTGGGAGATACAATACTGATAAGCAAATAAACTACATGGAATTAATCATGCAAAACGAAGATGCTAATGTTTTTTAGGTCATGTTCAAACAGATAAGGGGAAGGTAGTATGAGAAATTAGACTTAAGGTAAAATGTATTACGGCTCGACTAAATGACTTAAATAAATCATTCAACAGAGAAACAAATTAAATGTACCAAGAATTGCGAACTGAGTAATATTAATATTAGAATTAAAAAGTGGTATGCTCAGTCTGCTTGTCTTTCTTGTTTGGTGTCAGCTAATTACACCATGACGGTAGCAACTTCCCCTCTCACTGACTTTACCTGCATCTTAATTCGTCCAGAAAAATCGGTTTAGTCACCAGAGCCAGTAAATTAATGCATCTAAAACATCGGAGACCTATAGCCTAGCAGTCATACTAGGTAGTTGTGAAGAAGTGTATAAACGCATAGTACTGCAAAATATCAACATCACTGACTAATGACACTGGATGAAAGGCAACTAAATCTTGTATTGACAAAAGAGGGATGTTATTGCTGAACAGCCTGGTGTTCACAAGGCAACCCTAACAGATTTCGGTCCAATCCCTTCCGAAATCATGAGTCCTACGCCAAGACATTGTGTCAATTTGAGAAGGATGTCGGTGGCACCTATGGAGCTCCGTGCCAGCGAACCGACAACGGTGACCGTCTCCTACAGTTCTGCTCTGATAATCATTTGTTTCTTGTAAGCACTAACTTAAAACACAAGGAGAGACACTGTTTGACTTGGAGACCCCCTTCATCAAACCAACGCTGGACACAAATAGACCACATAGCAATAAGCTATCGTTGGCGTGGGTCGGTAGGAGATTGTCGCTCCTTCTGGAACACGTGCGTAGATACCGACCATGCACTGGTCCGCGCTCGGGTGTGCTTACGACTGAACGGACGTAGGAAACAGCTGGCGGTAAAACCATCACGTCCCCAGCTCGATCAGGAAACTAAATCCGTATTTGAGGAAGAACTAGCTAAACACATATCTGTGTTCGACAGCTGTGCTCACCCTGAAGAAGCTTGGAAAAATATCCAGGCAGCCATAGATACAGCTGTAAAAGCTGTGAATAAGGTAAACCCAAAGGTGAGTAAAAACCACTGGATCTCCACCGCCTCATCCGAACTGATAGATGCTAGAAGACTTATTCCGGCGAGCTCCGAATTCAATGAGGAGCGAAAGCTGCACAAGAGGAAACTTACGAAAAGTCTCCGCAAGGACCGTGAACAGTGGTGGGCGACAAAAGCCAAAGAGATGGAGAAAGCTTCGAGGATAGGCAACACCAGGCAACTCTTTGGACTCATCAGGGAAACGGGTGGGAGAAGACAAATCATTAGTGAGACAATCTCGGAAAAAAATGGCACTATAATTAGCTCACAGGATAGACGACTGGATCGTTGGAAAGAGCATTATGAGGAGCAGTTTAATTTGCCCACAGCCACGCTCAACCTTCCGAGCATCCAACACCTCCCTGAATGGGATATAGACACAGGTCCTCCGTCACTAACTGAGGTTACTAAAGCTGTCACCAATCTGAAACTAGGCAAAGCAGCGGGACCTGATGGAATGACTCCAGAGGTATTTAAGTACGGTGGAGACAGCTTACTGTCCGGATTAACTGAGGTACTAGGCAGCGTCTGGGAATCAGAAGAAGTCCCATCGGGTTGGTGTAAGTCACTGATTATCCCCATATACAAGAAGGGAGACAAGTCTTCCTGTGATAATCACAGAGGGATTAGCTTGACTAATATAGTATCTAAAGTCTTAGGCTCAATAATCATGCGTAGACTGAGTGGTGCTCGGGAAGCACAAACACGAGAGAGCCAGGCAGGCTTTAGACCAGGAAGAGGGTGTATTGATCATATCTTCACCCTCCGACAGATTCTAGAACATAGGCATTCCTACCGGCGTCCAACAGTCATTATATTTCTTGACCTAAAGGCAGCATTCGACTCTGTCGATCGGGAAGTTCTCTGGAGATGCTTGGCTGTAAAGGGAATTCCAAGAAAATATATTGCACTGATTAAGGCACTCTACTCGTACTCATACAGCCAGGTGAGGGCTTACGGCGAGCTGTCATCTGAACTGATGACGACCAGTGGTGTCCGTCAAGGATGCCCATTATCTCCTTTTCTATTCAACTTCATCATAGATGTGTTAATGGACTTAACCCTAGGTGACTTCAGCGACTCAGGGATTGACTTGCTACCGGGGAATAATCTCGTTGACTTGGAATATGCAGACGATATAGTCCTTCTAGGCGAAGACGCTGACGAAATGCAGAGTCTTCTAAACACCTTGAGCCGCAATCTACGAATGTTTGGCATGCGATTCGCTCCCGCCAAATGCAAGATGATGTTACAGGACTGGACTACATCGACGCCTAGTTTAAAAATAGGAAGTGAAGTGGTAGAGCACGTTGACCGCTTCACTTATTTGGGAAGTACCATCAGCCCCAACGGGCTGATCTCTGACGAAATCTCAGCACGAATACAAGGGGCTCGTTTCGCATTTGTTAGTTTACGCCGACTCTGGCGTAGACGAGATGTTCGACTATCGACCAAAGGGCGGGTGTACTGCTCATCAGTCCGCTCCGTCCTCCTTTATGGTTGTGAGACCTGGCCACTGAGAGTGGAAGACATGAAAAGACTAGCTGTCTTTGATCATAGGTGCCTGCGTTCTATTTCCCGTGTAAAGTGGCATAATAAGGTGAGCAACATGGAGGTTAGGCGTAGAGTTCTAGGTAAACAGGGGAAATCAATCGACGAAGTCGTGAAGCTACAAAGACTGAGATGGTTAGGACATGTGTTACGTATGCCAAGCCATCGCCTCCCTCGACGAGCAATGTTAGCGGATATAGGGTCAGGCTGGAAAAAAGCTAGCGGCGGTCAAACAAAAACTTGGCATCAGTCAATGAAATCCACAACAGTTGGTCTAAGCCACGTAGGAAGGTGTAGACTTCCAGGCTGGGGTCCTCGGGACGGTAAAAATCTATGGTTGGAAACAATTGGTGACATGGCTCAAAATCGTTCTCAGTGGCGCAGATGCATCCACTCCCTGTGACTTATGATCTCCAATGAAACTGTTTTGTATTTCTTTATTACTCCTTTGTCTCACACCTCTGCTCACTGTTTCTATTATGCTTTTCTTGTACTTTCTTCTCTTGCTTCGCGTGCTACACGGAATGTGGCGACTTGAACTTCCGCACATTTGTGCAAAGTTCTATGTCGAAAACAGACAGACAGACAGACGCCAAGACAAAACAGCTGATCAGTGGTGCTCGGCTTTCAATGGTCATTTGACTGATGTCGTGATGAAACTTGTCTTGACTTTAAACCTTGTTGCATCAAAATTTCTCTTACTAAAACAAAACTGTCTCCCAACACTTCTAGATTAAGAAATAACTTTTACAGTTAGGCACGAATTTTTTTTTCGTTTTTGGAAAAAATGATATGAATGTACAATAAAACGCCACGACAGCAGGATACGAACAACGGAAGGGGAAAAATGAAAAGTAATTTCAGTATAAACTGCTTACCCTTGTATAGTTCTAACCTCAGGACTAAGAATAATTTGAATTAAACCAGCAACAAGAAGTGCGCGATCCGTTCCCTTTCTACTCTGGACTAAAACATAAGATCCACGTAATTTTGCCTCTTCAATAATAGGGCTTTTGGTTTGTTTTCTTTGTCTCTCCGCCAACAAACATTGTTCTTGTTGTAATTGTTGTTGAGCAAATGCATCTAAAGCGTCCAGCGCTGTTGCTCCAGCGACTGCAGCTGCTAGTGCTTCACGTACTAATGATAACCAGGCTGAAAATCTTTTGGATTTTTTCACAGCATTAGTATTTATATTCGACTCATTCGGTGAATTAGACGACTGAATATCTAATGAAGTTAAATTTAAAGCTAAACTACTCCTCCTTGTAGGCGTATTCATCGATTCTTTAATATCAGCGGTAAACGGGTTAGCTGGACTATCATATACTGATGCTGAGATATTATTACTGATATTGTTAAGTAATCCTAGTGAACTTATGGGATTAAGAGCTGCATTAGATAACATTCCAAATGAATCACTGATTCCTGATTGAATAGCACTAAATGTTGTAGTTGTAGAACGCGTTAAACGTCCAGACATTGTACATGCTGAAAAGTAAATACAGACAGTGATTATAGATCTATACAGAAGAGACGAAACAGCTGTAAATCACAAAATATGTCCTTAAACTTACTAAATGATATTTATCTGACGTCTTCCTCTCTTTAACTATAGCAAACAGTCAACAGATCAGTATACGAAAATCCTCTACACCTTGTTTTATCACATTTTTGGACAGAATTTCTAATACACATCTCGCATACTTTGGAAGAATAAAAGTAGAGCCAATCAGAATTCCTTATTTATATTTAAATGACTCGGTTTTCAAGAGGTACTTCTCGTCATAAATGTGTTATGTACTCGTCGCTAAGTTATTATTATGGACTGGTCGAGAAAATTAATAGTCCTGACGCGAGAAGGCGGAAATCAGAAGACCACTAGGTTTGCGATGATACTTCTATTGTCCAAACACAAGGAGACGAAATAAAATGGTCTCACACCAAAGTGGTAAGTAAGTAAAGTAGTTCACACAAATTGTGAATGCGAAATATACATGAATGTTCCAGACAAATCATTAGACAGTCTTAACATGAATGGCTAATTATAATGAAGTATCGATCCATATATACATAGCGAAATATAACAGACATGTCAACAACCACCATATATGGATATATGTCACCAAGCAACAGACTGTCAACAACACTCATATTATATATAATATAATATAAGGAGAATACACATTATTAAAGGAGACAAGTTCACACAAGTGAAATGGTCACAGACTAAGCGAGCAAACAGAAAGAGAGACCAACATACACACACACACATAAATATATATATGTGGATACATATCAAAATGACTAGAACTTAGTCAATCACTGAAAACTAAGCAGAGTAAGACAGTAGCTGTGCTCAAACTCTGAAATCTTCTGTGGTAAGCAAATATGACAATAGAGAAGAGCAAGTTTATGACATGTATATCATATAATGAGCTCATTACTTTTCATTCTCTGAAATGCAAAACATCTGCACTTCCTGAAGAAAATAACCTTGGCGTATTAAAACTATTAACCGGCATTCGTGCCCTCTACTATCATCAATTATTCTATCTACCATAACTAATAACTTCAATTACTCGTGTGACTAAATATAAAATTCCCCATCAATGTTGCCAGAAAAAGTCTTTTATCCCTTGATTAGCCTAACTAGCAAAGTATAGAAATGCATTTAACCACATCTTTCACGAAACCAATTACTCTGAAAACAAATCTATCTCATGTCAGTTCTAGTTTTCGTTGAGATGTTACTCAACTCAGCAATCAGTCACACGCAAGTTCACATGTGTAATATAACAGCTGCTGAAATGACAGCACAACCTAATTGGCCAAACTTCAGTAGATGGAGGTAGGTTCAAACTCTTGACTCCTAGCTTGAGAGTTGACAGTCTAAAAAGTCAATCGTTAACAAATTAGAACTCAACAATGCAACTCCATCTGCGACTAAGATAAATTTGATAAGATGACTACACTACAAACCCCAGAAATATATTCACGGATTAACTATCTTACCACTAATGAATTTTTTGAAGGTATTATTTAAATTGGCAGTGGATTCCACAGGTCGACAAACTCGTCGCCATTGTGGATAGTATTGTTCGAATTCAACAAGGCCACCTGTAGATCAGAGAAAACAGAAGAATTTTTATCAGTTAAGTTGGAAAACCATACAGGGTAAATGAAATAAAATCAATAAAGGTGAAGTAAACAACTCATTCACCCTAAATTTACAAACATTATCTCATAATAAGTTATGTTGATTAACAGTAACAATTACGAGCTTAGCGATAATTTTCAATAACAAACTGATGAAAATGGAGTTCAATCAATGTAATTTCAAACCATTAATGCGCAAACACAACCTTCACTTTTCACAATGGATATGCCTTACTACTAAATGTCAATTTCCTTGCAATTATTTTTACATAATGTTGCACCGACGTCATAAACCACGCTTCACTCAAAAAAGAACAATAGCCTTAAAAAGGCATGTATAACAACTACTACCATGGGAAATTGTGGAATGATTTACAAAAGTGAAGCCAATAATTTCAAACTGTGAAAAATACTACGTGTTAAATAACACTCTAGTCCATGTCTATCATAGTCAGTTAGATATTGGTTACATAGAACAGATACTTCGTGTACAAGACTTATGAGTAACAAGTATTGTGAGGGCTGGAAATATTACAGGTGGGGAGGGATTCGAACCCAATAAGGAACATTATACATACATCTTACTGATAATAAACAAGGTATTAAAAGGTAGTCTAATAACACACCTACACATAGAAATCATGAAATAGTTTGCCAATGCAAAATCATTTAAAATAAACATATTAGTTGAGGTCTAGGATTGGATGAGTTGTACTTCGTCTAAGATTTTAGATATTACTTTAGTGCCCAAGTTTTACACATATATTAATATATTTTAGATATTAATCAACAGGAAGCTAAATATACCAGCGCAAGTCTTTGAAAAATAACGAAGTAATGTTATTTGATATCTTACACAAAATGACTATTCATACACAATCACTAGTTGGAAACTAATATTAAAGAACACTGGTGTTCATTTGTTTCTTGAATGGATAAAAGATTACTAACTTGTCACTTGTGGTTTTTTGGTTTCGCTTTGAGTTCTCAAATCCAGTATAACACCTCTGTACCGGTCTGGTAATACAGATGTAAGTAGTTGTTCATCAAAACGACAACGATTAAACGATGTTGAACTGAAAGGAGATACAGGATTCTTAGAAGACTGACTAATTATCACATTAGTAGATTTAGACTGACTTAAAGCACCTGTCAATGAATTACTATTGGTGGTCATCTGTGTTGCTGATACAAAACCAGGATGAGAAGATAAAAGCGTTCCTGCAGTGTTTTGATTGTTTCCACCAGTAGCCTGTGCAATCATTGGCTCTGCAGCTATTAACAAAGCGGTCTGATAAAGAAATTAAAACCGAGAAAAAACATACTCTTAATGAACGAATTTAGCAATAAAACGGTAGTGAATGTTCTTTAATAGTTATATTCAAATTAGTTTAGCAGTCAGCTAACCATGAATAATATTCTTTATGAATAATTAATCACTGGCCAACTATTTGACGAACAGTAACTTAACCCAAAAGAATTGTGTTATCAGGCTGGATTCCTCACATTACACGTACATAAACATGTATATGATTGCTAAATTGCACTACAGATGTAAAAATAACACACCTAGAATTTAACCCATATATATGCCAGTCGATAACAATCTCAAGGACAGGTATTTCATAAAAAAAGTTGGAAAATATGTACAAAAGTAAGAGGCCTTGTAACAACAAATCGGTTGCAGTAATTGGCATATATATACATATTATTGGTGTTATTACTCTTCCTCGCTAAATCATTCTAAGAGGACAGAAAGTAAGAGAAACAGACAAGATCTACATGGATCGAGTAAATTAGCTACCCAAACAACATAAGACATATTGAGATTCGAAAAAACGACCGTGACATACATAATGCAGTCAGTTATAGCTCTTTCAAGAATTGAAACGTCTTGAGATACCAATGGTTGTTATATTAAAACAACAGCATACACCGCGAACAATGTTAACTGACAACTTTATGGTTTGTTATTTACGATCCATAGAGAAGCTTGGAACAGTTGATTAGAGTAATTTATGCAGGGGAAACAGCGATATAACGATAAAATAAAAGCATTTCGAAGAAACTGTTTATAGGACATTGATTACTGAGCTTCGACAGTATCTAATATTTTGTTTAATTATTACTTTTATTATTTAAGCATACTTAGTACAGAATGGGCACTAAGAAATGTCACACAAAATAATCGAATAGCAGTACGTGGAAAAGAAAAAGGAAAAATATAGCTATGGAACAACAGAATAAAACAGGACGGCATACTTACTAAGCATATTAAAAGGAGAGTTCACTTCTTCATAAAACTTCCAGAGGTAGAAGAAAAAAAGAAACTGCGGCTAGAGAAAGTAATCGGTATAGTAGACTGTTGGCAATGAAAACATCCACGACTTTTACACGTGAAACCTTATTTAAAAAATCGTGATTTTAATAGATACTGTATAAAAAAGACAATTGCAGCGAAGAAAATTTTCTTTTCGACGAAGTCATCATCAACTAGGCTGTACATTCGTGTATTTATACCAAATGGATGGGAAAGTTCTAGAATAATTTCCGGTTAAGGGTCAAATTAATAAAAATTAAAATTAGGAATTAGAATGCCATAATAAACAGGGGATGGATAAAACAAACAAAGTAGCATCATAATAACTAAGAAGATTGACATTGTGCAATTAGGGATTAGAAATGTAGAAATAACAAAATACACAGGATGTTTGGATAAAAACTAATGTGATGGATGTGATGGAATGTCAATGTGGCAGAAAAGAAAGTGGTCTCCCTGGATGTCGTCTCTCTCTCTCTTCACTAACATTCCACTGACAGAAACCGTATGTTTCCAATAGCATCGATGTCGTTATAGCGATCCATTAACTGAAAGAACTGTTACTTCGATGCACCTTCAACGTATACTTTGGTTTCAACAAGGAAATATACAGGCAAGTAGATGGAGTAGCAATGGGTTCTCCTAGCCGACTTCTTTAAGGCTAGCTTAGAGAACAACGCCTTATCACCAACTATCAACGACCTCCATCTCTACAAGAGATACATCGATAATACTTTCATTATTTGTGATGAGAATTGTGATTTAAAAAACCTACTTCAAATCTTCAATAATGCCCACCCAAACATCGACTTTACACTTGAGACTGAATCCGACGGAATGTTCCACTTCCTCGACGTCCATCTGACAAGAAACGCCGACAACTCTCTGAAAAGGTCCATATACAAAAAGCCTACATGGAACGGACAATTCATCAACTTTCAAAGCTTCGTGCCCCTAAGCAGAAAGAGGAACCTGGTATACACTCTTTCCTCGAGGATTCGGAAGATATGCAGCGAGGAAGTGGCTGAAGAACTGCGTAATCTTCGAAAAACCCTGATAGAAAACGGTTTCCCACTCAGGTTCATAGACAAGAATCTCAAATCTAAGAAGATTTCCGAAAAAGTCCATTCCATTCCAAAGAAAATACTTCTGCTTAATCTAGAATTCAAAGGTGATATTGAAGCGGAAATCCTTCGCAAACGCGTCTCCAAATCGCTGAGAAAACCATACTTCGCCGCGAGCCTACGACTGACGTTTTCCTGCAAGAAACTGTTCAGCCAGAATGCGAAAGACAAGCTGTTGCATTGGGCCACTTCAACGTGCATGTACCAGTTGACTTGCTCTTGTGGAGCTGAGTACGTTGGCCATACCATGCGCCGACTTGAAAAACGCGCTTGTGAACACTACCCAGTCTGATTAGTAAAAGGAAACCAAAAGCGTGTATAGAGTTCAGTGACAGAACATCTGGTCAGTTCAGGACATTCAGCGCCTTTCGGAAAATCCTTCAAAGTAATATACAAGATTCAATCAAACCTATCAAAGGGAGTGAAATCAAGACATCTGGGCATAGCCGAGGCGCTAGCTATACAAAAGCTCAAACCCATGCTTTGCATCCAAAAGACATACGTCCAACCCCTATCTCTTCCATAGCCATCATAAACAGGTAATTTTTGTAGTACTGACCACCCCATCGCCTTTCTTATCTAAACTTCCTGTTTATTCATGTTATTTTAAGTTTTTCTCAATCCTTGTTTACACTATCATATTTTCATACCCGAACTTCGTGTTTATTTTGTCATTTTACTATTTCTACACATTTAATCCCTGATTGCATAAACAATTATTCATCACATTAGTTTTTATCCAAACATCCTGTGTATTTTGTTATTTCTACATTTCTAATCCCTAATTGCACAATGTCAATCTTCTTAGTTATTATGATGCTACTTTGTTTGTTTTATCCATCCCCCTGTTTATTATGGCATTCTAATTCCTAATTTTAATTTTTATTAATTTGACCCTTAACCGGAAATTATTCTAGAACTTTCCCATCCATTTGGTATAAATACACGAATGTACAGCCTAGTTGATGATAACTTCGTCGAAAAGAAAATTTTCTTCGCTGCAATTGTCTTCTTAATAACTCCTATGACCCAATGCGTATATTCCGAGATATTGTATTATGATTCATATAAGTAGTGCCAGAGTAATGGGGATGTTGAGTCTCCTGCTCTACCAATTGAGCTAGTTCCAGTATATAGTGCAAAGTTGGAGTGAAGCTCATATTCGAGATCTTTCGAAAACGACGTAAATATAGTTCTTCAGATAACTGGCTGGCAACTGACTCAAAAGTATGTGGATGAAGACACCGCGAGCATATTTTTGTAGGTTGAAAAGTTTACATGCTTCTGTTGCGATGGCTAAATCGCTAAATAGCTAAATGGGAATAAAGTAGCACTAATCTATTCATGGAATTTTTACCGTACCATATCAGTTAGCCATTCTCCAGGTATGCTTTGAGCTAATTTCTGAAGCTAATTTGAGCTGTAGTGAAATTACTTTTATCCGTATGAAGTGAAAAGGATCATAAATAAAGGAACCCCAAGAATCAAAACCGAAAATTGTCTTACGGTTCTGATTTCTCACAATTGGACTAAAAACATGAGCTGAATTTGAAAAAAAAATATATTAGACTACAAAACAGATATTTCGTAAACAACAATGAACTAACTGGTACATACCTGTCTTGGTTTATGATAGTAAAGAAGTACAGGAAAACGACCACCTTGACGGAAACGACTACTCTCTATAAGCATTTGATCATCACATTTAGCAGGTACAAGAAGCATTTTGAAGTAGGAATTGCACAACTACGATAAAAAAGAACGAGACATACTTATTAAATATCATCATAATTAGTCACGAGAGATACTCAATTAGAACTAATACATATCTCATTATGAGACAAATAACTTACACTAACTGCCGAAGCATCCAATACAACTCAGATACTAGTGAGTTACTTCTACTGGACCATGTATGAAGATATTTGCATAAAGATACCCTATCAATCTGTCTGTCTGTTTTCGACATAGAACTTTGCACAAATGTGCGGAAGTTCAAGTCGCCACATTCCGTGTAGCACGCGAAGCAAGAGAAGAAAGTACAAGAAAAGCATAATAGAAACAGTGAGCAGAGGTGTGAGACAAAGGAGTAATAAAGAAATACAAAACAGTTTCATTGGAGATCATAAGTCACAGGGAGTGGATGCATCTGCGCCACTGAGAACGATTTTGAGCGAACGATTTTTACCCTATCAATGCCAAGTAAGGTGCCAAAATTCTACAGCTTAAATTAATACACGCAAATACATACCAACCAAAATTTTGCTTTCCTCCTGTTAATATCATTGTCCTATGACCCTTCATAATTTTTGTAATATAGTAATTACTTTCCCTTCTTGATAACCACGCTTAAGTGTTGAAGTTATTTACGTCAATTCAATTCAGTGAGTAGTATATCTATCTAAAAACATCCGTCTGCCTCTTATAATTATGACGTCATTTAACAAATCCCACGAAGGTAGATTACTGATTTTCCTATGATTTATGTTGAAAATCTACTTGCTAATCACTCACATTGTCCGCATCCGATTCCTGGCCGACGCACTTTATTACTGATATGTCAATAGGTCAATGGGTTAGATAATATGCATCCAAACAATTAACACATTTTATCCTTGACACTTTTGACTTTAATTAAATCAAATTTGTCTTAGTCTCTGGCTTACGCGACCAGTACGAAACTTTCTGAACAACATTGTATCATCACAACATCAACAATGGAATATTGAAACAAGTGAAATTCTACATGAACTGGTTGTTTGATGGTAATCAATGTGGTTATTGATTCTTAAGTTTATGTTAGTAGAAATTCGACAGTCGAATATGCAAAGCTGTCACTCAGCTAAATTACACCACAATTTTTCGCACTATGATACACTTTTATTTTGGATGTTAGATGTTCTAAGCCACGTCACTAGGTGCTAAATCCAGAGACATTGACGCTACACCACACTCGAGGACTAATCGATACACACGAATTGGCCATCATATACTAATGTACTTTTCCAGTTCTCAGCGCATGTTGATCGAAATTCGCCGGCCGGTCCTGCGTTAAATCTTATCCAACCTACATACAAGTTGCAATTCTGAAAATGGGTTAGGGATTGAATTCAGAAATGCAGATAATAGATACATTACAATACGCAAGTATGCAATTTTCTCTGGGAAGATCAAAGTGACCTAGGAATCAAGTGACCTTTCTGTCGGTTCGTCAAATGGATAAAACCAGAAACCTCAACAATTTTAAAAAGATCGCATGTGTCTGCTCTCAAATAAATGTCCTCCAAACCTTGCTAACAAACAAGAAGACATTTGTTTACCTCATAGTTTTTATTCAGATCGCTTATGCGCCAATCTCCAGTACACAAAATTTCTTTAATATTGTTAGGCCAATCTGTAGTTTCTACTTTATATCGGTGGGACGATGAATCCATTTTGTAAAAGAATGGGTAAAGTTGTGACGCATCATCTGAAAAAATTAGAAAATGAAATTGCAACTACGATGAAAAAGATGTGCAATCATCATTAAAATTTTCACACTAAACATAATATACATACTAACCTGTTCATAGTTGGATTTCAACAACAGTTACACTACTAGGTAGTTGGTTACATAAATGAAGAGCTGCCTGAGACATTTACCACTGAATCCCTGCACATTTTCCTCGAAGTCTTACTAGGTCCGACGTTGGAAAACACTAGTTTTAGAATGACAGTAAACACAAACCTGATAGGCCACCGAACAGTTGATTCATTTGCACATAAAATTAGCACAAAATTTATTTTATTGAAAGCGCTTCTTCCTTCATATGAATTTCAATCAATGAAACTTGATGAAGCAAGAAAATGGTTGCATTTACAAAGGCGTATTTGATCCTAGTCAAGCCGAAAAACCAAATATTTACATAGAGGAAGAAATTGTAGTTACCCTGAATCCACAATGGATTTTAGATTACCAGACCGGTGCTTTTGACTGAGCTACGTGACCCATCTGCTAATCAGGCCTTTATATAACTGCACTTAGCAAGGAATTTTAGTCAGTCGTCGCGCGAATGAGTTGTATTTAGCTGAATGTTGAACATTATCGTTGTATAAAGATCACTGAAATAGTTTAGAAATAAACTGCGTATATAAAAGTCACGGAACAACAAGGAGATGCACCATAGAGTTCTATTTTCATAACATTAATTGTGATTACTTTTCACCTTTTATAATTGCCTTATTATTTCTTGATACGAAATCGCACAAAATGGTATAGCCGCAGTTGTAAACATCTTCAATGAATCCCAAATATAGGATATGAAATGGAGTATTCGAATGTGTTGATCGCTTTATTAGTCGACGAAATGGGACCAACCCTAATAAAAATCTTCAAAGTGACACAGCTTAGGGTCTAATTTGCATCCTCCTTGGTGCACATAAAATTGCCAGCTACCTATGGAAGAGCTGTCCAGTATTTCTTTCTCCTGCTCTATGGCTTTTAGAAATGACTGTTAAAACTACAGAATATGAGAAAACAGTTTTTTATCAAGTATAGTTTTGCATTGATATCAGCAAAAAGTTTGAGCACTGTAGATTAGATCAAATAAAGTATAATCATATTTTTGTAGCACAAGTTCGAATACAGTTTTGACTACCGAGGTTAGGATGAGCAAGTAGTATCGTTGGCATTCCACAAACGTATGGGTTTCACAGTCTCATATATCAGTCTGAAAATGGTTATTGACTTAGACTGCAATGTAACCATACATTTTTAGAAAAATAGCTTTCTTATGAAACAAGCAGGTGTGAAAAATAACACTTCAGCTTACGGTGCTGCAGTTTATATATGAGGATACTAACACGACCATATACGACAAGAAGCCATCGTTTTAATAATAAACGAATAGTCCTAGAAATCTCAGTACATACTTTGCGATACTGCAAAATCTTCAGCCCAGTAACTGGTAATTTAATAAATGATTCTGTATGTAAGTGAATAAATGGCAGAAACAGCAGGAGACCGAAGAGGATCTCGCACAAGAATGCAAACAAAATGAAACAGAATAGAGTGAAAAATGAGAAACAATAGTTAAGTGACAATTAGCGGAAATGTTCGTAAATGCAGGGGGAGGAGTGAATGTGCCTGAATCACTGAAAGCCTGGGGACACAATTTACATACGAATACCGAACTTACACTTAAAATCGTGATTAAAAGCTTCATGGGTCTATGCTATCTACACAAAAAGCCGGAATATCCATAAAAGCACTTATACTAGGAATAAAAACAGGAATATACTTACCAACTGAAGACATCATATCCAACGCCTGTTCGAGAGAGCGAGCATCAAAGACACTGTTAACAGTCAACTCATATATACGAAAATCTTTTGTATACAGAGCAACTGTGCATCCTGGGTGTGAATTCGGTGTGAATCGACGGTCAGCAGGAGACTCTAATAGGCGAATACCATCAATGGCTCTATACATAATCTGAAAAATGGTCAAATTGTGACTCAATTAGTGAATTGTGATAAAAGGCTAATTTGTTTCTAAACAACCTTACAAATCGTAAGTTCGCGACTGCAATAATACACTACTAAACGTGTACTTTCGAGTACACCTATGCGCTAAATCACCTTCAAAAGCTAAGAAAATTACAGTTTCAACTAGACAATTTCTCTGTAAATTTTGGCTATAACTTCTACCGATAAAATTCCAAATTCAGTACTCATTTTTGTTATACGATGAAAATCGCATTAGTATCGCAAGAAAACTTATAGAAAAAACTACACTACTGCACAATTTCATCTAGTAACCAATATCTTTGTAGAAAGACTATGTAATATGTATACATGTGCGGCTTCATATAAAGCCACTGAATTCTTGTTGCTCGACTTTCAACATGTCTTTTCAGTGTAAACACCGCACCAATTTGGAAAAGCTACACGAAATTACAATACTTTACTCTGGGTACTCATATATAATCTTACACTAAACTGCCTAAGCTTACAATTATGCTGAATTAAATTTCGCGAACTCAGAACTATCACTGACTTTCTATGAGGAGTAAATTCTGAAATTGCTCGAAAATGACTTGGTTATGTGCACAAACTAGAACTTAATGCTGATTTTCAGCATGAATCGCGCCTATGCTTATTCTAGGCATTTTAAGAATTAGCTCAGTACCTACCGTGTTTGCTAATAAGCAATGTTTCAGCCCTCTTAGCCCAGACTCAGCACTGACTAGTATTACTTCAGAAATTAATTCGGCGCATACTGACAATTTCTGATAGATAAAATATTCATTTACCATAAAAGGGATTATAAAAGCATAAGTTAGAATTAGTTAAGAATTGTTGATAGCTTGGGTGCTAGGTAATCCACATTAAGAGCAGCAACTTACAGAGAACTCATGCTCATGACAGTTAAAAACAACGAAAAACTGCGTGAAGGATAACTTCTTAACAATCAAAGACTGTGTTGGGGTATGCACGCGCACATCCTCAATGATCAGAGGATTCATTTTCCGAATTGACCTTGAAAATTTACTATTCCCACAGTTTCCAATATCCAATATCCAATACCCTGATTACGAGCTAGTATAAACCAGTGATTTCTTTGAGCTCGCTTCTTGATTGTGAGGTAGAGGTTCCAGATCTTCGGTGAGCTTCTGCGTAGTAAGTCCCGACACTCGACTGCTTTAGCTCTGGTAGACTCCAGGAGGAGTGGTGCGGGGATTGGTCGAGATGTGGTTTGTAGTATGCAGTATGTTAGGACTGTATTGCTGCCGTGAATGGAGTTTGACCTAACTCCCCTTGGTCATTCGGTGTAGTCATAAAAGCAGAATAGTAATAATAATAATAATAGGTTGTAGTGTAGATAATATAGGTTGAGATAAGTGGAATAATAAAGGTGACCTAAGGAAAAGATAGAGTGAGAGAAGGCAGAATAGGTCGTGGGGATTTAGTTAGTACGCTTATTCATTGACAGTTTGGTTTCAAATTTTATGAGGATAAGCCATTGAGACACAAACCTTGCATTTCTGCATGATTGTCTAGCTTCCGCTTAAAAATCTCCAGAGATGGCGCTGTAGTCACGGCCGCCGGTAAAGCGTTCCAGAGACGGCAAACACGAAGCGAAAAGAAATGTGATCGCACTCGAGTCTTTGGTCTCTGGTGTGCTATCCTTAGCGGGTTACCTCGTGGAAGCCTATAATCGCTTAATGGCAGGATGCTTTTATTTGGGTGGGCCTGGTCATTTAGGATCTTGTAGACGGTGATGAGGTCTCCCCTGTGCCTACGGTAACTGAGTGTGAAAAGACCTAATTTCTTTAGTCTTTCCTCATATGATTTGTTGCGGAGGCCGATCACCCATTTTGTCGCTCGTCTCTGGACACTTTCTAGAATGTTAGCATCCCTTTTGAGTAGCGGAGGTGCAATGATATTATGCACCTCAAGGTGTGGCCTCACATATGCCTTGTATAGCCTTAAGAACAGTTCGGGAGTGAGAGCTCCCAGCTGCCTGTGCATAAAGTGTAATGTTGCGTAGGCTTTGGCGACGTCCCTCGAGTAATTTCCACTGGTGTCTAGCTTTTCTGTTAGAATAAGACCTAGATCACGCTCTGATGGAACACAACTCAAGTTCTGGCCACCAAGGGTGTAATTTACACTCTGTGACCTGCCGGAATGAAGCTGCACTACTTTGCACTTCTTTAGATTGAAAGGCATTCCGTTAGCCAAAGCCCAATTTCCCAGAGTTTGCAGGTCAGCCTGCAATCTATCTGAGTCTTCCGATGAGTTTATTGCTCTCCAAATCTTTACGTCGTCAGCGTAAAGAAGCGCAGAGCAGTTTAGTTGGGGGGGCAGGTCATTGATAAAAATCAAAAACATCAACGGCCCTAGGATAGAACCCTGAGGAACCCCTGATGCCGAGGTGTGCCAGATGATCGGATGCGGTTGACTTTGGTGCAGAATTCTCTCTCGCCTAAGTAATCTGTCAGCCATGCGAGAAGTGCTCCAGAAACTCCCGCCTTGCCTATTTTGTGAAGGAGCAGACCATGGTGAACTGTGTCGAATGCTTTCGCAAAGTCGAGAAAGATCACGTGGGCTGGTACCTTTTTGTCCCAGGATAGTGTCCAATCGTTCCAGGCTAGTAGAAGATTCGTCACGCAGGATCTTCCCCTCCTGAAACCGTGCTGTGCTTCGTGAAGAAGGTTAGTCCCATCGAAGTATTTTCTCATGTGGTCGTCAATGAGACTTTCCAATATCTTCGATACCACTGGAAGTAGAGCAACTGGTCTGTAACTGGTCACATTCTGCCGGTCACCACCCTTGAAGATAGGGGATAGGATTGCACGTTTCCATTCACATGGAAGTTTCCCTACATCAAGGGAGTGTTGGAACAGATCACTTAGGGGTTGACAGAGACTTTCTGAACACTGCTTCAGGACAGATGGTCTGATGCCATCACAACCTGGAGACTTTCCCGAAGCCAACCTTCCCAATTTTGCAAGTACCATAGCCGGGGTAATTTGAAATGTCCCCAGCAGGTTTTCGTGTGTTGGTTTGCGATGTAATCTGGATGTTCTGTAGGGGTAATATCCTCGTTACTATTTAGTTGCCTGTGAAAGGCTAGGCTGAATGTCTCTGCCATTTCAAGACTAGTAAGAGATTTCCCATCAGAACCCACTAGATTGCATGCTCCCTGGTTGGTCGGTTTTCTTTCGGCCATAAACCTGTATAGGCTTTTGGGGTTCACGAGAAGCTTATTGGCGAGGTCTCCCTGAAATGTCCTTCTATCGCTCCGGACTCGTATGTTACATCGATTCCTGAGTTCAAGGTACACTTCATATTCGGGTTGACTCTTCGATCGTCGCCACGCGAACCAGGCTTTACGCTTTGCCTGCAGAAGGCGTTGTGTCCCTCTTTTCAGCCATGATCGTTGCTTCCTAGCTTTTGGTGAGACTAAAGGAACAGTGTCTGAGACCGCCTGGTGAATGATTTCCTTTACCACTCTCCAGTGTTCTTCTACTGTTAGCTCTGTCCATTTTTTAGGCCAGTTTGCTTCAGACAGAAGTCTTCGCATTTTGGTAAAGTTGGCTTTGTTATAACACAGATAGGGCTGTGTATTGTCCCACTGTAAGCGCTCGCGGAGGACTATGTCGAATACTATGACCGCGTGGTCACTACTACCTATGGGAGTCGTGATCTGAACGTTTTCCACTAGTAGCTGGTCACTAGTGAGCACGTAATCCAGTCTAGAAGACTTCCCATCAGGGCCCCATCTAGTATCCATCTTGACATTTTCAGTGAATCCAGCCTTCCTGATGGTATGCAGCAGATTTCGATCAAATCTATCATGGGCTTTTCCCGACACCAAGTTAAGAGATGGGGCATTGAAGTCACCAGCTATGACAATTTGATCATAACCCATGTCTTGAGTCGCTGAATTGTATTTAGCAGTACCTGGTTGTGGTCTGCTCCACATGAAGGTGATCGATAAATGCTGCCCACTAGATATTTGCAGTACCCAACGGTGAAGTGGCACCATATGGAGTCAGGGAGCTCTGTGAGGGGAGGGTCCGTCGCGTGAACACATCTGAGCTGTTTGTCGACGTATATGGCGACTCCACCTCCTTCTTTCAGGTCCCTATCTCGCCTGACTAGGACCATATCATTTATACTGACTTCGCTGTCTGCCACCGTAGGGGTTAGCCAGGTTTCCGTCAGTATTATGATTTTGGAGTTTAGTTGTGATTGTAGGTGTCTAAGTTCAGCTATTTTGCCTCTTAGCCCTCTCACATTACTATACAGGCAACTGGTAGTCAGTCTCACCACTTCCCCGTATTGGGGGGTAGTTGACTTGATATTGGCTATCGGTTGAGGAGTTATCCTACGAACTAGTTGGCCGATTCCCCAGGAACCGGCCTGTTGGCGTTTTTTTCTTCTAGTTCAGTTGGAGCACTCGGATGACACTGGCTATCATCGTCCGTGCTGCACCGCTGTAGTGTGACTAGGGGTTGAGGATTTTCTTTTACTACGCTTTGTTCTCTCCTTTGAGTGCGAGGCCGGCTCTCGCAGCAGCGAATGTGTTTGCTGACCTTGTCCTTGGTCTCGTACCATCTATGGAGAGCGGTATTCAACTGGTCTTGGGAGCTGAACTTGACAGCTAACAGACGTGGCGAGTTAATTGACATAAGATGAGTGGGTCGAGGCAGTCTATAAATAGAGACAGCCCCTGAACTTCCCAGGGCCATCTGGGATGCTAACCATCTCCATTGTTGTACATCATGACAATGCTTTTCGCAGGCGTTCCCAGTTACCAGTTCGGGAATGCCATGCACAACCATGGAGGCAGAAGGAATGAGCTCTGGCGACTCCCTCGCCATTTGTCTTTCCTTCCACGGCCTGTCTGGCTTAACACGTATGTTACAGGCCCTCCCTATAGAAAGGACTTGAGAAGCCAGTAACACTTTTTCAACATCCTCGGTAGAGCTCAATGTTACCCTCAGTGGGGATGGTTTGCCTTCAGGTGCAGCAGTGCCCCTATACAATCTGCATAGATTTACTGGTTGGATGTCCAAACCCAGTGTGCTACTTAAGATGGACCACTGTTCCTGATCAAATAGGGCCCTATCTTTCAGCAGACTACTGCTACAGTCTGGTACATTAAAGAGGATTACACAATTTGATCTGCTAACCGTGGGCTTGGGCTCGGTCCTCGCACGTTTGTGATCACCTTTAAGACCGTTTTGGTTTGACTGGTGCGACTGGGTATTTTTATGTGTCTCAGTGCTATAGCCAGCATTACTGATAGACGGTTGGGGTCTTTTTCCAACGACGGAAACCCGTGGTTCTCCAGCCTCTGTGTCTGGAGCGGTTATGGCAAGAGTTACAAGTTTAACCGGTGAGGATTTTGGTATCCCCGGTTTACGCGCGTTTGTACTAACTTCCGGATTGGTGGGGGTCGAGCTTTTCACCTTTTTCCCCGCTACTTCTGTGCCATCTTTAGTTTTCAAAGGACTACGCGAGGCTACATCAGGACGGCAACTCGGGCATATGTACCAGAACCATTGGCATGGGTTTTTACGCATAAAGTCATAATATGCTTTTGGTACCCCACTGTCGCATCTGCAATGCACCCATCGGTTGCAAAAGTTACATTCGAAGGCAGAGTCTGCTTGTTCGACAACAGAAGCACAGACCTTGCAGTCGTCTGTCTTCTTGGGGAGCGTTCTTGTCGTCTTGCGACGTCGTGAACGTTTCTTTTTGGCCTTCCTATTTGTTTCATGGTCTACCATGGGGATGGGTGTTATGAAGTTCTCACTTAGTGCAATTTTCCCACTCGGATCTGTTAACCTAGTCGTGTTAACAGGGGTGGAGCCACATCCACTTGGCTGACTTTGCACAGCTTCACTGTAGGACTGTGGCGACATGGGTAATCTGTACGAGCTGGGAATATTAGCCCTGGTCTTCAGGACCGGTATGCGTGAGTCCATCACCTTCTCCTGTTTGCCTAGTTTGGCTGAAGCCCTGGTAACTACAGAGTATGATGTCCCATTACTTATTTTAGGTTGAGAATCTATTGTCATTTTACTCCTAAATTAATACTGGTGATTAAATAATAAGAGACTGTTATTTTGTCCAATAGACTTACAGCAAAAGACAATAGAGAGCGCAGAAAAGAAGGATAAAGTATGTAAGTAAAAGCTTTAGACTTTACCTGTAACTTTCGGGTTATTCGGTTTCACAGCAATCACGTAACAGACCCACAAGTCCTGTATATTTGAAAGAGTGAGGAGGGTGTTGCTACAGAAGTAGCACCTGAAGCTTTGGCAGTAGTTCGAGACAGCGGGAAGTACCACACACAGGCTCGGTGAGGAAGAAATGGTTGAATAAAAATTCGCCGGATAGGAAGATCAGGTTTCCCAAACGAATAATTCACAAAATTGGATATTTCCGGTTAGGAAGGAAAAGCATGTCTTGTTCAAGGAGCGCGCGTTGGTGTCAAAATAGTCGTAATAGTTGCTCGTTTCCCAATTTTCAATATTTACGTCACTATCTAGTGCCAATCTGATTATATCTTTGCATACTCTGCTTTATAGTAGTGGCGGCTGGACTTATTCGGCATGTTGGTTGAAATTTCGCTCTGTAAAAAAAAGAAGAGGTAGTTGGAGGGTAATGTCATCTACACAAATAGCTTACTTCATGCAGAAGCTGCAGCTTTCGACATAGTGTCATTCAATGAAGACCACGTCAAAATGTGGCTATTTTCGTGTGAAGAACAGCAATATTTGACAAAATAATGCTATCAGTACGTGGAAAACACATACAAATGCTGACAGAACCTTCCTTGTGTACAGAAGTTATCTTGTAGATATCTCTTTCAGTGTATGTGTGTTTGGACAGGAATTATGATAAGTTGAAATGTGTTCTCTAAGTGGATTGAATATATATTTACACTGATTGTTGCAGTATAATATGGGTCATGTGAATTCAAAACAAGATTTTAGGCGAACGATTGTTTTCGATAACTTCTTCAAGCTATACAGTTATAAATCCATGAATAATAGAGTACATATAGCCAATAAAGGCAAATGAAAATAATATCAGAAACTGTATTGGGGTGCATGTGTAAGTTGAGGTGATAGCCCACTAGTTAGCATAGTCAATTAAATGTTTATAGGGTGTGCCAATGGAGTTGAAGATTGAACGATCAATTCTTGGTTGTTTGCTTAAAATCAACTTCCCCAATTTTCGCGGAGGCATCAATACGACAGTCATCGTCTCATCGGTCGCTGTTCAGAAAGAAGAGTGAAACATCGTCAGAAGTAATACAGAGATTTATTATTGTAATATTAGTTTTCAGACCTTAGTTCACTTATTCTTTTTATATGTTGGTGTAACAATATGAAATGTAAAACGGCAGATCGGTGTTTTGGATTTTTCGTCCGTTATAACTAAGCGTTTCTGAAATATTCGAAGAACAGCGTGGGCGCGAGCGTAGCGAGAGCTGGGAAATAACGGTTTATGAGACGTGATTGACAGTTTCTGACGATAGAAACAGATCTGGCGGATTGAAACAGTTGGTGAAAGTTTCGATAGTCGCCGATCATTTTTCCTGGTGCCGGTCAAGTCCTCTTTGAACAAGCAATATCTGGAACATTTTTGGAATTGGGTCAAGTTCAACAATGCCTGGGTCAAAGAAGGGACAGAGTGTCTTGGATGCAAACAGGAAAGTAAGTCATGGTGACTTGTCTGTTAATTGTAACGATGTGTCTGATGTTAAGTATGACATGGTTGATGTTACTGTTTCGCCGTTCAGGGATAATAGGAACATCAAACTCCCTAAATTTGAACCACGATGTTTTGATGGAAACCCGGCTGTTTATTTACAATTTGTAAAGGAGTTTGAGATCATGTTGAGTGGTTTTTTATTAAATGATGAATTGAAGTTAATGTATTTGATGAGATATTGCACTGGAGATGCTGCAAGAGCTATACAGTGCTGTAAGTTTATGAAGCCAAAAGAGGGCTACTACGAGGCTATGAGCATATTACGTCAAAGGTTTGGAAGACCTTCGATGATTGCAGGGAAATTATTCGAGGCTGTTAAGGGTAATGGTGGTCAATTACAGGATGACTCCCAGGCACTCACTGAGTTTTTAGATAATTTGCTAATTTACAAGAATGGAATGATTTCGATGAATCGCACGAGTGACCTCAACTCGAGTTTTATGCTAGAAGTAATAGCAAGACGTCTACCTACTCGACTGCAAAGGAAGTGGGTGAAGATAAGCTCCCGTATGGAGGATGAGGGTATCGAGCCAAGGTTTGATGATATCCTGAAACTGGTAAATACTAGTGTCAATCAATCTATGAGCAAGTTCGCCAGTCTATTACACCTCACCCCTAGAATAGAGCAGTCTGAGATCAAAATGCAGTAATTGCTGACGAGTAGGCCTCAGAGAGGTGGTTATCGAGAAAGCTCCATGATGTATAGTAATGCGTGTAGACCTAGTGAGTGTAACAGGTTTCGTAGTACATCCTCAACAGATAAGTTACAAGACGCAAGACAAGCACGGTTGTGTTTTACACGTTTGCAAGAGGTGCATACAAAGGTGAACTGTGAACCAGTGAGCAAGTTCAGTGATAAGCTACATGTAAACTCCAGGCCTGACTCCAAATTGTGTGACGATGACGGTGTTGTGAAGAAGTCTGTAGTTGCAACTGGTAAGCCGTTGTTGAATAGAGTGTCACAGCATAGAGTTACTGCTTCAGAGTGCAGTTCTGACCCTACAAGATTACAAGGTATTACTAGTCAGAGTGAAGTTATAAAAATTTTATGATTTGCGAGGAGGAACCAAAACTGTCTACTTCTGTTATTAAAGAGTTTGAAAATGATGAAGTTGACGGTAAAGTGAATATTCGTGATAATGATCATGATACTTCACAGTTGTCTTTGGTTGATCATTATGAGATGAGGGATATGCCTACTACTGCTAAGTTAAATAAAGGTTCTGTACAACTACAACGTGAAGTAGAATTGAACGCAGATGCAGTTCCAAAAGGTGTGCATATTTGTGAGACCGTCAGTGTGAGTGATCAGCGTGTAGCCCACCTATCATCAGATGCTAGTGCTAAACCTGAGCTGATAGCAAAAGACAGCAGTGGTGGTAATCTTGCAGTTGGACAACTATCTGAGAGCCGAACAAGAACAGCTTCTGATCCACCGCTAAGTTCATCACCTTGTGTCACTCAGTCATCGTTGGTGTTTTCATCCACAATGAAACAGATGCCCATCAACTCAAGTATCTTGTGCAATGACTATGGTAGTATCAGTTCGTTTGAAAGGACGGATATCGATGGTCAGTTTAGTGTGGATAAGCCAAGTGTAAAGGAGAGAGTTATTGTTAAATTGACTTGCATGAATAAAGGCATTTCTAGTTTCAAGTTACTAATTGGACGCTATTATCTTTGGTGTAAATTACTGTGTTTCTCCACTTGGTTGATGAGATATGCCGTGTGTTTGTTGGTCATCTATATTCTACGATACAATGACATGGGCGTGTTGCCGTTCAGATTTGAGGATATAGCTGATAGCAGGAAGTTAGTAAATGAACTCTGCGACGATTTTCCAACCTAGAGCGTCAACCTGAGAGGGGTTGTAGGTGTACTGCTGTAAGTCCTACAGTTCTTCAAAGGGTAGCGCATCAATGAGCAGCCCAGTGTGCTCGGTGTGTGATTTTGTACATATGTTCATATTGCATATACTGAATTGATATCATCTGTCATCTATCTGTTGGCAATTCTGTTTGTGTCCGGACGACTTCCACTTGGATCATCAACCTGAGAAGGAATGTAGGCGTACTGGTGTAAGTCCTGCAATTCTTCAAAGGAATTCCACCAAGACATGATCGGCGAGGTTGTTTGTACTATTTGTATATACGTGTGGTGTGTCATATCAATTGGTGTTTTTTGGATTCAATGTGTTTACTTGTTGTTTTCGTATCTTGTTGTTATTGCGTAATTTTGTTAAAATTTTCGTCGTGATTACTTCTGAAGTTGTTTCTTCTCTTCTACATCCATGAATGAATTGGTTGATGCTAAGGACAGCAAATGGGTCCTATACGCCGGGGAGGCTAGGCTATTGCTGAGAATGAAACGCACACGGAGATAATTGTTAGCTGCGGTCCGACACGCCGGGGAGAAAGAGTGTAAACGACTGAGGCTCGCATGCGTCACCGCTACTACAACTGAGGCAGAATGAGTAACAAGCGATTTCGGTGGTAATTGGTAATGAGTAGATAAGAGGATGAGCGTAGAGTATCGTGAGGTCCTGCCATGGTCACTTTGCATTCTGCGAGAGTCATTCTAGCAAATGGCGATTGTGTTGCAAGAGGATGTGTCAGGAGGATACATTTAACTGGAAGGCGCAGGTCGTCATTGATATGTGAGATTGTGCTGTGGGTATGCTTGTGGTGTGTTGGCTTTTCTGTTTGTTTTCCATTTCAGCTCTGTCCGTGTGACCCAGGATCTCGCAATTGCATCCAAGTCAACGTGTATTGGTCGTGAAGGAAAAAAGGGATGGATCCCATTTTTGCCGGGGACTGTCAATGGAGTTGAAGATTGAACGATCAATTCTTGGTTGTTTGCTTAAAATCAACTTCCCCAATTTTCGCGGAGGCATCAATACGACAGTCATCGTCTCATCGGTCGCTGTTCAGAAAGAAGAGTGAAACATCGTCAGAAGTAATACAGAGATTTATTATTGTAATATTAGTTTTCAGACCTTAGTTCACTTATTCTTTTTATATGTTGGTGTAACAATATGAAATGTAAAACGGCAGATCGGTGTTTTGGATTTTTCGTCCGTTATAACTAAGCGTTTCTGAAATATTCGAAGAACAGCGTGGGCGCGAGCGTAGCGAGAGCTGGGAAATAACGGTTTATGAGACGTGATTGACAGGGTGTTTAGTCAGAAAAATATGATGAAGTGTGTATGAACAATTGGGTGATATAGTGTTGTTTTATAGTTAACACAATACAAGTGTCCTTGGGGTGAGAAAAATGTGATGACCAAAAAATACATGCAAAGACACGTTAACAAAGGAGGCACTGGATGTGAGGGCTGACCGATAATGTGCGTCGGTGGCACAGTGGTTAGGACTCTCGCCGACCATGCACATGGTCCGGGGTTCGAGCCCTCGCCGACGCACACCTGATATCTTTGGTTGGCCTGCAAAATTTGGGCTACCGATATCCATGCTGAAAATTCCATACTTGTACCAAAAATACAGTGTGGAATCAAGCTGTAATCAAAAATAAAAAAAATAAAAATAAAAAAATGTATAATGATAAAATAAAGAGGCTAAATTGTAAATTGTAAAAAAATGCTACAGAATTGGTAGGCTCAGTATAAAATCATAAAGGCTGACAAAAATAAGGGTAACAATGAGGTGAAATAAACTGGGTGGAGAAATGGATCATAAAGACATGATATCACAAAATAATAATAACGATAATTATAGTACGAAAAAATTATGATCCTGGTGACCTTATACTGGGCCAGGGTAGACAAAGAGAGTGAATAAGTTCTTTCTGTACACATAGGTCTGGTCTCTCTCTATTAATTTCTAAAGCCTCAGCTGTGGGTAGCTATCAACATGCATTTCTGCATGTTCTTCTCAGAAAATGATCAGACGGTACCTTGAAAAGAAACATCTATAGGAAAGCGACGTGGAACGGACAACACAACCACTTCAATAGCTTCATACCTATACAATATAAGCGCAGCCTAATTCGTTGTCTTAGTCGTAGAATCAGACGCATATGTACCGAGGAATGTATTGAAGATGAAATAGGAAATCTTACAAACGCCTTGCTACAAAATGACTACCCTACCAACTTTGTATATATCTATATCTATATCTACGCAACTACACATAAAACCAAGCGAGACACAGTAAGTAATAATAATAATAATAATGTATATTCTCATAAAAACATATAAATTTACATGAAAATGCATGCCATTTTTACAGGCACGATCAAGTATGATATAATATCAAATCGTAGATTGTCTATAAGTTAATAATGTTTCAACAGTTAAATATTTGATATATATATAAATACACACTGCCTGAACTAGGCTGTATAGTTATTGAATTGTACAATTGTCCTCCAGGTTGAGCGGGAAAATCGACTTTGTTTCGTTTTCATCCCGTGGTTGTCGGCATACGATAACCAACCAATATTGAGGTAAGTACAACGTTTACAAGGGATTGGAAGCTGTTTATAGAAAAGTAAAAGTGCTGAGGTGAATCATTAAATTGTAATGAAATAGGTAAGTGCAAGTATCATTAATAAATGCATTAATAAAGAAAACTCCCTAGGCTGACAACGTTCATTTGCAATGTATAATGCTACACGTATATGTCGTACTATCATGATGTCCACTTTTGGTTTTAATACATTTATCCTCAGTTGTGCCAGTTGTTTTTGTTTTATACCTTTTTGTACATTTAATGTACAACCGTACCCTTCAGAGAGTAGGAATATAATAAGTCATAAAGAGCTGTAAAATGTTAGGTTTAATGGGATATAATGAGGATCAAGTAAAGACGTTATTGGAAAATGAATGAGATAAGACATTGTGAAGTGGTATTTAAAGATCAGTCAATGGACAGCAAGTTAGTTTATAAGATGCCCCATAAAACTGTGCACATCCCACATGGTCGCATCTCAACAATAGGCTGGGCGAATAGTATATATTTAGAGGTAGAAGCATGATCTGTCAAGGCGTTCATTATTATCTTTTTCAAGATAAAGATCTAAGCCCTCATAAAAATCAGAAATATCTCGAGCCTTTAATTTGTGTATTGCTGTTCCTGCAGAATGGGGCGATTCACCTTAGTGACCCCCACCATATCTACTGATCAGCTAACGCCACCCTCCCTCCTTTAGAAAAAGATTTACTTAAATGTACAATTCAAAGGCGATATAGCCAGCGATATATTAAACCGTAGATTAACAAGATCAATTGAAAGAACTTTTAATGCCGCGAAACCGTATATCAGTTTCTCAACCAAACCGATACTGACACTGTGCATTGAAGATAGATTACCCAAAATGGCGACATCAACGTGTGTTTATAAATTCAACTGCTCCTGTCGAGCTAGTTATATAGGTCGTACCCAGAGGAATTTATTTTTACGCACTCGTGAACATATTCCTGTTTGGCTTGAGAAAAGAGCAACCAAATCATTAAATAGTGCAATTCTGTCTCATCTAGTGAATAGCGAAAACAGCATCAAAGTAGATGAGTCATTTACAGTTGCGTATCGAGTACCGAACAATCTCCCCAAAGACACGATTACGCCTCCTAGCCATAGCTGAGGCTTTAGAAATTAATAGAGAGAGACCAGACCTATGTGTACAGAAAAAACTTATTCACTCTCTTTGTCTACCCTGGCCCAGTATAAGGTCACCAGGATCATAATTTTTTCGTACTATAATTATCGTTATTATTATTTTGTGATATCATGTCTTTATGATCCATTTCTCCACCCAGTTTATTTCACCTCATTGTTACCCTTATTTTTGTCAGCCTTTATGATTTTATACTGAGCCTACCAATTCTGTAGCATTTTTTTACAATTTACAATTTAGCCTCTTTATTTTATCATTATACATTTTTTTATTTTTATTTTTTTTATTTTTGATTACAGCTTGATTCCACACTGTATTTTTGGTACAAGTATGGAATTTTCAGCATGGATATCGGTAGCCCAAATTTTGCAGGCCAACCAAAGATATCAGGTGTGCGTCGGCGAGGGCTCGAACCCCGGACCATGTGCATGGTCGGCGAGAGTCCTAACCACTGTGCCACCGACGCACATTATCGGTCAGCCCTCACATCCAGTGCCTCCTTTGTTAACGTGTCTTTGCATGTATTTTTTGGTCATCACATTTTTCTCACCCCAAGGACACTTGTATTGTGTTAACTATAAAACAACACTATATCACCCAATTGTTCATTCACACTTCATATTTTTCTGACTAAACACCCTATAAACATTTAATTGACTATGCTAACTAGTGGGCTATCACCTCAACTTACACATGCACCCCAATACAGTTTCTGATATTATTTTCATTTGCCTTTATTGGCTATATGTACTCTATTATTCATGGATTTATAACTGTATAGCTTGAAGAAGTTATCGAAAACAATCGTTCGCCGTTCGTCGTTTGCTAACTGCTTGATTCTACACCTTATATTTGGTACAAGTATGGAATTTTCGGTGTGCATATCGGTAGCCGAAATTTTGTAGGCCGACCGTAAATATCAGGTGTGTGTCGGCAGCGGATCGAACCTCGGACCATGTGCATGGCCGGTGAGAGTCCTAACCACTTTGCCACCGGCGCACATGGTGTGTGTTGATTACGAGAATTGAATCAAGTTAGCTCCATTATTATTATTACGCCATCTGACACTGTAAAATTACTACTGCAATGTTTTGGTCACCAATAGTGCAGATGAATTTCTCCTGAAATTTCCATTTACCTGAAACAGTACAAACGCAGTATCCTGATTGAACGTCTAGGTTGCATTATATTTCACTGTTATCCTCATCAACTTGACTGGTCTGCGTATCTTATAGTATTTTAAGTTTTTCTCTGTGTCGTTAACACTGTGCATAGTTGCTTACAGTTGAGGCGTATTCAGCTTACATTTGTTGATTACAGATTCCTAAATATGCGAATGTAATTTCTGTAGGATTCAGAAAACTATGCTCACTAGACATTACTGAGATTGCGGATCAATTTCTAAGCTACACATTTGCAATACTTCATTTAACGTAGACGTATTTAGCGTGAAACTGATGAGAGAATGACGTCTCAACAGTATAGGTGTTTCAGAGCTTGTCTTGAAATTTGCGTGCAATCCTCTAACGCTGGGCAACTTATGAGGTCTATTTATGCATACGGGTCAATATAAAGATCAGCTGTGGACTACAAATACTTTTAGTTGTATGAGAACTCCACTTAGTATCAATATAATCAGTGTATACTAATATATAAAATTATCTTTCGTAAATTCGTGTTGTGTTTCATATTTTAGGTATATGGAGGTTGTGGAATGTGAAATCGGTGGAAATGTCAATCTGTCAAACTAACGCTAATACCCTTCATCAAAATTTTTTCTTGTAAACTAAGAAAATGTTTAATATACTCTTCATTTCTACTTCTTCTGAACATCTTCAGTGCGTCGCTATACTATCAGCTTTCGTAATATGTGAATTCTGATTAACGCATATTAAGCTTAGTGGAATGGAGATTTACTATAATATTATTAGACTGTTGCTTTATCATTCATAGGATTTCGCGTCCGTTTACACACAAGAGCACATTGTAAAAACTAAGTAGGATTTAGCAAGTTGAGTGATAATTTTGTAGTGTTCGTTACGCTAAAGTTGCCTTATTCGGCCCATTGCAAGTCTGTATACTGATAAACGCCAAGTAAACGTAGGAAATTAGGGTTGATAGCTACTTCATTAATCAGTTGATATGCAGTGGCATCATCAAATAGACTGTCTACTTGGTGAAAACCTGAGAAACAGTACTCATTAATTTCTGATATGCCGTTGAATCATGTGACGTTATCTAATATCCATCATTTCTACGATCACCAACAGCAGTGTTTGAATATTTACTTTATTAAGTATGCCTATGATCCAACTATTTCAGCGTTTGTCAACTCTCAGCTAGACAGTACTAAAATGAACAGCTTTCTATCAGGAATTAGCAAATGGTCTTCGTCTAACGGCCTTAAAATAAGTCCTTCTAAATGTCAGGCAGTTAATTTCAGATTTAGATGTAAAACAAAGTTAAATGTGAAGCCGTTAATTCCCATTACCGTTGTATAATTCATGATAGTGATATAGAAATTAAGTCTGATGTTAAGTATTTTGGATTAATTCTTTCTTCTGACTAATCTTGGTCTCCCCATGTCTTAGCGATTTCTAAAGTAATATTTCGTCTGACTGTTCACATTAAGAAGTTAAGGCACTCAAGCATAACTCATCCCCTCCTCTTACAGTTTGTCAGTTCATGCATATCACCTGTACTTGACCTGTTTTTCTTGCTTTAATCGGGATACAACAGTATTTGGCAGGACTCATTATTATTATTTATTTCTGGAACAGAAACCAACCATTTTTACAGGCATGAACATATGTACACTTATTAAAACTCATGTAATATATAAAAAATGTAAACAATACGCAGATATATTGTTTTTGAGCTAGGTATGCAAAGCAAAGTAAACGTTTGTACGGTGCATTAATTATTTATAAGACTAACTAGTATGTAAGAGCTACGATTTGCCCATTTGTACAACGTTTAATATATTTGGACACAATTAACCTACGCTGCTTACTTCTATGACGTATTACCTAAAGTTACGTAGTTACCTTAAAGTGGTTTCCGCTGAGGGTAATCTACAAAACCTACTACCTTTGTCAGCAACTTAACGTTATCTTTGAATTTCAAAGTAAAAGCGGACATCCTCGGAACCTTCTTGATAAAAAGATCGCCTCCTAGTCGAAAAACGTAAATATATCCGAATCTCCACAAAAACGTTCAGAGGTATTCATCCTATCACCTCAAATGACTCACTATTTGCAGTCACTTGAAAAGCAAAAATAAATTCACCGATGGCAATGTGCCTATGATTTCTAGATATCATAATATACCATGAGGGAAAGCCTATATCCATAGGGTTGTAACTGTTAAAAGCGCGATATTAATCCGAAACACGACGACTACGATTCTCAATCACAGAAAATCCTTCTTTGCTGCCTAATCTTCTAATAGTATTAACAGATTTTTCTCCAAGAAAAAGCAAACCAATGGTTTTAGGAAAATTTATTTGTCTTTCTTAAAGGTCATGGGTATCCGTATTTATAGCCACGGAGAAGTCACAAACATTCACAAAATAGGAATTTCATCATTTGAAATGAAACGAGCAATCTGTATTCAGCCAATGTTTTCACTCCGAATAATAATCAGCTTCTCAGCTTGTTGTAGACCACAACCCAAAACGTTATTCTTGCTAATTAAAGTCTTACCTCTAACCGGGATAGTTCGTACACTCACCAGACCACCATGTTATCCACTTTTGAAGTGGTTTTGCAGCATGCTGAACGCCTATTAACACTGGCTTTGCTACAGGCGGCCTTAGTTCATGTATTTGGATCTAGTACGTTGGGCATTAATAAACATGGGTAACACTTACCATTCAGGGGTTTCTCATTGCTTTCAAGTTTCCTTCAGTTCCAAAACTACATACAGGCACAACAGATTCACACTTCTTAAGTGACTCAACCTTGTTTGATTTAGATTCTCCGACAATATATCTGATTCTTCAACTGATAATATACACTGATGATACACTCAGCTTCTCGAAAAGCCTCAAAGCTTTTAAACTTCAAACCACGTTCTGAAATTTCCAGGTTTGATTTGATCTTCGTAAATCTTGCCAATAGCAAACCTGATCTTGTTCCCCTCACCAGATTAACTCGTAGATTGCTGCAAGCTGTAAACATGACTGTGAAAGACATTGTTTTTTCCTGATTTCTACATGCTAAGTAATCAAGTGAGCAAGAAACAATAACGGCAACCAGCAAATGAACTAAAAACAAAAGCTTTTTCAGCTAAACACGTTCATGTGCATTTTTTCCAAACCTTCTACGCAGCACTACTTCATTAATCGCTGAAAAACAACTAAAACATTGCAGCCAGGCATGAAAACAACGTATGAAACAATTATAATGAAATGAATGCACTGTCCTGGTGGTAAAAACTTCCGAAACATACGAAATTAGTAATTTTAACAGCAACGGAAACAAAAATGAGGTGAAACGCAGTATTTGTGAACAATGCGCATCAAGATGAGTCGTGAATAAATGCAGGATAAACGGGAAAACCGATGTATAAACGAACAGCTACAGAAATGCAATCTAACACGGCCGACTAACACGGATGAAAATGACCTTTGAGCGTCTTACTCCATCAATGACCTTGAGCATGCGAGATAATTTCAGTCGTAATAGCCGGTTCTCCCTATTAAGAAGATTTCTTTGTGTCTATTGATCTAATATGCTTACAACGGAATCAGGGGCTGCCTACATTTCGCATATTACTCACGATAACAGGCCATGTCTCCATACTACTCCCCTCGATATGTAGGTCAGTGGACGTTCAACCATGCCCGAATAGATCAGTAGAAGATGGCAGTCTAGCATGCTGAGGTAGGGAATTCCACTGTCTATTGGTTCGATGCGACAAAAGGTCTTCGGCCTTCGCTAAGTGGTTCGGCTCACAAATGGTTAGTTCTAGATGATAGAAACAGACGGCATAAGTCAACACCCACATCTCTGTACGAAATCTCAAAAGCTCAACTAAAGCCAAACTTCATTTGCCATTACGAAAGCAAAAATTCATCAGGCCGATTCAATATCATTTTATATTAGATGCATGAGAATGTATCGATCGATTTAATTCTTCCGCTTTGATCCTTTTCCTATATTTGAAAGAAAATAGATAAAGGCAGATTTTTATTGGCTGTTGACTAGATGGCTTTCTATTGGTCTAAAATATAAATTAAAGCGCCATTCTGTTTATTTTGACACGGAAATTTACAGTCAGTATGATTTAGGGCTTACCTTACCATAATATAATGGCGTGCTAATTTTTTTGGTGTGAGTGTGGTGTGACAGTCACACGCTATTTGGATGCATTGTTGATGTTTAAAGTATATTGAGATGTATGAGAATGTCCAGAAAGTGAATATAAATCAACAATAATTTTGATGCATTTATTTTAAGTCCAAAATAGGATGTATGCCATTTTGGTTACTAGGTGAATACAATTCAACTACCATTTCTAGAAATTTAATATGTCCTGAATTATTACATATAGAAATATGTATGTAGTAACTAATCTACTTTTTTAAGTTGTCATTTCAATGACTTGTGGGAATTGTGCGTACAACGTCAGCATAAATCAAGTAAATTGACTAGGTCATCGCCAGTGGTATATAAGCACTGAAATATATATTAGTGTTTATTTACTTGAAATCATAGTGTTGTGCATGTTAGGAATTGTTAAAACGATTAAATGATGTTGCAAAATACTACTACTGCGTAGACTTCAAGAAATATATCATCTTTATTGTGTGATGTAACAACTATGTTCAAAAGGATAATGCTGTGTTGTATATTTTATACATGGACACAATTTAAGGAAGCTTTAGACACATTTATGAAGGTACTAACTAAGTTGTTCATTATTTCTTTGAAAGGAATCCAACACGTCCTATCGTGTTGATTCAAGTAAAAAAGATCCATACGGTGCTGATGACTACAAGTTTGTGAAGTTTAAATGCACTTTTGGAAGTCATCGTGCTCCCCGAGGTGCTGGCTTTAGGAACAGAGGGTAAGTTGGCTGCGTGTGCAAATTTTAAAAATTTTAAGGTTCAAAAGTACATCATGTCAGTCAATAATTCTAGTCCAGCGGAAATCCAACGTATACATGATAACCAAGTACAAAACTGTGCATAACCATCCCTGCACAGCAAGTTTCATGTCCACCGATGTATCTAGACGTCGGTTATCATCACAAGAAATGGCAATTATCCAACCGTTCATTGAAAGGAATACTGATGTCCATGAAATCATGGATCTAGCACATGAGAAGTTCGGAAAAGCGCTCCTGTATAACGATATTAAAAACATGCGGGCTAAGATAAATAAACGTAAGTCCTATCAAAAAAACGGTGCAGTAGAATAGAAATTGGTAGTTTGAAAGAGCTGTTTCATCGACTGAGGCAGACAGGTCCAGTTAAAGTTTTGCAGGACAACGCAGGCTTTGTATCTAAAATCATTTTTGCTCGTAATGATATGATAGACGTGTATCATAAGTTTCCAGAAGTAGTTGGAATAGATTGTACTTACAAAACGAATAAGATGGGGTAAGTTTCAGTACAACAAGGTATAATTCCTTTTCCAAATTTGTTACAGATGGCCTTTATATCAGTTTGTTGTGACTGATGGATTCGGAAGAGGAAGGACTGTTTTGTTTGCTCTTACTAGGAGAGAAACGTTTGCAGATATCAAGGAGATATTGCAAACGTTTAAGAGATTTATGGTGGATACATCGAAAACATTAACATTCACTGTCGACTGTGCAACTGCACAGATGAACGCTCTAAAGGAGGAATTCCCTAGTTGCAATATTGTTTTGTGTCTTTTCCATGTATGCCAGGCATTCAGAAGGAAGGTAAGTTTCATTCCCATTAACTGACATAGGGAAAACAGTTCCCAAATCAGCTGGTTAAAAAGTGGTTGTATCGAATGGCGCACACGCGCAGTTATGACAGGTAGGTTAGCAAATCAGAGTATATTGCCAAAGGTTTTGGCGTTACCTAAACCTCATAAGTATTGTAGACGCTGAGGCTGGTGCTTACATTAGAAGGTACTGGCTAAGAACACGCAAATATTGGGCTGCATCGTGCAACAGGTTCACCATCAGCATGGGGAACAATACTAACAACAGAGTTGAGAATGCTCATAGGCAGTTGAAAAGATATCTACGTAAAGGTGATCCTATGGAACTGACGCTATGGAAAATATGGAGGTGGATCGACCACACAACCATGCGTAAAATACGTCAGGGCCAGTGGATGCTTGCTAAATACTACAATTACGATGTAAGTTCGAAGATAATTTTCGATTTTTCCTAGGTACCTAATTCCCTGAAGTCTCATTTACGGAGTCTCACACCGTTTGCTGCCCAGAAAGTTGTGTTAGATTTACAAAGGCACTCCTTCTTCTTCCATTCAATATCTTCTACCTCAGTTATTTACGCAGAAGGTGGTCACATCTTCTTCGTAAACAGGAACGAGGCGAAATGCACATGTTGGACATACTGCGCATACAATTTGCCTTGTGCACATGTCGTTGAGGCGTTTTTGAACTCATATCTAAACTGTGGTATGTTCCATTTCTTTAAATGTTACTCTTAGATATTCTGAGGAATAGTGAGAGGTGGACACGTCTATATAACACAACGGACAACATTCCGAGGGCCATCCGGTTAATACCGGAACCAAACCAAGCGTTTCGAAATGCTTATGAACGTTCAAGATATCATCTCAACAGTCTGAACCGAAGAAATCCGGATGCTGCACTGCGGGAAATATCAGAGTTTACCAGAAGGTTGGACAGTTTGCTAGCAAATGAACCACAAACAACTTTAAGATTACGACGTGCCCCTGTTAATCGATTATTGTTGTGAAAATATTTGTATTACCTTTTTATTTCCATTTGTATTCAGAATATAAAAATGCATGTCTAAACTGCTGTTACACTTCCTTTCCTTTCAAAAGGCTAAGACCGACAGTTTAAAGAATACTTTGGTCGATCGTTTCGTTAAGAGAGCGCTTTGAAAGTCACTTAGAAATTACACCGATCTGTGCCTTATTTAGACGCTTTTCAGCCTAGCATTTGTGGTTCATAGAATATCCTGAATAACGCTGATTAATACGATTTATCACTTAGACCGCAACACCACCAAGCCTACAATATTCATAAACTTATTCTAACCTATTCATCGATAATGCCTTTTTGTGGTAACTGAAGCTCTTATTTACCCGCTATTTTCTCAAATAACGCTGGTCATGCTTAAAATGATACCTAGGTGCTGAACTGAGTCTTTTCGTTCTGAAATAACGCTATTGCATGCCTAATGTGTCCTGCGAGGGATGGAACAGAGCTGATAAGCAAACCCAGTCGGTTGGATTTACTTCCACTCATGCTAAGAAACCAGCTCTTAGTTTTAATCTCAAACAATGGCAGAACGGTTAGGCAGTTTACTTATTGAATAAGGTTACTGTATTAGAAAAGTATACCTTATTTGGCTGAATCATTACAGGTTCACCATAACTCTTAACTACCAACATAAAAACTGGGAACTTCAAGCAAAAATCACCTTAATAGTAGCATCCAGTGACATAAAATGATCTACACAGTGCAAAATGGAAAAAACATGCAAAACACCCTTTAAAATTCAATGTAAGGAGAATTCACGAAAACATATAATCAGCCAACGCAGGAACCTAATCATGACCTAGAAACTGACTGTATCCCATTTCCATTTGAAACACGTGAGAACTTCCTGGACACCAGATTTCAAATGCGCTCCGATATATGCCGGGTATGTTACGAAATGCACTGGTGTACAAAACCGAAAGGGTCTTAAAGGGTCACACCAGTGTTCTACAAACCTTTGCGAACCGTGACGTACGTTGTCAATGTAGTTGAAGATTGAACGATCAATTCATGGTTGTTTGCTCAAAACCAACTTCCCCAATTTTCGCGGAGGCATCAATACGACAGTCATCGTCTCATCGGTCGCTGTTCAGAAAGAAGTCAGCAGTAAACCGTCAGAAACCTTAGTGGAAACAGTATTTATATGTTGGTGTAACAATAAAGAATCCTCGAGTCAACAATTGGTGTTTTGGTTTGTTCGTCCGTTATTACTAAGCGTTTCTGAGAAACTTCAAGGAACAGCGTGAGCCCGAGCGTAGCAAGAGCTGGGCATTAACGGTTTACGAGACGTGGCTGACACACGTCTTTACGTGATCCTCATCATTACATTCCATTAAACCTAACATTTTATAGCTCTTTATGACTTATTATATTCCTATACTCTGAAGGGTTCGGTTGTGCACTAAATGCACGAAAAGGTATAAAATAAAAATACTGGCATGAGGATAAATTTATTAAAGCCAAAAGTGGACATCATGATAGTACGAACTATATGGGTAGCATTATACATTGCAAATGAACGTTGTCAGCCTAGGGAGTTTCTTATATGAATGTATTTATTAGTGATACTTGCACTTACCCATTTCATTACACTTTATTGATTCATCTTAGCACTTTAATTTTCCTAAAACAGATTTTAATCCCTTGTAAACGTTGTACTTACCTCAATATTGGTTGGTTATCGTATGCCGACAACCACGGGATCCAATATCCAATATCGTTTTTACGAGCTAGTATAAACCAATTTGATTTCTTTGTGCTCGCTTCTTGATTGTGAGGTATAGGTTCTTGATCTTCGGTAAACTTCTGCGTAGCTTGTCCCGCCACTCGACTGTCGTAGCTTTGGTTGACTCCAAAGGGAGTAGTGCTGGGATTAATTATATGTGGTTTGTAGTATGAGGTATGTTAAGACTGTTACTACTGTGATTGGAGTTGATCCTTTCGCCAGTTAGTCCTTCAGTATTGTCGACAAGAGAAAAGAGATAGTAATAATAATAATAATAGTAATAATAATAATAATAGATATAATTAGTGAAGTTATTCAGACTAAGAGACAGAAACGAAAATAGGAAACGTAACAACAGTCAGCTCATGAAGTTTGAAGAATAATATATATATCAGTAATAGTAATAATAATAATAATAATAATAATAGTAATTATAATATTAATAAGTTGTCAGGAGAGTAAGACGGGAGAGAATGTAAAGAAGTAAAGTGACGAGTTTAATTATCTACCCTGATTGGTAAATGCGATTTTAAGGAGATAGGCCATTTGGATGCAGTCCTTGTATCGCTGCATGGTTGTCCAGCCTTCGCTTAAAGGCGTCCAAAGACGGTGCCATAGCTACATCTGCCGGTAAGGAATTCCAGGGACGACAAACCCGCAGTGAAAAGAAGTGGGAGCGCACCCGGGTCCTTGCCCTCTGGTGAGCTATCCTTCTGGGATTTCCACGTGGAAGCCTGTACCTACTCAATGGCAGAACACCTTTGTTTGGGTGATTCTGGTCATTTGTTATTTTGTAGGCAGTAATCAAATCACCCCTAAGCCGACGGTAACTAAGTGTGAACAGGCCTAATCTCTTCAGCCTTTCATCATATGGTTTGTTTCAGAGACCAACCACTCCTTTTGTTGCCCGTCGTTGGACTCTTTCCAAGAGGTTGGCATCTCTTCTCAGCATTGGGGGTGCAATAATATTATGCACCTCAAGGTGTGGCCTGACGTATGTTTTGTACAACATTAGAAAGAGCTCAGGAGTGAGTGCACCTAACTGTCTATGTGTAAAGTGTATGACCGCATATGCCCTCGCTACATCCCCTGTGTAATTTACGCTTGTGTCCATTTTTTCCGTTAGAACTAGACCTAAGTCGCGTTCCGACGTTGTGCAGGACAAGCTTTCATTGCACAGGGTGTAACTTGCATTCTGCAGTCTACAGGTGCGCAACTTGAATGAAAACGAAACGAAGTCAATTTTCCCGCTCAACCTGGAGGATAACTGTACACTTCAGAAACTATGCGGCCTGGTTCAGACAATGAGTGTAATTATATATATGTATCAAATATTTAATTGTTGGAACATCATTAACTTGTAGACAATCTACGATTTGATATTATATCATACTTGATCGTGCCTGTAAAAAGGGCATGCATTTTCATGTAAATTTGTAAATTTATATATGTTTATATGAAATATATACATTATTATTAATTCACACCAACCACAACAACGCGGATAAACGTTGAACGGATGGTGTCGCGCCACTCACAGTAACAGACAATAGGGGCTTGAGAGATAATGTAAACTTTGACCAAAAGTCCCAGAATAACGTATGTCAGTCACGTCTCGTAAACCGTTAATGCCCAGCTCTTGCTACGCTCGGGCTCACGCTGTTCCTTGAAGTTTCTCAGAAACGCTTAGTAATAACGGACGAACAAACCAAAACACCAATTGTTGACTCGAGGATTCTTTATTGTTACACCAACATATAAATACTGTTTCCACTAAGGTTTCTGACGGTTTACTGCTGACTTCTTTCTGAACAGCGACCGATGAGACGATGACTGTCGTATTGATGCCTCCGCGAAAATTGGGGAAGTTGGTTTTGAGCAAACAACCATGAATTGATCGTTCAATCTTCAACTCCATTGACACTCCCCGGCAAAAAAGGGATCCAACCCCTTTTTTCCTTCACGACCAATACACGTTGACTTGGATGCCATTGCGAGAACCTGGGTCACACGGACAGAGCTGAAATAGAAAACAAACAGAAAAGCGAACACACCACAAGCATACTCACAGCTCAATCTCACATATCAATGACGACCTGCGTCTTCCAGTTAAAGGCATCCTATTGCAACACAATCGCCACTTGTTAGAATGACTCTTGCAGAATGCAACGTGACCATAGCACCACCTCATGATACTCCACGCACGTCCTCATATCTACTCACTACCAATTACCACTGAAATCGCTTGTCACTCATTCTGCCTCAGTTCTAGTAACGGTGACGTATGCGAGCCTCAGTCGTCTGCAGTCTCATTCCCCAGCGTGTCGGGCCGCAGCTAACAATTATCTCCGTATGCATTTCATTCTCAGCAATAGCCTAGCCTCCCCGGCGTATACGACCCATCTGCTGTCTTTAACATCAATCAATTCATTCACGGATGTAGAAGACTCAAAACAACTTCAGAAGTAATCACGACGAAAATTTTAACAAAATTACGCAATAACAACAAGGTACGAAAACAACGAGTAAACACAATGAATCCAAAATACACCAATTGATATGACACACCACACATATATACAAATAGTACACACAAACTCGTGGATCATATCTTGATGGAATTCCTTTGAAGAATCGCAGGACTTACACCAGTACGCCTACAAACCTTCACAGGTTGACGATTGTAAGTTGTAGAATGTCCGGACACACAAAAATTAACCAATAATTACGATAATTGGAACTCACACTATTATTTAACACAGACATATGTACAATTACTACATCAAATGTTGTGGATTCTGGCACGACAAACTATCCTTGAAGAACTGTAGGACTTACAGCAGTACGCCTACAACCCTTCTCGGATTGACGCTCTAGGTTGGAAAATCGTCGCAGAGTTCATTTGATGACTTCCCTCTATCATCTGTATCCTCAAATCTGAACGGTAACACGCTCATGTCGTTGTATCGTAGAATATAGATGACGAACAAACACACGACGTATCCGGTCAACTAAACGAAGAAACACAGTAATTTACACCAAAGATAATAGCATTCAATTAGTAACTTGAAACTAGAAATGCCTTTATTCATGCAAGTCAATTTAACAATAACTCTCTCCTTTACACTTGGCTTATTCTCACTAAACTGAGCAATATCTTTCGTCTTTTCAAATGCACCAATACTATCAAAGTCATTTCACAAGATACTTGAGTTGATGGGCGTCTGTTTCATTGTGGATGACAACACCAACGACGACTGATTGATACCAGTTGATGAAGTTAGCGGTGCATCAGAAGCTGTTGTTGCTCGACTTACAGAAATTTGTCTGCCTGCATGACCACCACTACTGCTGTCTTTTACTATCAGCTCAGGTTTAGCAATAGCATCTGATGAAAGTTGGGCTACATGCTGATCAATTAAACTGACGGTCTGACAAGTATACATGCCTGCTTCAACTGCATTTATTTCTAATTCACCTTTGAGCTGTGCAGAACCCTTATTTAACTTAGCAGTAGTAGGCATATCCCTCATCTCATCATGATCAACCAAAGACAACTGTGAAGTATCATGATCCTTATCACGAATATTCACTCCACCGTCAACTTCATCATTTTCAAACTCTTTAATAACAGAAGTAGACAATTTGAGTTCCTCCTCGCAAATCCTTTAAGGTTTTGTAACTTCACTCTGACTAGTAATACCTTGTAATCTTGTAGGGTCAGAACTGCACTCTGAAGCAGTAACTCTATGCTGTGACACTCTATTCAACAACGGCTTACCAGTTGCAACTACAGACTTCTTCACAACAACGTCATCGTCACACAATTTGGAGTCAGGCCTGGAGTTTACATGTAGCTTATCACTGAACTTGCTCACTGGTTCACAGTTCACCTTTGTATGCACCTCTTGCAAACGTGTAAAACACAACCGTGCTTGTCTTGCGTCTTGTAACTTATCTGTTGAGGATGTACTACGAAACCTGTTACACTCACTAGGTCTATACGCATTACTATACATCATGGAGTCTTCTCGATATCCACCTCTCTGAGGCTTATTCGTCATCAATGAGTGCGTTTTACCCTCAGACTGCTCTATTCCAGGGATGAGATTCAATATACTGGCAAACTTGCCCATAGATTGATTGACACTATCTTGATTAGATACTCTAATTGGGATTCCTACTTTACCAATGACTCCTTAGAGGAAGTCCTTAAAAACTTCTATGACAATATACAGTCGGTTAATGATGTCATAGCGCCTGTGAAACTGATTAAATTCAAAATCCCTCAAGGTGATTTTATTCCAATATCATTAAGAAGAAGTTTGCGGAAGCATTCATTAAGTTACTATAGACATGACGACTTATCGTCGTTAATCGCTATCAAAACAATCCTCATTAGAATCCATGAGTTAAAAAATCTAAGTCTTAGGAATAAAGAAACGCGGGCAATTCAGTCGCCACATAACACTGGAGAAATAGCCAAACTCTTCAAAAGTAGGTTAACTAACTCCAAATCAACATATCCAAAAATAATACACCTAGGCGGCATTACTCACGAAAGTGCTGAGGATATATGTGAGGTGTTTAGCACGCACTTTGCCAAACTGTACACTCTAGAAAATGACCAGGATATAGATTTCCCTCGTAAAACAGAAAAGTGTCTAAGCGATGTAGTCTTAAACGCCCAAGAAATCGATAAAGCTATCACAACTCTTAAGCTTACTAATACTCCCGGCCCAGATGGAATGTCTTCCGTCCTCTTAAAAAATGGTGGAAATGACATGAATCTACTTCTTCTCAAGATATTTTCAACTTCGATAAGGAGTGGAACATATCCAAATAGCTGGAAGAAATCCTACGTTGTACCCATTCACAAAACCGGACCTACAGCGGACATAGATAATTACCGCCCCATCAACATTACTTCCGTAGTTTCACGTGTGATGGAAAAGATTGTAAAGAAGCAAATTGTTCAGTATTTGCTCTCGAATGACTTAATATCCCCTTTCCAATACGGTTTCCTAAATAGAAGATCGTGCATTACGTGCCAGTTAGATTATTTCGACCACATTACTGAATGTGTAGACAAAGGTCGTTCGGCAGCAACATTATTTCTAGATGTTAGGAAAGCTTTTGATAAAGTCCCACATAAAAGACTCATACTGAAACTCCTATCTTATGGAATAAGTGGAAGGCTTCTTGAGTGGATAACTTCCTTTCTTACAGGAAGAGAACAGTTAGTTAAAGTCAACCATCACTTATCAACATCCAAACCGATAACCAGCGGCGTGATACAAGGTAGTGTTCTTGGCCCTACCCTATTCATTGTATTCATAAATGATATTGTCTCTATGATCAAGTATGGCAAGCCATACCTCTTTGCAGATGACCTCAAAGTTGTCTATGATTTTGACTATAATGATATGAATATTGTTAGTAAAATCCAAGAAGACCTAAATAGTCTATGTAATTGGAGTGAAAAGTGGCAGTTAACGTTCAATCCAGCTAAATCTGGGATAACATACTTCGGACGTTGGAAACCTAGCATGTGTCTATACATGTACGGTGACCTTGTCTCAAACACAAACACAGTCACAGATCTCGGGATAACATACTCAGATCTTACCTTTACTGAACATGCAAATAAGGTGGTATCTGATTGTAAACGTCTAACCGGCTTTGTGCTACGCAACTTTTACACTCCAGAAGCCAGATTAGCCATATATAAGATATGCATTCGCCCCAAACTTGAATACTGTGCCCACTTATACAGTAGCTTCAAGTCGGCAGACAGAAAAAAGTTGAAAGTGTCCAAAGATTCCTTACGAAACGCATATTAGGCTATGGTCAGCAAATAGAATACCTTGACAGATGTATTCGACTGGACTTAGAGCCCTTATGGTTAAGGAGAGTGAAGTGCAATTTATTTCTCTTATTCAAAGTTATAAGAAAGCACTGTAACAGTAACTCGTCCATAACCTGGGCTAATCCTAAATCGTATGGACTACGCAACCACAACTACCTTCTCAAGGTTAACACCCATAAACTCACACTAGAGCTAACTTCTTCACCATTAAATATTGCAAACTTTGGAACCAACTACCCTCTGAGATAAGATCCTGTGAAAGGCCTGACAGTTTCAAAAGGAGCCTAGAAAAACATATAAACATGTCCACCCTAGCCCGCCTCAAAGATCTCAACTGCTGGTAGAGTGGAGAGACAATGGCTTTTCAATATTTAACTACGGAAAGTACACTAGTCCCAATACCAATATAATAACACTTAGTAATTATGTAGGTTCAATACTTGAAATTCGATTGTCATTAAAATACTTAAAATGATTAAAATAGCTATGCGGCAAGTGTTCTCTTGCTTTACCATGCTTGTTTCCCTTATAACACTCAGTTATTGAGCCTAATGTATTCTTTGATAATACGAATTAAAGTATTAATTATACTCCTATCATACATACATCGATTTACTTTACGGCTCCCTATATGACTAACTACCATTCTTCAGGGTACACACACTGCATTATTGTTAACCAAATGCTAAAATTTTGTTAGTTCAGCGTTATTATCTTTGATAATATGTTTAGACACGTTACTTTGTAATGTCAGATGTTGACTATATATAAGACTGTCATGATAATTTAGTACACTAAGTCCTGCCAACCAACCTTACCTTCAGTTCATACAACCTACATTGAATCCTAACTATAGTGTTCTGCTGAATCTTGCTTCACTATTCACAATACCTATTCCTTTTACTCTTTAAGGTTTAGCTTCTTATAAAGTAATCTGTTCATTAGGACGCATGCAAACACATATAATATGTTCATAAAGATGTACGTGGAGACCTATTGGAAGCACTCGTTAAGAAAGCTAGGGAGATGGAATATGAGGTACGAACATGTCTGGTACCAAGCAATATATTTACCGTAGCCATAATAATCATAGTCTCAGAGCTTAACATCAAAAAAGGAGGGAGGGTGGCGTTAGCTGATCAGTAGATATGGTGGGGGTCACTAAGGTGAATCGCCCCATTCTGCAGGAACAGCAATACACAAATTAAAGGCTCGAGATATTTCTGATTTTTATGAGGGCTTAGATCTTTATCTTGAAAAAGATAATAATGAACGCCTTGACAGATCATGCTTCTACCTCTAAATATATACTATTCGCCCAGCCTATTGTTGAGATGCGACCATGTGGGATGTGCACAGTTTTATGGGGCATCTTATAAACTAACTTGCTGTCCATTGACTGATCTTTAAATACCACTTCACAATGTCTTATCTCATTCATTTTCCAATAACGTCTTTACTTGATCCTCATTATATCCCATTAAACCTAACATTTTACAGCTCTTTATGACTTATTATATTCCTACTCTCTGAAGGGTACGGTTGTACATTAAATGTACGAAAAGGTATAAAACAAAAACAACTGGCACAACTGAGGATAAATGTATTAAAACCAAAAGTGGACATCATGATAGTACGACATATACGTGTAGCATTATACATTGCAAATGAACGTTGTCAGCCTAGGGAGTTTTCTTTATTAATGCATTTATTAGTGATACTTGCACTTACCCATTTCATTAAACTTTATTGATTCACCTCAGCACTTTTACTTTTCTATAAACAGCTTCCAATCCCTTGTAAACGTTGTACTTACCTCAATATTGGTTGGTTATCGTATGCCGACAACCACGGGATGAAAACGAAACGAAGTCGATTTTCCCGCTCAACCTGGAGGACAATTGTACAATTCAATAACTATACAGCCTAGTTCAGACAATGTGTATTTATATATATATATATCAAATATTTAACTGTTGAAACATTATTAACTTGTAGACAATCTACGATTTGATATTATATCATACTTGATCGTGCCTGTAAAAAAGGCATGCATTTTCATGTAAATTTATATGTTTATATGAGAATATATATTATTATTATTATTATTACTAGTTTCAGGACATCATCAAATTTTGGCTCGATACCCTCATCCTCCATACGGGAGCTTATCTTCACCCACTTCCTTTGCAGTTGAGTAGGTAGGCATCTTGCTATTACTTCTAGTATAAAACTCGAGTTGTGTTCACTCATGCAATTCATAGAGTTCAAGGCATTCTTATAAGTCATAAGATTATCGAAAAACTCAGTAAGTACCTTAGAGTCATCTTGAAGATGACTGCCGTTACCTTTTACAGCTTCGTATACGTTCCTTACAATCATATAAGGTCTTCCAAACCTTTGACGTAATATGCTCATAGTCTCAGCGTATCCCTCATTAGGGGGCATGAGCTTACAGCACTGTATAGGTCTTGAAGCATCTCCAGTGCAATACCTCATCAAATACATCAATTTCAATTCATCACTTAATAGAAAACTACTCAGCATGATCTCAAACTCCTTTACAAATTGTAAATAATCAGCCGGGTTTCCATCAAAACACCGTGGTTCAAATTTAGGGAGTTTGATGTTCCTATTATCCCTGAACGGCGAAACAGTAACATCAACCATGTCATACTTAACATCAGACACATCGTTACAAGTAACAGACAAGTCACCATGACTTACTTTCCTGTTTGCGTCCAAGACGCTCTGTCCCTTCTATGACCCAGGCATTGTTGAACTTGACCCAATTGCAAAAATGTTCCAGATATTGCTTGTTAAAAGAGGACTTGACCGGCACCAGGAAAGATGAACGGCGACTATCGAAACTTTCACCAACTGTTTGAATCCGCCAGAATCTGTTTCTACCGTCAGAAACTGTCAGCCACGTCTCGTAAACCGTTAATGCCCAGCTCTTGCTACGCTCGGGCTCACGCTGTTCCTTGAAGTTTCTCAGAAACGCTTAGTAATAACGGACGAACAAACCAAAACACCAATTGTTGACTCGAGGATTCTTTATTGTTACACCAACATAAACAATGTTATAACTAAGGTCTGTGAACAAATATTACAATAAAAAATCATAAGATTGCTTCCGACGGTTTGCTACTGACTTCTTTCTGAACAGCGACCGATGAGACGATGACTGTCGTATTGATGCCTCCGCGAAAATTGGGGAAGTTGGTTTTGAGCAAACAACCGTGAATTGATCGTTCAATCTTCAACTGCATTGACAACGTCATTAGAAATTGAATAAGACTTTGTGAAGTGGTATTTAAAGATCAGTCAATGGACAGCAAGTTAGTTTATAAGATGCCCCATAAAACTGTGCACATCCCACATGGTCGCATCTCAACAATAGGCTGGGCGAATAGTATATATTTAGAGGTAGAAGCATGATCTGTCAAGGCGTTCATTATTATCTTTTTCAAGATAAAGATCTAAGCCCTCATAAAAATCAGAAATATCTCGAGCCTTTAATTTGTGTATTGCTGTTCCTGCAGAATGGGGCGATTCACCTTAGTGACCCCCACCATATCTACTGATCAGCTAACGCCACCCTCCCTCCTTTTTTGATGTTAGGCTCTGAGACTATGATTATTATGGCTACCGCAAATATATTATGCATAAGGCTTTCTGTATTTATTGAATGGTGAATGCTCTTCCCTTTGTTTGACTAGGTGTTCCCTCTTCATTTTACTTTTGCAAAGCTTTCGATAATAAAGGTTTATAAGCACCACTAGTTTCATGCGGCATCGCGAGTTCTTGGTCGCTAAACTAAACAGTTATTTTGGTGGAAGCGTTGATTTATAAACACAAACGTTTGATTTGTGGATAATAATCCCATTAAAACTTTTTTCGACTATGGACCGGTAACCTGAAACTTGTCCATCTAAGGTGCCAAAAAGGAATTTAAAATGACTATCCTGAATCCATATGATGGAGAGTTCTTAGCAGACCACTCAGTCGCCGCCCTCCTCTGTGGATAAAATGATGGGTTATAGTAGTCTCCCGGCAAATGTAAAGGTCATGGAAACCAATATCCAGTGAGCTGCAACATTTCTAGCTAAAATTACGTGAGGCCAGGAAGTAGCATCGGGTCTCAATCTACCAGCCGAGGAAGGCATACGAATTGCCACAATTTAGGGACCCTCAGTACTGTCCAAAAGCACCTTCCTCTCATGGGTGGTGTTATCCGCTCCCCCCTAGATTGATGAAAACCAAGGATAATTACGGTAGTCCTGCTAAGTATTCTCTATAAATAAGGTACTGCACCTGTAGTAGATTTTTCGGAAACTAACCCAAGAATGGAGCCTCTAAAAATTGAGGAGATCACCCCAAAACGCTTTCAAACTCAGTCTTGCTAGGTTTATTGATTCCGGTGAATTCTATCCACGAATACTGTCTGCAATGGCACACGTCGTAGCTTAATCGCCGCTAGTTTTGATTAATATGTCACAGTCTAAGTATCCAAGGAACTAAAAGGATGGTAACCCCAGTCCAGTCTTCAAAATCAGACTTGGTAATTCAGCTGAAAGTTACCATCCTATTGGTCTAACTGATTTCGTAGTGAAAGTGAGAAAAACAATTGTTTTTGACGCTGTTATTCACAGAATTGGTAGTAGCTAACTTTTGGCAGAAGGACAGCACGGTATCAGGACATTTCGTTCTTACATGCTACACTTAGACGTTCGGAAATTCGGACACATGCAGCTGATGCCAATAGGACGGCGGATAGCACATTTATAGATTTTTGCAGCGCCCACGATAAGATTTCCCACCCAATTACTGTGGTCATTTAGGTGGTTGTTGAGTTGACAAAATGCAAAATGTTGTAGAATCGCCTACATCAGCTTACAGTTTCAGGTCCAATTCTCTGATCACTTTATGCAATTGAAAAACCTATGATAACTCGGCCATCCTGTTTAATGTTATCTGATGATATTAAGCCCTAAAAGATTGTACGCGGTGACAGAATTTGAATTTCTCCCCAAGATCATCCATATTTACTGACTGAAAAGTATAACTATTGGCCTTCGGAGACTAATACAGATTAGTGTGTTTCCCTTATAATATTCATTTATTGAGCCTAGTGTATTCTTTGATAATACGAATTAAAGTATTAATTATACTCCTATCATACATACATCGATTTACTTTACGGCTCCCTATATGACTAACTACCATTCTTCAGGGTACACACACTGCATTATTGTTAACCAAATGCTAAAATTTTGTTAGTTCAGCGTTATTATCTTTGATAATATGTTTAGACACGTTACTTTGTAATGTCAGATGTTGACTATATATAAGACTGTCATGATAATTTAGTACACTAAGTCCTGCCAACCAACCTTACCTTCAGTTCATACAACCTACATTGAATCCTAACTATAGTGTTCTGCTGAATCTTGCTTCACTATTCACAATACCTATTCCTTTTACTCTTTAAGGTTTAGCTTCTTATAAAGTAATCTGTTCATTAGGACGCATGCAAACACATATAATATGTTCATAAAGATGTACGTGGAGACCTATTGGAAGCACTCGTTAAGAAAGCTAGGGAGATGGAATATGAGGTACGAACATGTCTGGTACCAAGCAATATATTTACCGTAGCCATAATAATCATACTCTCAGAGCCTAACATCAAAAAAGGAGGGAGGGTGGCGTTAGCTGATCAGTAGATATGGTGGGGGTCACTAAGGTGAATCGCCCCATTCTGCAGGAACAGCAATACACAAATTAAAGGCTCGAGATATTTCTGATTTTTATGAGGGCTTAGATCTTTATCTTGAAAAAGATAATAATGAACGCCTTGACAGATCATGCTTCTACCTCTAAATATATACTATTCGCCCAGCCTATTGTTGAGATGCGACCATGTGGGATGTGCACAGTTTTATGGGGCATCTTATAAACTAACTTGCTGTCCATTGACTGATCTTTAAATACCACTTCACAAAGTCTTATTCAATTTCTAATGACGTTGTCAATGCAGTTGAAGATTGAACGATCAATTCACGGTTGTTTGCTCAAAACCAACTTCCCCAATTTTCGCGGAGGCATCAATACGACAGTCATCGTCTCATCGGTCGCTGTTCAGAAAGAAGTCAGTAGCAAACCGTCGGAAGCAATCTTATGATTTTTTATTGTAATATTTGTTCACAGACCTTAGTTATAACATTGTTTATGTTGGTGTAACAATAAAGAATCCTCGAGTCAACAATTGGTGTTTTGGTTTGTTCGTCCGTTATTACTAAGCGTTTCTGAGAAACTTCAAGGAACAGCGTGAGCCCGAGCGTAGCAAGAGCTGGGCATTAACGGTTTACGAGACGTGGCTGACAGTTTCTGACGGTAGAAACAGATTCTGGCGGATTCAAACAGTTGGTGAAAGTTTCGATAGTCGCCGTTCATCTTTCCTGGTGCCGGTCAAGTCCTCTTTTAACAAGCAATATCTGGAACATTTTTGCAATTGGGTCAAGTTCAACAATGCCTGGGTCATAGAAGGGACAGAGCGTCTTGGACGCAAACAGGAAAGTAAGTCATGGTGACTTGTCTGTTACTTGTAACGATGTGTCTGATGTTAAGTATGACATGGTTGATGTTACTGTTTCGCCGTTCAGGGATAATAGGAACATCAAACTCCCTAAATTTGAACCACGGTGTTTTGATGGAAACCCGGCTGATTATTTACAATTTGTAAAGGAGTTTGAGATCATGCTGAGTAGTTTTCTATTAAGTGATGAATTGAAATTGATGTATTTGATGAGGTATTGCACTGGAGATGCTTCAAGACCTATACAGTGCTGTAAGCTCATGCCCCCTAATGAGGGATACGCTGAGACTATGAGCATATTACGTCAAAGGTTTGGAAGACCTTATATGATTGTAAGGAACGTATACGAAGCTGTAAAAGGTAACGGCAGTCATCTTCAAGATGACTCTAAGGTACTTACTGAGTTTTTCGATAATCTTATGACTTATAAGAATGCCTTGAACTCTATGAATTGCATGAGTGAACACAACTCGAGTTTTATACTAGAAGTAATAGCAAGATGCCTACCTACTCAACTGCAAAGGAAGTGGGTGAAGATAAGCTCCCGTATGGAGGATGAGGGTATCGAGCCAAAATTTGATGATGTCCTGAAACTAGTAATAATAATAATAATAATATATATTCTCATATAAACATATAAATTTACATGAAAATGCATGCCTTTTTACAGGCACGATCAAGTATGATATAATATCAAATCGTAGATTGTCTACAAGTTAATAATGTTTCAACAGTTAAATATTTGATATATATATATATATAAATACACATTGTCTGAACTAGGCTGTATAGTTATTGAATTGTACAATTGTCCTCCAGGTTGAGCGGGAAAATCGACTTTGTTTCGTTTTCATCCCGTGGTTGTCGGCATACGATAACCAACCAATATTGAGGTAAGTACAACGTTTACAAGGGATTGGAAGCTGTTTATAGAAAAGTAAAAGTGCTAAGGTGAATCAATAAAGTGTAATGAAATGGGTAAGTGCAAGTATCACTAATAAATGCATTAATAAAGGAAACTCCCTAGGCTGACAACGTTCATTTGCAATGTATAATGCTACACGTATATGTCGTACTATCATGATGTCCACTTTTGGTTTTAATACATTTATCCTCAGTTGTGCCAGTTGTTTTTGTTTTATACCTTTTTGTACATTTAATGTACAACCGTACCCTTCAGAGAGTAGGAATATAATAAGTCATAAAGAGCTGTAAAATGTTAGGTTTAATGGGATATAATGAGGATCAAGTAAAGACGTTATTGGAAAATGAATGAGATAAGACATTGTGAAGTGGTATTTAAAGATCAGTCAATGGACAGCAAGTTAGTTTATAAGATGCCCCATAAAACTGTGCACATCCCACATGGTCGCATCTCAACAATAGGCTGGGCGAATAGTATATATTTAGAGGTAGAAGCATGATCTGTCAAGGCGTTCATTATTATCTTTTTCAAGATAAAGATCTAAGCCCTCATAAAAATCAGAAATATCTCGAGCCTTTAATTTGTGTATTGCTGTTCCTGCAGAATGGGGCGATTCACCTTAGTGACCCCCACCATATCTACTGATCAGCTAACGCCACCCTCCCTCCTTTTTTGATGTTAAGCTCTGAGACTATGATTATTATGGCTACGGTAAATATATTGCTTGGTACCAGACATGTTCGTACCTCATATTCCATCTCCCTAGCTTTCTTAACGAGTGCTTCCAATAGGTCTCCACGTACATCTTTATGAACATATTATATGTGTTTGCATGCGTCCTAATGAACAGATTACTTTATAAGAAGCTAAACCTTAAAGAGTAAAAGGAATAGGTATTGTGAATAGTGAAGCAAGATTCAGCAGAACACTATAGTTAGGATTCAATGTAGGTTGTATGAACTGAAGGTAAGGTTGGTTGGCAGGACTTAGTGTACTAAATTATCATGACAGTCTTATATATAGTCAACATCTGACATTACAAAGTAACGTGTCTAAACATATTATCAAAGATAATAACGCTGAACTAACAAAATTTTAGCATTTGGTTAACAATAATGCAGTGTGTGTACCCTGAAGAATGGTAGTTAGTCATATAGGGAGCCGTAAAGTAAATCGATGTATGTATGATAGGAGTATAATTAATACTTTAATTCGTATTATCAAAGAATACACTAGGCTCAATAAATGAATATTATAAGGGAAACACACTAATCTGTATTAGTCTCCGAAGGCCAATAGTTATACTTTTCAGTCAGTAAATATGGATGATCTTGGGGAGAAATTCAAATTCTGTCACCGCGTACAATCTTTTAGGGCTTAATATCATCAGATAACATTAAACAGGATGGCCGAGTTATCATAGGTTTTTCAATTGCATAAAGTGATCAGAGAATTGGACCTGAAACTGTAAGCTGATGTAGGCGATTCTACAACATTTTGCATTTTGTCAACTCAACAACCACCTAAATGACCACAGTAATTGGGTGGGAAATCTTATCGTGGGCGCTGCAAAAATCTATAAATGTGCTATCCGCCGTCCTATTGGCATCAGCTGCATGTGTCCGAATTTCCGAACGTCTAAGTGTAGCATGTAAGAACGAAATGTCCTGATACCGTGCTGTCCTTCTGCCAAAAGTTAGCTACTACCAATTCTGTGAATAACAGCGTCAAAAACAATTGTTTTTCTCACTTTCACTACGAAATCAGTTAGACCAATAGGATGGTAACTTTCAGCTGAATTACCAAGTCTGATTTTGAAGACTGGACTGGGGTTACCATCCTTTTAGTTCCTTGGATACTTAGACTGTGACATATTAATCAAAACTAGCGGCGATTAAGCTACGACGTGTGCCATTGCAGACAGTATTCGTGGATAGAATTCACCGGAATCAATAAACCTAGCAAGACTGAGTTTGAAAGCGTTTTGGGGTGATCTCCTCAATTTTTAGAGGCTCCATTCTTGGGTTAGTTTCCGAAAAATCTACTACAGGTGCAGTACCTTATTTATAGAGAATACTTAGCAGGACTACCGTAATTATCCTTGGTTTTCATCAATCTAGGGGGGGAGCGGATAACACCACCCATGAGAGGAAGGTGCTTTTGGACAGTACTGAGGGTCCCTAAATTGTGGCAATTCGTATGCCTTCCTCGGCTGGTAGATTGAGACCCGATGCTACTTCCTGGCCTCACGTAATTTTAGCTAGAAATGTTGCAGCTCACTGGATATTGGTTTCCATGACCTTTACATTTGCCGGGAGACTACTATAACCCATCATTTTATCCACAGAGGAGGGCGGCGACTGAGTGGTCTGCTAAGAACTCTCCATCATATGGATTCAGGATAGTCATTTTAAATTCCTTTTTGGCACCTTAGATGGACAAGTTTCAGGTTACCGGTCCATAGTCGAAAAAAGTTTTAATGGGATTATTATCCACAAATCAAACGTTTGTGTTTATAAATCAACGCTTCCACCAAAATAACTGTTTAGTTTAGCGACCAAGAACTCGCGATGCCGCATGAAACTAATGGTGCTTATAAACCTTTATTATCGAAAGCTTTGCAAAAGTAAAATGAAGAGGGAACACCTAGTCAAACAAAGGGAAGAGCATTCACCATTCAATAAATACAGAAAGCCTTATCCATAATATATTTGCGGTAGCCATAATAATCATAGTCTCAGAGCCTAACATCAAAAAAGGAGGGAGGGTGGCGTTAGCTGATCAGTAGATATGGTGGGGGTCACTAAGGTGAATCGCCCCATTCTGCAGGAACAGCAATACACAAATTAAAGGCTCGAGATATTTCTGATTTTTATGAGGGCTTAGATCTTTATCTTGAAAAAGATAATAATGAACGCCTTGACAGATCATGCTTCTACCTCTAAATATATACTATTCGCCCAGCCTATTGTTGAGATGCGACCATGTGGGATGTGCACAGTTTTATGGGGCATCTTATAAACTAACTTGCTGTCCATTGACTGATCTTTAAATACCACTTCACAATGTCTTATCTCATTCATTTTCCAATAACGTCTTTACTTGATCCTCATTATATCCCATTAAACCTAACATTTTACAGCTCTTTATGACTTATTATATTCCTACTCTCTGAAGGGTACGGTTGTACATTAAATGTACAAAAAGGTATAAAACAAAAACAACTGGCACAACTGAGGATAAATGTATTAAAACCAAAAGTGGACATCATGATAGTACGACATATACGTGTAGCATTATACATTGCAAATGAACGTTGTCAGCCTAGGGAGTTTCCTTTATTAATGCATTTATTAGTGATACTTGCACTTACCCATTTCATTACACTTTATTGATTCACCTTAGCACTTTTACTTTTCTATAAACAGCTTCCAATCCCTTGTAAACGTTGTACTTACCTCAATATTGGTTGGTTATCGTATGCCGACAACCACGGGATGAAAACGAAACAAAGTCGATTTTCCCGCTCAACCTGGAGGACAATTGTACAATTCAATAACTATACAGCCTAGTTCAGACAATGTGTATTTATATATATATATATCAAATATTTAACTGTTGAAACATTATTAACTTGTAGACAATCTACGATTTGATATTATATCATACTTGATCGTGCCTGTAAAAAGGCATGCATTTTCATGTAAATTTATATGTTTATATGAGAATATACATTATTATTATAATGATTTATATTCTCAGTTTTTTCTACATGAGGGTCGACATTTTGCAGTCATCACCAATATGAATGACAATATATACATGAAATAAGCATACTCATATTTTTTCACTTTTGCAAGTTAAATATACACTGGAAACGATAATGGAACTATGTCAGTAAGCTCATCCTACATGGGCAAAGCAATTCTAGTGATATAATCCTATGCATCACTATTGTTTGAATTTTGCGAAAATGAGCGTAATAACTGAAGGCCTTGTCACGTGTGGTAGATACGGTAGGCTACTCACAAAAGTATAGATATGACCAGTAAAGCGTTATTCGGCTTCCCGGCATGTATGTTTTCAGCAATGTCCCTTGCCGGCGGCTCACCACAGGAATTACAGTCTAGTTAGGCATGTAAAAAAGTATCAGTGAATCAACGATAATCAGCCATAAGAGAATTTTTTAATCCCTATGCGGCTAGGAACCAGAATGATGGCAAATTAATCCATACACAGTGACGAATGAAGTGTTCAAAGGCTGCATGGTACCATCGAGTAACACAGTGAGATTTAAGGAGCAACTATCAGTATATTTTGCTTAGGGATTATATGCTTCTTCCTTGGTTGCTCGTCATATCCTTCTGAATTCCTCAGCTAATTCTGCTGTCCTCCTGAACACCTTAGTTACTTACTAAGTCTGAGGGGCCAAAGCGTACCGCACTTTGGAGGCCCAGCAATCGCAAGGCGTAAATGAAGGCTCCTGTCAATGTAGTTGAAGATCGAACGATCAATTCATGGTTGTTTGCTCAAACCCAATTCTATATTTTGGCGGGAGTCATCGATACTGCAGCCATCGTTTCATCGTTCGCTGTTCGTTGGAGGGCAGAGAAAAACTATCAGAAGTATTATTGTGACTTATTGTTATGACATTTATTCCTAGACTTTGTGTACAATAACCTAATGGTTAGCTCTGTATTGGTGCAAGAATAAACGGTCCTTGAATCACCAATTTGTGTTCTGGTTTTGCGTTGGTTATTGAGCATAGTTCATGAATGTCTTCCAAGAAGAGTGTGAAGTCCAGCGTAGTTAGAACTGGACATTGACAGTTTCTGATAATTTTCCTGGAATTATTCGTCTTATTTGTTGTCAATTCGTCTTTCCTCACGTCTGCAATTCTTCTCTGTGGAACTTTTCTGGATTGTTTGATCAAGTTCAATAATGCCTGGGTCAAAAAAAGGACAGAGCATTTTGGAAGCAGACATGAAAGTAAGTAATGATGAGTTGTCTATTATATGTAATGATGTGTGTGATGCTATACATGATAAGATTGCACAATCAAACATTCATTAGAACGCCTTCTGATTCCTTGTACTATAATTCAACGATTTGGACCTATGAAAAGGTGATAAACTATGCTACGTTACAATTTTAATTTGTAACATGACTGATTTTGTCCGTAAAAGTGGTATACATCTCTTGTAAGCACCAGTTTATATGGGATATATATTACTATTATATTTGCCCGAAGTGTTTTCGTAGTAAGACAGCAAACAGAATCAATTTCTTGTGAAAGTCTCTGATTTCGGCAGGAATCGATAAAGTGGCCAACTGTTCACATTATTACGTGGGGTTTATTGGCTACTAATCGTAAAGAAGCACACAGTCAATCATCATCACCACTACGAAGCTATGTCAGTTCCCTGCAGTTACTGCTGGCAGTCGCCTCAGCTGAAGCTGCTGTTACGGCGATTGTATCACATTTTTTGTGCCTCCTTTTCAAAGTTAAATTAGCCCAAACGCTCGCGGACACTGGAAGAGTTAGACACTTGAATGTCATTTTCGTCCATGTTAGTCGACCATCTTGGATTGCAGTTCCCCAAACGTTCGTTTTTTATTGGCTTTTACGTTTATCTTTCAGCTATTCACAACTCGTCTTGATGCATATAGCTCGCAAATGTTACGTTTCACCTCATTTCTGTTTCCTTTGCAGTTAAAATTGGTTATTCCGTTTCTTCCCATAGTTTTTAACACCAGGTCAGTTCATTCATTACATTATAATTGTTTCACACGCTGCATTCATTCGCAGTTTCAGTGTTGTAGTTGTTTTTTCCTGTTTATTAAACAATACTGTGTAGATATTCATGAAATTATGCACATGAGCATGTTTATGTGGCAGAGGCTGTTGTTTCCAGTTCATTTTTTGGATACCGTTACTATTGCTGGCTCAATTTGTTACTTAATATGGAGAAATCTGGAGAAAACAATGCTTTTCACTTTCACTTTTACAGCATGCAACAATCTACGAGTGGATCTGGTGAAGAGGGCACGACCATAGTTGATATTAACAAGGTTGTCGAAGAGCATAACAAACCTGTCAATCAAGGACCTGGGTTGAAGTTGACAAGGCCTTGAAACTTTTCGAGACGGTGGGTATACCATCAGTGCGTCTATTCACAAACGCCCAAATGTTGTGAGACAGTCTAAATTGAAAAAGGACGACCCACACGTAAGGTGAGAATTTGTTGCACTTTTATGTATTTTTTAAGACAAAGAAACTGGAAAGCAGTCGAAAACCTCCGAAAGGTAGGTGTCACATGGTTGTTAATGCCTCATGTACTAGATCCAAATACATTAACTAGGACTATCTGGAGTAAAGCGAATGTTAATAGGCATTCAATATGCTGCAAAACGATTTAAAAAGTAGATAACATGTGATTATTCAGTGAGTTCACGAACTATCCCAGTAGAAGGTTAGACTTCAGTTAGCAAGAATAACGATTCGGGTTGTGGTCTACAGTTGGTGGTGAGCAGCTGATTATCACTCGAAGTAAAGACATTGGTTGAATGCAAACTGCCTGTTCCAGCTCATATAATCACATTCCTACCTTTCGGAAGTTTATAATTTCTCGATAGGTATAATCACAAGACAAGTTCTGCGGTACGTTTCGCGGTACATTTTCGCACGTGTTTGCCCTGAAATTTATTTACTGCTTATAGTCATGTAATTCTTGAAATTATGGTCCAAATCTCTAAAAAACGTGCTCGTAGAAACACAATTGTTTTAGATAGTGGCTCAAATTCGGTGATAACTGCATTACCGCCTGGTAATACAGTGACAACTACTAGCTCTCAAAATGGTTTGAGTGCAGATCTCACTCCTGTGATACAGGTGAAAGAAGTTCTGTTAGAGAACTCTGAGTTCTGTAAATTAAACCTCCTTTTGAAAGATATGCAGAGGCAAGTAAGTGAACTTCAGGAAAAATTAGTTCAGTTTGATAGCATGTCACTGCCAATCTCAAATACCACGGAGAGCCGTTTTGATATTGGCCAGGTTAAGTCTTCACTGGATGTAACTCAAAACAGGCCTTCGGATTCAAGCCCAATAGCCTGTCTGTTACAACAACATCCTAAAATATCTCTGAACAACCTAAATAAAGCTGAAAATCTGATTGACTGCTTGGCCCCTGAAAACTGTAAGACACGAAATCCTGATTTGTTGCGGCATGGCTAGTGTTCCATGTGAATGCAAAAGACTTCGTAAAAAGTCTAACCAGGCTAATTGTCCCATCATTTTTAAATTCAGTAATTCCCTTGATGCTAGTAAGTTTACTAAATGTCAGGATCACTTAAGACTGAATAGCAGTTATAAGTCTATAACCGTAGCTCAGGATAAAACACCGTGTCAGCGCAGAATAATGCGTAGTAATAACCTGGTCGCCCCCTCCAGCTTAGATTTACCAAAAAAGGATCGTGTACAGCAACAGTCACCTAGTGCTGATGGCAGCATTCAGCAAACTACACAACAACTAGTAACTGATTCAGATACCAGCACCCCTGTAAATAAAGCCTCATCGAAAGATGTTAAAATACCTAGAACTTCTGCAAGTTGTTCTAGGAAATTTCCCCCCAAACGTAGTAACCTCACCACGATGAGCAAATTTCGCAGGGTTGATGGGGAAGAATACTTTGTATTCAATAAGCCTGCTGAGAGTAAGAATGCCAACAAACCATCACTTGTTACGAAAAACTCCTCTTGAAACATAAGTATATCTGGAGGTCTTCCAAATGCTCCACCTTAAAGAAAGTCAGGCTCCAAGACTCCTAAAATCTTGCAGTCCAAACCCCCCTTTCATTCATAAACTCTTGCGGTGCTGACGCACAAATAGATTTAGGTTATGGTGACATTTTAAGCCAGTTTGTAGTATCCCGTGACTTATTCACGATATTGCTAATTAATGCACGTTCCTTAATCAATAAGATATCTGAACTAAGGACATTATTATTAGTCGCCAAGCCTACTGTAGCTCTGATTACTGAATCATGGTGCTCATCCTCTGTACTTGATGTGCATATAGGTATCGATGATTACACTGTACACCGTGCAAACAGAGATTGCAAGCGTGGTGGAGGATGTCTCATATATATACATAACTCATTTGTAGTCAGTAAGGTGGAAGATGAAACAATGAATAATGTACCTGACTCACTCTGGGTTGTCTTACATGGAGATAAGTACAAACTTCTCATAGGCTGTGTTTATCGAGCACCAAGCGCAACAAAAGAAACTGATGCGTTATTAGCTAAATCGTTTGCACACGCATCCTCGTTTAGTGCTAATTACAAAATAATTGCAGGGGACTTCAATCTTCCAGAAGTCAATTGGCTAACTAGTTCCGGCCCCCAACGCTTCGACGAATTACTTGCCACTATCGACTGTTATGGATGGCAACAACACGTCCAGACACCTACTCGTGGTGACAACATGTTGGACCTTGTTTTTTGTCATGACACAATCCCAGTATCCACGTATGTTGGTAATAGATTTTCCAGTAGTGACCATAGAATGGTACTCTGCTCTCTGCCTTTCTCACCACTAAATACAGGAAACAAACAAGATTCAGGAAGCACAATATGTCGTAGTTACAAATATACAGACTGGGGATTAGTCCAAGAACTTATTCGACTCTGTCAATGGGATGACTATTTTACCACTGACTCCCTGGAGGCCTTAGTAACCCTGTTTTACAGGAATGTTACCCTTTGTCTAGATACAGTTGCTCCAAAGAAAATAGTGAAATTAAGTAGACACCGAACTGAATATATTCCAAGGGCACACCGTAATAAGTTAAGGAAGCTGAAGAAACAGTACTATTCCACTAAGGACATATCACTATTGCTCTCAATCCACGAGTCTCTTGAATCTCAAGCGCCTACGCTCTCAAAAGGACCTCGACGAAGAGTTAACGGCACTTGAAAGTACCTCCAAAGTTTATAACTTAACGGCACTTCTTAAAAAACGAATGCAGTCGGCGAGGGAAATCCCATACTTACTTCACGACAAAGTAATCTACAATGAACCTGCCACTATCTGTGAACTTTCAGTGATTGGTTTGCAAACTTTAGTTTAGAAACACATATGCCTGGTGAAACCGCCCCCTTACTATCTCTTCCCTTGAAAGCATTGTGTTCACTAATCAGTTAATAGTACAAGCAATTAAAAGCCTTAAACCTTCCACTAGTACGGGACCGGATGGCCTCGCTTCGATAATTTTCAAAAACAGTGGGTGTGATATACCCTTGTTACTTCTTAAATTCTTCTCAATATCTATGGACACTGGCACTTACCCTAGTGAGTGGAAAACTAGCTTCATAATTCCACATTACAAATCTGGTGATAGGGCAAACGTCCGCAATTACAGACCCATAAATATAACCCCAGTTATCTCACGAATCATGGAGAAAGTTGTAAAAGATCAATTGTCAGACTACCTAATTAGGGAAGATCTTGTTACAAGGTCTCAACACGGATTTCTCAAAAATAGATCCTGCGTTACTTGCCACTTCGACTTTTTCAACTGCATCACTAGTAGTCGCGAAGCACGTAAGCTAGTCGTTGTTCTCTACTTCGATATATCTAGGGCATTTGACATGGTATCTCACAGTATTCTCTTTGAGAAGCTGTACTCTTGTGGAATTCGCAACCCATTACTGAACTGGTTAAAATCATTTCTAAGCAACAGGGTACAAATAACCAAAGTTGGATCTGTATTGTCTCATCCTAGGCAGATCTCAAGTGGGGTCGTGCAAGGTAGTGTCCTAGGTCCACTTTTATTCACAGTCTACATTAACAGCATTTGCAAGTGCTTCACCTCAGGTAAACCATTCCTATATGCTGACGACCTCAAAGTCGTCTACTCCTGCTACACTCATGAATTAAGCGATATGGTTACTAAAATACATCTTGAACTAAGTAGTCTCGCAACATGGTGTGCTGAATCCTGTCTAAATTTTAACATTGACAAATGCGGCTGGATTTGTATCGGCAACAGTAACCTTGATCTAACTCTTGAAATAAATGGGCGAAAACTAGCTAAGCTCAACTCAGTCGTAGATCTCGGTATTAGATACTCTAGTAACCTAACGTTCGCTGAACAGACTGATTATGCCAGACGTAAAACGCGAAGGCTGATAGGATGCATAACACGCAATTTCTTTTGTTGTGAAACTAGGGTTTTATTATACAAAGTATGTGTCCGACCTATCTTAGAATACTGCCCGTTTATTCTTAGCGGACTCAGACAAAATGACAAGCTTAAATTAGAGGGAGTGCAACGGCAGTTTACCTCAAGAACTCTTGGTTTAGAAAGTGGTCTGGAATACCATGAGCGATGCGAAGACTAAGATTAGAACCCCTCTGGAAAAGACGCCTTAAGCTAAACCTTATCTTTTACTACAAGCTAACTAATCTTCTCTTGCATTCCTCCGAGCCAATAACTAAACCTACCGCTGTCATCAGTTACAATCTTAGAAATCATCACAACCTAGCTGCTATGGAGCACTGTCAGACTTACGTGCGGTACAACTTCTTCTTAAATAAGTTTTCAGTCATTTGGAATAGACTACCAGCTAATGTGCGCGATGCAAACACACTTCCAGTGTTCATCTCCTCAGTCACCAGACTGCTCAAAGATGACAATGCACTTTTACGTCTGACTCTTACACCTTCTTTTTCACCCTACATAGATATTTTAAGTTCTTTAAACGTGTAGTTACAACAAACTACAATTATAAATTTTAATATTATTGGAACTAGATGATAAACATTTCTACACAGGACAGTAATATTAGTTCACACATAATATAAAAGTTAGCATAACGGGACTAGTTAGTTTGTGAACAAAAATAACCACAGTTACTAAACAGAATATATATGTATATATTTATTAATCACTCCTTAAGGACTCCCGTTGCTTTCTTTTGCGTTGCTGTTGTTTGTCTTCTTTTTTCTCTCACCATTTCAGCTTCCATTTGACTTTTTGAATGAGAATGAATAATGTGGATATTTGACCATTTACAATGACAAATGATCTGCAAACATTATTGGTCCCGTATCTTTCAGTTGCTTAATAACGAATTAACTTTCTCCACGACGCAACCTGGATTACATTTGTGGAATATACTCTTATACCAATGGAAAAGTATCAATTTGTAATACAACGTCACGATTGTAGCTTATAACATAACTGATCGTATCTGTAAAAATAGCTTCCTTATTACCCAATTTGGATATAAATCAAAAATAAGATTCGGATTTGTACACACCTAAGTTATATTGAGGAATTACTTCAAGCTTTATTTTTTCCCAAGTATTTTTAATCCATCCAAAACATACTTGGGTTTTTTGTTAATGCGAAGTCAATATTCCTTTATTTCATTATGTGCTCCATTGAATGACTGGTTATCATATTGTTCCCACAAACCAAAGACGAAAACGTCAGAAGCCATGTAATTTAAACGTGAACCGAATTTGTGAAATTTAAATAATGCTTATCCATGCCTGTACATTTGGTGTGTTCTACACAGGCAGGAAAAAATATGTATTGTATTAAAACATTATTATTAAGTATGATTGCTAATCGTATATGTAATTTATCATATTGATGATGCCTGTAAACTGGCGTCCCTCATGTACAAAATGAGAATATATATTTACTATTAATAAAGATGTCCATGAATTTTCAGAAAACTTTAAATAATTTTTTCTTGAATCAGTAGTCTTTTTCTCGACGAAACATTTGTTGACACGATCGGACGAACACATCAAAGCAGTGTGTTCTGTGACTGAATACTGTAGAGGCTATGCTATGGATTAATATCGCGCGTCTAAGTGTAATAACCTTGTGTGTGTAGCTTTTTCTTCATAGTGCATTACAGCATCTAGAAATCATAAGCAAACTGTCTTCGTTAAATTTTTTTACTTTTTAAATGACAGCAAGTAGTGAGTCTTTTGAGGTGATAGGATGAATACCTCTAAACGCTGTGGTGGAGATTCGGATATATTCACGTTTTTCGACTAGGAGACGATCTTTTTATCAAGAAGGTTCCCAGGATGTCCGCTTTTACTTTGAAATTCAAAGACAACGTTAAGTTGCTGACAAAGGTAGTAGCTTTTGTAGATTACCTTCGGCGAATAATGTTACAAGGTAGCTACTTGTCTTTCAGTCATTAGCCATAAAACTAACCAGCGTTCGTTGACTGGATCTAAATATATTGAATGTTTTACAAAAGGTCAAATCATAGTTGTTACAAAACTTACTGGGTAGTCTTATAATTAGTGAATATACAGTACCAGCATTTTCATTTGTATATGTAATGATAATACAATATAATATATCTTTATTTCCATCTAGCTCATGAACATTATGCCTACATGTGGTGTACAATTAAGGCTGATACGCTGTGTGATGATTTTGGTGAAACACGCTGATATCACGATTAAACAAAGGAGAACTGGTTAGGCAAGAAAAGTGGCGTCATTAAAGTTTGAAGCTTGAAACTGTAAGTAATTTAATATCCGGAAAGTAGATATGCAAACACTGCAGTTGGTGATCATAGAAATGATGGATATTAGATAACATCACATGATTCAACGGCATATTGGAAATAAATAAAAATAGCTCCTTTGCTCATATCCAAGTAAACGGTCTATTTGATGATGTCACTGCATATTAACAGATTAATGAAGCAACTACCATGCCTTAGTTATGACATTTGCTTGTGCTAAATACTTGGCGTTAAGCAGAACACAGAATTACAACTGGCTAAATAAGGCGACTTTAGTGTATCTAACAGTACAGAATCATTGGTCGACTTGCTAAATCCTACTTAGTTTTTACAATGTGCGCTTGTGTGGAAGCGGACGCGAAATCCTATGAATGACCGAAGTAACAATCTCTTGATAACATAGTGAATCTCCATTTGACTAAGCTTAACATGCATTGATCCTAATCGCCATAATACAAAAGCACAGTACAACGAGGCACTGAAGAAGTACAGAAGAAGCAGAGATTAAACGTATACTAAACATTAATTTAAGAAATAAAATTCCGATGAAAGCTATCAGCGTTAGTTCGACCAATTAACAATTACCATGATTTCATATTCGACAACCTCCGTTAACCTGAAATTTGAAGCACAACATGAAGTTATGAGACATAACTCCACGTATTAATATTCAATAAAATTACACTGATTCTGTTAGTACTAAATAAAATTCTCATACAAATGAAAGTACATGTGGTATACAGCTGATTTTTATGTTCACCCTGCGTCAACATCCGAGTCGAACTACGCTGGTCTTCGCATTGTCTGTCAGTCGAGTCTCATAAACCGTTAATAAACAGCTCTTGCTACTCTCTCTCTCGAAGATTTTCAGAAACGCTCAGTGTTAACAGACGCGAAAAACAAAAAACTGTTTGGCGACTCAAGAATTCTTTATTCTAATGCCAACATATAACCCGCAATGCTGCTTTTACAGGGTAAGGTCGAGGAAAAAATATTACAGCAATGAATCACGATATTACTTCTGATAGTTTTTTGATCTTCCTTCTGAATAGCGAACGATGAGATGATGGCTGTCAGATAGATGTTTCCCGCGAATAATATGGAGGAGTTGGGTTTGAGCGAACAACCATGAATTGATCGTTCAATCTTCAACTACATTGACACCCCCGCCATAAAACGGACCCATCCCATTTTTCCATCGATGACAAACTACGCCTTCCAGTTAAAGGCATCCTCTTGACGTCTTGCAACACAATCGCCACTTGCTAGAATGGCTCTTGGAGAACGCGGCGTGACCGTAGCATCACCTCATGATAGTCTTCACGCATCCTCTTATCTACCCACTACCAATTACCACTGCGATCGCTTGTCACTCATTCTGCCTCAGTTCTAGTAATGGTGACGTATGCGAGCCTCAGTCGTACACGCTCTTGCTCCCCGGCGTGTGGGACCGCAGCTAACAATTATCTCCGTATGCATGTCATTCTCAGAAATAGCCTCCCCGGCGCACACAGCCCATCTGCTGTCTTTAACATCAATCAATTCATTCACAGATGTAGAAGACTCGAAACAACTTCGGAAGTAAGCACGATGAAAAATTTAAAAAATTCATGCAATAACAAGAAGATACGAAAAGAACAAATAAACACAGTGAGTCCAAAAACACCAATTGATATGACACACCCCACATATATACGAACAGTGCACATAACCTCGCAGACCATTTCTTGATGGAATTCCCTTGAAGAATCGCAGGACTCACACCAGTACGCTTGCAACCCTTCTCAGGTTGACGATTGTAGGCTGAAGAATGTCCGGACACAACAACACTGACCAACAATTACATTAATTGGAACCCTCTGAATTACTAAGCACAAACATATGTACAATCAATACATCAAATGTTGTGGATTCTGGCACGACAAACTACCCTTGAAGAACTGTAGGACTTACAGCAGTACGCCTACAACCCTTCTCAGGTTAGCGCACCTAAGTTGGAAAATCGCCTCAGAGTTCAGTTCCTGACCATCTTCTATCATCCACATCCTCAACTTTGAATGGTAGCACGCTCATGTCATTGCATTGTGGGATGTCGATGACTAACAAACATACGACGTATCTGACCAACCAGGCGTAGGCACAGAGTAATTTACACCAAAGATAATAACATTCAAATAATAATTTGAAACTTGAAATGCCTTTATTCGTGCAAGTCAGTTTAACAATTACCCTCTCGTATATACTTGTCTTATCCTCATTGAACTGACCAATATCTTTCCTCTTTTCAAACGGACCGATACTAGCATAGTCAAAGCATATGACACGCGAGTTCATGGGCGTCCCTTTCATCATGGATGACAACACCGAGGATGACTGAGCGACACAAGTTGACGAACTTAGTGGTGCATCAGAACCTGTTGTTGTTCGGGTTTTAGAAGTTTGTCTAACCGCAAGATTACCACCACTTCAACCTTTTATGATTAACTCCATTTTAGCTTTAGCGTCTGGTGATAGGTGGACTACACGCTGATCATTTACACTGACGGTCTCATGAGTATCCATACCTTCTACCACTGCGTCTGCTCTTAAATCTACTTCACGTTGAAGATGTACAGAACTTTTATTCAACTCAGTAGTAGTAGTAGGCATTCCTTTCATCTCATAATGATCAGCCAAAGACAAATCTGCACTATCATGACCACTGTCACAAATATCCACTTTACCTCCGTTTGTATGGTCAACTTCCTCATTTGCAAACTCTTTAATAACAGCAGTAGACAATTTGGGTTCTTCCTCACAAATCCTTAAAGTTTTTATAACTTTACTCTGACTAGTAATACCTTGTAAACTTGTGGAGTTACAGCTAACCTCTGAAACTGTAACTGTCTCCTTTGCACAAACCGTGGGGTCGTCTGTGACACTCTATTCAACAATAACTTACCAGTTGCAACATCAGGCTTCTTCACCTCACCATTATCGTCACACGGTTCGGAGTCAGGCCTTGATTTCACATTTAGCTTACCACTAAACTTGGTCACTTCTTCACAGTTCGCCTCCACATGCACTTCTTGCAAACGTGTAAAACACAACCGTGTTTGTCTTGCAGCTTGTAACTTATCTGTTGAGGATGTACCACGAAAGCTGTTACACTCACTGAGTTCATCTGGATTACTAGGCACCATACAGTTTTCTCAATATACACTTCTGTGAGACCTCTTCGTCATAAATGATTGCGTTTCGCTCTCTGTCTTCTCTATCCCAAAGGTAGGATGCAATATACTGGCAAACTTGCTCATAGCTTGTTTGACACCATCTTTTACCAGTTTCAGAATATCATTAAACTTTGGCTCAATATCTTCATCCTCCATGCGCGAGCTTATCTTCACCCAACTTCCTCTGCAGTCGAGTAGGTAGGTGTCTCGCTATTACCTCTAGGATCGAACTTGAGTCTAGATCACTCATGCAATTCATCGAAGTCAGTGTATTCCTGTAAGTCATCAGATTGTCAAAAAACTCAGAGAGTGCCTTGGAGTCATCTCGTAATTGACTACCATCACATTTAACAGCTTTGAATACGTTTTTTACAATCATTGAAGGTCTTCCAAACCTTTGACGCGGTATACGCATCGCCTCAGTAGATTCTTGGTTAGGGGGCATGAACTTACAGCACTGTATAGCTCTTGAAGCAACTTCAGTGCAGTACCTCAACACGCGTAGCATTATACATTGCAAATGAAAGTTGTCAGCCTAGGGAGTTTCCTTTATTAATGCATTTATTAATGATACTTGCACTTACCCATTTCATTACACTTTATTGATTCACCTCAGCACTTTTACTTTTCTATAAACAGCTTCCAATCCCTTGTAAACGTTGTACTTACCTCAATATTGGTTGGTTATCGTATGCCGACAACCACGGGATGAAAACGAAACGAAGTCGATTTTCCCGCTCAACCTGGAGGACAATTGTACAATTCAATAACTATACAGCCTAGTTCAGACAATGTGTATTTATATATATATATATCAAATATTAAACTGTTGAAACATTATTAACTTGTAGACAATCTACGATTTGATATTATATCATACTTGATCGTGCCTGTAAAACTGGCATGTAAATTTATATGTTTATATGAGAATATACATTATTATTATTATTAAATACATCAACTTCATTTCATCATTTGATAAAAACCGCTCAACATGATCTCAAACTCTTTCAAAAACTGTGGATAGTCAGCTGGGTTTCCGTCATATTACTGAGGCACGAATTTAGTTAATTTTAACCCTTACTATCCCTAAACAGCGAACCGCAGACAACAGACTCATCATGCTGTGCATCATAAATATCATTACAATTAACAAGCAAGTCAGCATCACTTACTTTCCTGTTTGCCTTGACAGATCATGCTTCTACCTTTAAATATATACCATTCGCTCAGCCAATTGTTGAGATGCGACCACGCGAGATCTGCACAGATTTATGGGGCATCTTATAAATTAACTTGCTATCTATTGTCAGATCTTTAAATACCACTTCACAATATCTTGTCTCACTTATTTTCTAATAACGTCTTTACTTGATCCTCATTATATTCCATTAAACCTAACATTTTATAGCTCTTTATGAATTTGATTCGACTTATTCTATTCCCATTCTCTGGAGGGTACGGTTGTGCACCAAATAGACAAAAAAGCATGAAATAAAAACAACTGGCTTGAAAATAATTGTATTAAAGCCAAAAGTGGACATCATGATGGTACAAAATATATTGCTTTTATTATACATTGCAAATGAACGTTGTCGGCCTAAGGATTAATTGCTTTCCCATTCTGTTTTCTATATAAATGTGTTTATTAATGATATATTTCACTCACTTAATCTATTACACTTTAATGTTTCACCTTAGCACTTTAACTTTTATAAAACAGCTTCCAATCCCTTGTAAACGTTGTACTTACCTCAATATTGGTTGGTTATCGTATGCCGACAACCACGGGATGAAAACGAAACGAAGTCAGTTTTTCCTCTCAACCTGGAGAACAACTGTACAATTCAATAACTGTACGGCCTGGTTCAGACAATGAGTGTAATTATATATATGTATCAAATATTTAATTGTTGGAACATCATTAGCTTGTAGACAATTTAAGATTTGACATTATAACATACTTGATCGTGCCTGTAATAATGGCATGCATTTTCATGTAAATTTATGTTTATATGAAAATAAAATTATTATTATTATACACTTTTCCTTCTTTGACTCAGGCATCATTGAACTTGACCGAAAATTCCGGGAAATTTCCAGATAACACTTGTCTAAGGAAGACTTGCAGGTACCAAGAAAGACGAACAGAAACTATTCAAAACTTTTAGAAACTGTCAGCCAACTCTCATAAACTGTCGATGTTTAGCTCTTACTATGCCGGGCCTACGCCGTCCTTCGAAGACTTTCAGAAACACTTTGTATTAACCAATGCGAAAAACAAAACACTGTTTGGCGACTCAAGAATTCTTTATTCTAATGCCAACATATAACCCGCAATGCTGCTTTTACAGGGTAAGGTCGAGGAAAAAATATTACAGCAATGAATCACGATATTACTTCTGATAGTTTTTTGATCTTCCTTCTGAACAGCGAACGATGAGACGATGACTGGGGGATTGATGACTCCGCGAAAATATGGGGAAGCTGGGTTGATTGGCGACTCAAAAATCCTTTATTCTTACGCCAACATGTAACCAGCAATGTGGTTATTACTCAAGGTCAAAGAATAAATGGCATAACAAAAAATCACAGTAATACTTCTGATAGTTTTTTATCTTCTTGTAAACAGCGAACGATGAGACGGTGGCTGTCGGATTGCTGTTTCCAGCGAAAAATATGGAGTTGGGTTTGAGCAAGCAGCCTTGAATTGATCGTTCAATCTTCAACTACATTGACAGTTTACATCTATTGAATGTATTGCGAAGCGGATAAAATACGATCATCTGGTGAGTGTACGAAATATTCCAGTTAAAGTTAAGACATTAATTAGGAGGAATAACTTTTCGGGTTGTGGTCTATGATCGGTGGTTTCCTCAAAGTTTTGATTTCTGCGTGACTGTAAACACCGGTGTCCATGATCGTTAAAAAACCCTTAATAAATTTTCCTTGAACCAGTAGTCTTCTTTTCTTTGGCGAAACATCTGTTGGTACGACTAGACGAATAGGTAGCGAAATAGGATGTTCTGTGACTGAGAATCATGGTTGTTGTGTTTCGGACAAATTTCGCACATCTGACTGTTATAACTCCATGGATATAACGTTTTCCTCATAGTGCATTATGATATCTAGAAATCATAAGCACGCTGCCATCGGTAAACTTATTTTTACTTTTTAAATGACTGCAAATAGTGTGTCATTTGAGGTGATGGGATGAATACCTCTGAACGTTTTTGTGGAGACTAGGGTACATTTTATTTTTTGGAGTGGGAGACGACCCTTTTACCAAGAAGGTTCCGAGGATGTCAGCTTTTACTTTGAAATTCAAAGATAACGTTAAGTTGCTGACGAAGGTAGTAGCTACAGGAGATTACCTTCAGCGGAAACTATATTAAGGTGGCTTTAGCTAGTGCCTCATAGAAGTGAGCAGCGTAGGCTTATTGTGTCTAAATGTATTCAACATTTTGTAACTGATCGAACCGTAGTTCTTACATACTAGTTAGTTTTTATAAATAATGAATGTTCTGTACAAGCGTTTACCTTGATCTGCATACCTAGCTCATAAATATTATGCCTGCATGTGGCATGCATTTAGGGCCAATACGCTGTGGTGAATTAGTTCGAGATACTCAAAGTCGGGCTTGATTTCTGTATCGCAATGGTCATAGGAATTAACACCTTCACCTAACTTTCTTTTACATCGTAAAGTGAAAATAACAGTCTGACACTTCGAAGGATTTAGTTTAAGAGCATTTTCTGACTCCTAAAAGAGAGCTGTTCATATCAGTGCGGTACAGAACACATAACAATCCACACTAAGTTTGAGCTTCAGCAAGCCTATTTAACAGAATATCTCTAGGTACTGAGTCGAAAGCAGATGTGTAATCTAGGAAGGTGCAGCGAATTTAGCCCCTTTGTCTATACTGAAGAAAGTGTTGTGATGCAAGACTGTAGTTGCATCTAAAGTACTTCTGCTGTGTTCATAGAAGAATTGTTTGAGATCGTTAAAGGCTTTAAGTGAAGGTTAAGTTGAAGATTAAGTAGGAGTAACTCTCCCATAGTTTTTTGAAAAGGAGAGATAATAGCAATAGGTCTAAATTTAAAACATTTTCCAGTAGATGACTTGGGTGTCAGTACAATTTTAATGTCTTTCCAAACGGCTGGCACAACATTTCTGGGAAAAGATTCATTAAATATGCCCATTAGAAGACAAAACATTTTTTAAGAATAAACCTAGGAAAACAATCTTGACCTAGGCTACAAGAAGGGTTCAGCGACTAGAGATATTTTACAACGTCATTTGTATTGAAACCAAGGAAGCAACTCTTGTTATCACTTGTGACACCAGAAACCTAGGCATATGTGCGAGAATTTATGGAGGAGTTGTTTAGTGTACACACATGAAATGAATTGCGAATACTGGAGATAATTAGATGTATAAGGGCGTAAGTTATTTAATATCCATAAAGTAGATGTGCAAATACCGCTGTTGTTGGTCATAGAAATGATGGATATTAGATAACATCACATGATTCAACGGTAAGTTAGAAATAAATAAAAATTGTTTCTTAATTTTTAAATTTTTGATTACAGCTTGATTCCACACTATTTGGGTACAAGTATGGGATTTTCGGCATGTGATATCGGCAGCCCGAATTTTGCAGGCCGAGCATAGATATCAGGTGTACGTCGGCAGCGGATTGAACCTCGAACTATGTGCATGGTCGGCGATAGTCGTAACCACTGTGCCACCGATGCACGTTATCACGTTAACAGTCTATTTGATGACGTCACTGCATATTAACAGATTATTGAAGTATCTATCAAGCCTAAGTTACAACATTTTCATTTATTACATACTTGGCGCTTAACAGTATACAGGCTTGCAAATGACTAGATAAGGAGACTTCAGAGTATAGAACAGCACAGAATTATTTTTCAACTTACGAAATCCCACTTGCGTTTACAATGTGCTATTATGTATAAACAGACACGAAATCCAATTAATGACTAAAGTAACAGTCTCATAATACTATAGTAAATCTCCATTCCACTAACTGAGCTTAGCGTTTATTATTCCGAATTCACTTATTAAAAAAGCACACAGTATGGCGACGAACTGAAGACGTCTAGATGAAGTAGGAATTAAGAGTTTATTAAAAACTTCATTAATTTACAAAAGAAAGTTTTGATGAAGGTTATTGACGTTAGTTTGACCGAATGATATTTCCGCTGATTTCATATTCGACAACCTCCGTATACCTGGAGAAAATAAAGTACATGTAAGAACTAGCACAACATGAAGCTATGAAAGATAATTCTTCATATTAGCACGCGCTATAAATACGCTGATTCTGTTAATAAGAAATAATATCTCATGCCAATAAAGGTATTTGTAGTACACAGCTGGTTTTTATACTGACACCGTATACATAAATAGACCTCATGTTTTCCAGTATTAGAGGATTATACTCGAATTTCAAGACATCCTATAAGATATCCATGCTGTTGAGGTGTCACTCTTTCATCAAACCTACTTGCAAATCAACTTCATACTAAATACGGCTACATTAAATGAGGTATCACAAATGTATAATTTAGAAATTGATCCACAATCTCAGTAACGTGTAGTGAGCATAGTTTTATGAATCCTACAGAAATTACGGAAATTACTACAAAAATCTCGGAAACCATAGCAATCAGATATGAGCTGAGCATGCCTCAGCTCTAAACAGCTATACACAGTGTTAACATGTTGCTGCAGCATACATAAGAACTTAAAATATTGTAGGATATGCAGACCTATTGTGTTGATGAGGATAACAATATCATATTATAATGCGACCTAGACGTTCAATCGTGAGACTATATCTGTACTGCTTTATGCAAATGGAAATTTCAGGATAAATTCATCTACACTATTGGTGATCAAAAATAGTGAAGCATTAAGCATACAGTGTCACGAGGAATGGTATAACAGATATAGATTAATAATAATAGAGCTAACTGGATTCAGTTCTCATGAACTACAAAATCCAAGTGTATAATAATACTATACAGAGAATTGATGCACTGAGTGATACAGTAAGGAAATTTAGACGAGTGATTGCTTTCTCCAATGCACTGCACTTGCAATGATCATGAGAACCACCTACATTTGTTAGCCCATCAGTCAGCTATAGCTTATAAGCATACAATGGCACAATGTTAATAAAGTTGAGATATTTTTATACACTGAATTCACATAACCCATATTGCACTGCACCAATCAGTGCAAATATTTATTAAATCCACTTAGAGATAACCTTTCAACTTACTATAATTCCTGTCCAACCACAGATAAATTGACAAGCACATCTACATGGTAACTCCTGTTCCCACAGAAGGTTCTGTTAGCATTTATAGGTGATTTCCATATACTGATAGAATTCTTTTGTCAAAAGGACTGTTATTCACACGGAAATAGGCTGAATTAATATCCAGAGACGTGAAGTCTTCATTGAATGATACCATGCCGAAAAGTCTAGCTTCTACATGGAGTAAACGATTAGTGTAGATGACATTACCCTAGAAATATCCTATCTCCCTCCCCATACCGTCCACCTGAAACACTAATCATTAATGATTAGCAATTGCAACCAATATGCTAAGAGTGTGTTGCAGTCATATCACATGACGCGGATACCAGCATAACTAGCCAGTAAATGGGAATTCCCAACAATCTAGATAACATATAACACAATTTTATCAAAAATTATTAGCAAAAAACTTTCCAAACGGAGTCTCAACAGAACGTGATGTTTAAGTCTGGCCATTGACCGTTCAATCTTCAACTGCATTGACACTCTGTACGGATGAATAGACTTCATATGTTTTCAAGAATAAGAGGATTATACCGAAATTTCAAGACAGTATCTCAAAACATTAACACTATCGAGGAGTCATTCCCTCATCAAGATTACTTTGAAATGAACTTCACACCTATTCTGTTTACGTCAAACGAGATACTTAAAATATTCTAAGATACACAGACCTGTTATGTTAATGAGGATAGCAATACCATATAATATAACCTAGACACTCAGTCATGATACTGCATCTGTACTGCTTCATGCAAGTGGAAATTTCAGGGGAAATTCATCTCCACTATTGGTGATCAAAAACATTGTAGCACTAAGTATACAGTGTCAGTGGGAACGGCAGAACAGACAATAGACTGATAACAACAGAGCTAACTAGATTCACTTCTCATAATAAACACAATCCGTGTGTATAATCATTCTGCATACTCAATTAATGCGTTAAGTGAAACAGTGAGGAGAATTAAACGAGTAATTGCCTTCTTCACTGCGCTGCACTTACAATGATCGTGAGAACCACCTACATTTGTTAGCTTAGCAGTAAGCTAAGCATAAAAGGGCGCAGTACTAATAAAGTGAAGATATTTCTCATGCTTTGAATCCACAAAACCCATATTACACTGCATCAGTCAGTGTAGATATATATTAAACCCACTTAGAGATAAGCTTTCAAATTACGATAATTCCTGTCCAAGCACCCATCCAGCCAAAGACACACCTACATGGTAATATCTGTTCCCACAGAAGGTTCTGTTAGCATTTATAGTGATTCCCATGATAGCATTCTTTTGTCAAACAGCACTGTTCTTCACACGAAAGTAGCGACATTGATATCCTGAATGTTGAAGTCTACGCTGAATGATACTATGCCGAAAGGTGATGCTTCTACATGAAGTAAAATATTTGTGTAGATGAAATTACCCCCTAACTATCCCATCTTTCGCATTATAGCCATATTTTGACGTATTTCACATGAAACACCAAGCATTGTAATCTGTACGCTAAGAGTTGGTTGGAGTCAGATCACAGGACGCGGAAACCGACACAACTAGTCAGGTAATACGAATTCCTATCGATCCAGAAAACATATCACACGAATTTATTAAAATTTATTGACAAAAAAATTTACCGAGCAAAATTTCAACGAACTTCACGGATAAGTCCAGAATCTCTTTGGCATTCAAGTACAATGAGACATCAGGCACTTTCTTACTGGTTAATGAATCCTCAATAAGAGGTCAATATCACCTGTGGTCTCAAGCGCAGGGGACTAACCACTTTTTCCTGGTCCCCAGTCCAGAATACCATGAATTATTTCCCGCTAATATAACTTGAGCACACTCAATATGAGTCGTGATTATGACGCACGAAACTTCGCTTCGGCCTTCTTTCTACATGAAATATAAGTCTCTATCAGTAGCCCAACCCAAATTTCCTTCCTCAACGTGAAATCTCAGCCCCAATACAAGCAGCCCACATGATGTGAAATTACTCGCCCTCAGAGTAGACGGCAGTGTATTTCAGTTACTGTATCATGAACACTTCACAGTTCGAGGCTACCACCAACACCAACCATCCGTGTGATAGTGCTGGTGCAGTGCAACTTACCGAAACAGTCAGTAAATCACCGCCATTTCAATCAAGACCTATAAAAAGCCCACGCTAGACACTGACAGTTGGAGGACAGTTTTTTGAGGCCATCTACGACCTCACTGTCAATCCGAACTCTTTCGGTTTATCTCTTAATAACATGTTCCTTATCCAACAGAATGTTCGAACTCGTCCTCAATTCGCAGAAAGTCTCTGATGATGACTCCTAAAAATTGGTATACTTCTCAGAATCTCAAAAGAAGTATTTCTAATGTTAGATACCACCAAAACAGGAAATTCAGAAATCACACTAGGGAAAAAGGTGCGTTATTTGTATCGGATCGAACACTAAGGCCACAAATTACTTTCACGAGGAAATTATTACAGATAAGGACTCAGTATGCGCAATTTCGAAGACGTCTAACTCTACTTCAAATCTTACAGGTCGCACATATCACTCAAAATGCTCTTCTGTTGAAAGTCTTGTGAAGCCTGCTCATGCAACATGAACAAGCTAATAGCTATCATGTAGAAACTGATTTATGAGAATTAACCATTATTAATACTTTTATTCACATACTGATGCTACGAATTATAGTATCATATATACATCAGTATATTTCGTCATCTGATATAAGTCAGTGCTCCCTCCATGCAGGATCCCTTCCAAATATACAGTTCGAATTATCAGCTATGTCACCATATATATGATTAATTTGGCGGTTCAACTGTTTTTAGAAAATTACGCATGTTCTACGAAAGCCATTACTATACTATAAAGCCGATTGTGATGACTAGATCGAAAGCTGGATCTGCACATGATTAGCTATCGCAGAATGATAGACAACCCCTGAACAGCATAACCTGAACATAAATATACTAACGGGAGGGTACTATTTTACTCCTTTGCATAACCCGAAAGTAGATGCTCATTTAGGGTCAGTGAACACCCTCCTCCTATTGGTTGCGATCGATCTAAAACAACTTGGGGGAGACTTCCTGCACTGGGATCCTTCAGAGGCCTAGAACTGTAGCAAGACGCCAAGTAATGCCAGCTAAAGAATCAGTGCCTCTATACAACATGATTTTGAATGTGACGGATGTCGGAAGGAACTCATACTACTCCCAGAATAGGCTGGGATGACTTCTGTGAAAGGGCGTTTAAAACTTATTGCCTAAAGTAACAGGAATCAACAATTGAGACAAAACACTACATATATCAACTCTAATCATTTAATTTAGTTTGTTTTTATTAGTTTGTTTGTATCTATCGAACTACATTACGAAGAGCGGACAAATAAAACCCCTTTCAGTAATCGCAATGAGTTTGTCATTTTACTCTCAGGATGATATACGTAGGTCTTTAGGTAGTGTGAACATTTCTGTTTCAGTAAATAGATCCAGCCAAGTGTTTCGGGACATTTCACCACTGTCGAATAGACTTTCCAAATTTTTAAAAGAGCATTGCAAAGAGGATGAAAGCAGTAAAGGGGAACCTTGGTTCAAAACAAATGAATCTCTTTATAACAAAGTAACAATAAATAAATCTCGAATTTTAAGAAAATTCTTGTTCCCAAAAAGTCTTTCAGTGATTCATGTGGTCTAGTAAACACGTCTGTGATGGGTTCCATCGAAGTTTCAAAGCACAGTAAGGAAACTGGCCTCCTAAAGTAAAAGCTATCTATAAATTAATATTTCCAGAAATCAATTTTTGCTTATACGCAATAGTTTAAAGCTGCTGAAGTCTCAGGTAACAAATAATATCTTTATTTCTTCCTTAAGGTTGACATCTTTATGAAAATAAATACAGAAACTTTGAGTAAGTTGAAAATTTTAACAGACACCATCTCTTTTGACTGTTTATGTTTTCTTCAAAATTTTTAAATTCACATGAACAATTAATCTCTTGATTCAATATATTAAGAGAACTATTTTAAACAGTCTTCTGTGGATTTCATCTTAGTCCTCTGCAGTGTACTGAGTTGCCAAAACACATTAATGTATCATGCAGAAAGCTGAATGATAATGTGGAATAATAAAACTACGTAGCATTTGGTGTGTTGATCTCATGTCCTAAAATGGTCTACATTTATTAGAAGTACACCAAATAAGTTTTGTAGAAATTCAATAGCAGTAATATATGAAATAGTGTCTTTTGATTATTCGATAGTAAACTTTGTTTTGCAGCAAATAAGTCTAGATCAAAATAATATACACCCACCCTTTTTAAATTATTTAATATCTCCAGTTTTGTAAACAATATAAATATTTAATACATAGACATGACACAGTAGTGCCTAGGCATCATAAAACAACTATAGATTCGTCTAAATTCATGGCTGTTCAGATATTTTTTAACAGTAGTAGTGTAGGAATATAATATTAGGGCGCACATTCATATTATGATTTAGCCCACATTTTGTGTTTTGACACACTAAATTTCTACAGTCTCTCAGATCCTATGAATCAGGTAATCACAATTTGGCAATAAGTTATTTTAACATATATCTGTTTTAAACTTTAAGACTATAAACTTAGCGATTTTTATTTGTGCATGTATTTCTTCAGCACTGATTTTTGTAAGCGAGTCAGTCAAGATTTTCCTCAAAGTTTTATCCGACTTTGAGTTCGAACACTTTACGAGATGCCGATGACATTTGGTAACAGAGCTAGGTATGCCTTAGATTTCTCAAATGATTTATGTTTAATATCACACAGGTAAAAACTAACAAACGGGTTGAAAAAGCAGCGAGAACAGGACTCCAGGTGAACATAGAAAAGACAGAGATGATGAATATAACTAACCAGCAGCAACAAAACCCAGCACCAGTCATCATCATTGGGAGCGATTTGACAGCGGTTGCTTCCTTCACTTATCTGGCCAGGAAGCATTGTATTATCTACAGGCGTAACGGACGAAGATGTCAAAGTCGGAATAGGAAAGGCAAGATACGCCATCGTCAGTCTGAAACCAGTATGGAAATCTTCCGCACTCAGCATAAGGAACAAGACTTGGATTTTCAACATCATTCTTAAGTCAGTCACTTCTTCTGTATGAGTCAGAAACTTGGTGCTCACAAAAAGCAGACTTTTAACAGCAGCTGCCTCAGCTGGCACCACATTGAATATCAAATGGCCAGAAAGGATTAGTAACCAAACACTCGCAACAAACCAACCAAAAGCCGATTGCTCGAAAAATTTACAGAAGAAAATGGGGTTGGATTGGACTCACGTTTTGAAGACCGTCGAATGGAATCGCTCACTAAGCATTACCTTGAGTGGAACCCGTATGACAAAATACGAGTGGGTGGTCTGAGGGTGACATAAAGGAGATCGTGCGAGGAGGGGATGAGAGATTGTGGGAAGTCGTGGGCTCGGCTGAAGAGGAGAATAGAAAACAGAAAAAAGTGGAGATGTGTTATTGAAGCTTTATGTTCCATTTAGAACCCAAGGTAACAATAGTAATAATGCCCTAGATTCCACTGATATTCAGTATCAGGCTAATAAAACTAACTTATTTTACCTGTATCCTGATTGTCACAAATAAATCTGGGGAAATCGATACAGTTCTATTAAACATATCAATGGACGTACACCTTATGACGTGGTAATAATGAAATATTCAACTGTAGATGCTGTTTTGTGTGACATTCTTCATTCTTTATTCTGTTTTCAGTTATCCAAAAATGTATTCAGTTCATAGTAAAGTTTTCAGCAGCAAATACTTCTTTATTGTCGCGCAGTATACAAGTGTAGAAATCGCAAGTCATTTTCGTAACACCTAGGTCCGGACAAAGGTTATCCGGGAAACCAATGTAGTGTTTTAGTTATCATTACCTAAAATGTGAATAACAGAAACATAAAACACATTGTTTGGTGTAAAACAAGCCACTAAAAAGGTGACTACAAATATTTGCTAACTACTGTGTTTAAATTGTCTTACACAAACTTATATGCCAAATATTGAAGTATATGGTGTCATGTGGAGTAGGATTAGGTTGGTGAAAGCAATATTCCATGAATCGTCTGTAAGTTGGTTCAAGATTTTAATGAACGTGTTATATTTAAGAGTGCTGATAAAACCGAATTAGACAGTAAGATGCTCAAA